>JAPXFY010000034.1:16833380-16848380 GCA_030674185.1 Monoplex corrugatus
GTTGCTGTTGCTGTTGTTGTTGTGCCACCATCGTCATCGTTGTTGTTGTTCTTGTTGCTGTTGTTGTTGTTCCGCCGTCGTCATCGTTGTTGTTGTTCTTGTTGCTGTTGTTGTTGTTGTTGTGCCACCGTCGTCATCGTTGTTGTTGTTCTTGTTGCGTTGTTGTTGTTGTTGTGCCACCGTCGTCATCGTTGTTGTTGTTCTTGTTGCTGTTGTTGTTGTTGTTGTGCCACCGTCGTCATCGTTGTTGTTGTTCTTGTTGCTGTTGTTGTTGTTGTTGTGCCGCCGTCGTCATCGTTGTTGTTGTTGTTGTTGCTGTTGTTGTTGTTGTTGTGCCGCCGTCGTCATCGTTGTTGTTGTTCTTGTTGCTGTTGTTGTTGTTGTTGTGCCACCGTCGTCATCGTTGTTGTTGTTCTTGTTGTTGTTGTTGTTGTGCCGCCGTCGTCATCGTTGTTGTTGTTCTTGTTGCTGTTGTTGTTGTTGTTGTGCCACCTCGTCATCGTTGTTGTTGTTCTTGTTGCTGTTGTTGTTGTTGTTGTTCCAACGTCGTCAGCGTTGATGTTGTTCTTGTTGCTGTTGCTGTTGCTGTTGTTGTTGTTGTTGTTGTTGTGCCGCCGTCGTCATCGTTGTTGTTGTTCTTGTTGCTGTTGTTGTTGCTGTTGTTGTTGTTGTGCCTCCGTCGTCAGCGTTGTTGTTGTTGTTCTTGTTGCTGTTGTTGTTGTTGTTGTGCCACCGTCGTCATCGTTGTTGTTGTTCTTGTTGCTGTTGCTGTTGTTGTTGTGCCGCCGTCGTCAGCGTTGTTGTTGTTCTTGTTGCTGTTGTTGTTGTTATTGTGCCACCATCGTCATCGTTGTTGTTGTTCTTGTTGCTGTTGTTGTTGTTGTTGTGCCACCGTCGTCATCGTTGTTGTTGTTCTTGTTGCTGTTGTTGTTGTTGTTGTGCCACCGTCGTCATCGTTGTTGTTGTTCTTGTTGCTGTTGTTGTTGTTGTTGTTGTGCCGCCGTCGTCATCGTTGTTGTTGTTCTTGTTGCTGTTGTTGTTGTTGTTGTTGCTGTTGTTGTTGTTGTGTCATCATCGTGATCGTTGTTGTTGCTGTTGTTGTTGTCATCACTGTCATCATTGTTGTTGTTGCTGTTGTTGTTGTTGTTGTTGTTGTTGTTGCAGGCTGGCTGGCCCAGTTGATAGAGCCATGGACTGATGTCTGGAGTTCAGTTCCAGCCTGCAGTATAAACACTGGCCCAGCTGTTGGACACAATGTGGCTGGGGACTGCCCTCTTGTTGCCATGGGAGAACAGTGGCACAATGGTTCATATGTTTGCCTGCCAATAACTAAACTCCGGGTTCCAGGGTTCGCTCCCCGTACAGGCCTCGACGTTTCTCCTCACTTTGACCAGAAAATCGAACTGAACGTTTAGTCCTTCGGAAGGGGACGAAAAAGAGTTCGACACGTGTGCCTTCTGGCTGCGCACGCTAAAGATTCCACAGCAGTTGAAAATCGTGAAAAAGAGGGCATTGCCCAGTTGCCTTGGAATGAAACATTGGAGAGATAGGTTGATTTCTCAGGTCCCACCCCTTGAAGATCAATTAGCCTTCTTACTTCTCTGAAATCTTGGTTAAAAAATGAATATGAATTTGAAGCAAGGAAGAGGGGATGGGCGCCAGCCTCGTGGTGTTGGCCCCTGGAAAAGTTGAGGTCTCTGCCATCAAACTCCCATACGACCCAAGATTATGGAACTATCTAGGTAGGGCCTCAGGACCTGGCCAACTCATGGGTATATGTGCAGGCTCAAGGCTTGTGCTGTGATCATTCTGGATCTTCTCCATCACATGACACCTGTGACGTTAGTGACGTCATCTTGAGAAATTGAAACTGAAACTGAAACTGCCATGGGATGTTATACGTGTGTTAGGTATGTGCTACACACGAGACGTCAGTTTATCGCCTCTTCCAAAAGACTAGCACCCAGGCCACAATTCAAGGTCTAGTCGAAGGGGAAGGAAAATATGACAAATGGGATATCGGACGCCAGCATGTTCAAATTTTCGCTTTCTGGGGTAGGTGGTGTATCCACTAGATCACACAACCAATACGTTTTACCTTAACTGTGCAGGTTTCCTGACTGGTTCCGGGCAACACTTCACCCACGTGATATTTGAGAGACTGGACCTGCACGACAACCTGAAGCCTGTGTTCAACGAAACGGGACACTACTCTACTCACCTCTTCACGGAAAAAGCTGTTAACATAGTTCGCTCCCATGATCGTTCTAAGGTAGGCTTGAATGGCTGTATGCAGGTTGGTTTTGGGTTTGTGATGCTACATGCAATTTTTTTCCTGTGCGAATTCCTACACCATATGAATGTCTACAGAATCTGGCACAATTTTTCACATTGCTACGAAGATGAGCTGAACTTGTGTGCCTTCTGGCCCACGCACGTTCAAGATCCCACGGCAGCTGAAAATCATGAAGAGCAGAGCATTCGCCCGGCCGTCCTGGTATAAAGCATTGGAGAGATTGCTTATCTTTCCAGTTCCCACCCCGTGTAGGCCAGTTAGTCTTCTTGCATTTGTGAAGTCTTGGTAAAACAAAACAAACAAACAAAAACTGGATGGCGACACGCTTTGAAAGGGGAGAGCAGCCTGAGTTTCACATGGTAAATCCACTTTGACAAAAGAAATGAATATGATGACGATGAGGATTATAATCATGACGCTGTGGAGATCCATTCTGAATTGAGACTGCGTGACAAAACTGTACTCTTCTATACTAATTTTAGTAACATATCCTGGCGTCAACCAGGCCCGACAGATACAGACACCTACAGTGTTGGTGAGGAGATTTGAACAGACCCTCAATGACGCATTCATGACGTGAATGAGACTCGACTGTGTTGTCTTAATCTCCCTGATGGTCCCTTGGTACCTCAAACCTGGGTAGGGGGCCAGTTGGAACCGAAAAATCCCACAATGTTTTTGAAAGGACTGATCAGATTCGAACCTAAAACCTTCCTGTCTGTAGTTCGTTGTGCTAACCGCTCCATTATGGCGACTGATCAGTTTGATGGATAATTCATGAGGTTTTTAAACTCCATCACTAAAAAAAAACATAGGTGGATGAATAAATAAAATAGAGCAACATCGTATCCTTAAAAAAACACAAACGTATTTGTATATATATATATATATATATATTCTCCACAAGCGAGATTGGAATGAAAGGGACTTGAAACTGGAGACGAAGTGCGCAGTATACAGAGCAGTAGTCCTGACTGCATTGCTGTGTGGATGTGAGTCCTGGACTCTCTACCGTAGGCATGTCAAGCTACTAGATCAGTTTCACCAGCGCTGCCTCCGACGTATCTTAAACATCAAATGGTACAACAGAGTCTCAAACGTGAATGTACTTTTGCAAGCCCAGATGCCAAGTATAGATACACTGCTAACACAGCCTCAGCTAAGATGGTCTGGACATCTCGTACGCATGCAGGATAACAGGCTTCCAAAGCAGCTCTGGTACAGTTAACTGACAAAGGGCCATCGACCATGAGGACAGCTAAAGCTTCGCTACAAAGACAGCCTGAAAACAATCCCTCCAGAAATGTAAAATTGATGAAGAACAATGGGAAATTATGGCCACGAACAGGTCTGAATGGAGGCAAGCTATTCGCAAGGGAACAGAAGCTTATGAAACTGAAAGACAAAGCAGTCAAGCGGAAAAACGTGCAGCAAAAAAGGCCACCAACTCTGCAGAGAACTCCATTGAGTGTCCACTATGCGGCCTGAGATTCCACATGAGGGTACACAAATAAAGCGCTAGGTTGGACTTTATCGACCACGATAGTCGACCATATAATCAGTTGCCGTGGTGCAAGGTTAGCACAACAGACTGCCGACTGGAGGATTGCAGGTTCAGATCCTATCAATCCTGTCAGAATAACTCTGGTTTTCTCTCTCTCTCTCTCTCTCTCTCTCTCTCTCTCTCTCTCTCTCTCCTCTCTCTCTCTCTCTCTCTCTCTCTCTCTCTCTCTCTCTCTCTCTCTCTCCAGCCGCATCCTGTCCAGAGATGAGTGTCTGCTCGGTTCATTAGAATTCTATTACCACACAGGCAGGTCTCATCTACTTCACGGATGTGTCCATGAGGGTGTTGCTGAACTTCCTGACCAACACTGCAGATGTCTGTATCTTAAAGGTCTGGTTGATGCCAGAACATGATGAAAGTAAAGCATAGGGTACAGCTCTGGCACGCAGTCTCAATCCTACATGGAACTCCATAGGATCAGGATCATAATCACGCAGTCTTAATCCTACATGGAACTCCATAGCATCAGGATCATACTCACACAGTCCCAATTCTACATGTAACTCCATAGCATCAGGATCATAATCACACAGTCCCAATCCTACATGTAACTCCATAGGATCATGATCATACTCACACAGTCCCAATCCTACATGTAACTCCATAGGATCATGATCATAATCACACAGTCCCAATCCTACATGTAACTCCATAGCATCAGGATCATAATCACACAGTCCCAATCCTACATGTAACTCCATAGCATCGTGATCATAATCACACAGTCTCAATCCTACATGGAACTCCATAGGATCATGATCATACTCACAGTCTCAATCCTACATGGAACTCCATAGCATCATGATCATAATCACACAGTCTCAATCCTACATGTAACTCCATAGGATCAGGATCATAATCACACAGTCTCAATCCTACATGGAACTCCATAGGATCATGATCATACTCACACAGTCTCAATCCTACATGGAACTCCATAGGATCAGGATCATAATCACGCAGTCTTAACCCTATATGGAACTCCATAGGATCATGATCATAATCACACAGTCTCAATCCTACATGGAACTCCATAGGATCATGATCATAATCACACAGTCTCAATCCTACACGTAACTCCATAGGATCAGGATCATAATCACGCAGTCTTAACCCTACATGGAACTCCATAGGATCATGATCATTATCACACAGTCTCAATCCTACATGTAACTCCATAGGATCAGGATCATAATCACAGTCTTAATCCTACATGGAACTCTACAGCATCAGGATCATAATCACTGTCTCAATCCTACATGGAACTCCATAGGATCAGGATCATAATCACACAGTCTTAATCCTACATGGAACTCTACAGCATCAGGATCATAATCACAGTCTTAATCCTACATGTAACTCTACAGCATCAGGATCATAATCACACAGTCCCAATCCTACATGGAACTCCATAGGATCATGATCATAATCACACAGTCTTAATCCTACATGTAACTCCATAGGATCAGGATCATAATCACACAGTCTTAATCCTACATGGAACTCTAACACTGCATATCCAGTATCTCATATTCAACACCACAGTCTTAATCCTACATGAATCTCAGATCGGATCATAATCACACAGTCCCAATCCTACATGAACTCCATAGGATCATGATCATAATCACACAGTCTTAATCCTACATGTAACTCATAGGATCAGGATCATAATCACACAGTCTTAATCCTACATGTAACTCCATAGGATCAGGATCATAATCACACAGTCTTAATCCTACATGTAACTCCATAGGATCTATCATAATCACACAGTCTTAATCCTACATGTAACTCCATAGGATCATGGGTCATAATCACACAGTCTTAATCCTACATGGGAACTCTACAGCATCAGGATCTAATCACACAGTCCCAATCCTACATGTAACTCCATAGGATCATGATCATAATCACACAGTCTTAATCCTACATGTAACTCAAGCATCAGGATCATAATCACACAGTCCAATCCTACATGTAACTCCATAGGATCATGATCTAATCACACAGTCCTTAATCCTACATGTAACTCCATAGGATCATGATCATAATCACACAGTCTTAATCCTACATGTAACTCCATAGCATGATCTATCAGTTAATCCTAATGTAACCTAGGTCTCATAATACCTTACATGTAACTCCATAGGATCAGGATCATAATCACACAGTCTTTATCCTACATGTAACTCTAGGATCAGGATCATAATCACACAGTCCCAATCCTACATGTAACTCCATAGGATCATGATCATAATCACACAGTCTTAATCCTACATGTAACTCCATAGGATCATGATCATAATCACAGTCCTAATCCTACATGGAACTCCATAGGATCATGATCATAATCACACAGTCCCAATCCTACATGTAACTCCATAGGATCATGATCATAATCACACAGTCTTAATCCTACATGGAACTCCATAGGATCATGATCATAATCACCAGTCCCAATCCTACATGGAACTCCATAGGATCATGATCATAATCACACGTCCCAATCCTACATGTAACTCCATAGGATCATGATCATAATCACACAGTCCCAATCCTACATGTAACTCCATAGGATCATGATCATAATCACACAGTCCCAATCCTACATGTAACTCCATAGGATCATGATCATAATCACACAGTCCCAATCCTACATGTAACTCCATAGGATCATGATCATAATCACACAGTCCCAATCCTACATGTAACTCCATAGGATCATGATCATAATCACAGTCTTAATCCTACATGTAACTCTAAGCATCAGGATCATAATCACACAGTCCCAATCCTACATGAACTCCATAGGATCATATCATAATCACAGTCTTAATCTACATGGAATCTACGATCAGGATCATAATCACATGTACCATCTACATGGAACTCCATAGGATCATGATCATAATCACAGTCTTAATCCTACATGAACTCTACAGCATCAGGATCATAATCACACAGTCCCAATCCTACATGGAACTCCATAGGATCATGATCATAATCACACAGTCTTAATCCTACATGGAATCTACAGCATCAGGATCATAATCACACAGTCCCAATCCTACATGGAACTCCATAGGATCATGATCATAATCACACAGTCTTAATCCTACATGGAACTCTACAGCATCAGGATCATAATCACACAGTCCCAATCCTACATGGAACTCTACAGCATCATGATCATAATCACACAGTCCTTAATCCTACATGGAACTCTACAGCATCAGGATCATAATCACACAGTCCCAATCCTACATGGAACTCTACAGGATCATGATCATAATCACACAGTCTTAATCCTACATGGAATCTACAGCATCAGGATCATAATCACACAGTCCCAATCCTACATGGAACTCTACAGCATCATGATCATATATCACACAGTCCCAATCCTACATGGAACTCTACAGCATCAGGATCATAATCACACAGTCTTAATCCTACATGGAACTCTACAGCATCAGGATCATAATCACACAGTCCCAATCCTACATGGAACTCTACAGCATCAGGATCATAATCACACAGTCCCAATCCTACATGGAACTCTACAGCATCATGATTATAATCACACAGTCCCAATCCTACATGGAACTCCATAGGATCATGATCATAATCACACAGTCTCAATCCTACATGGAACTCCATAGGATCAGGATCATAATCACACAGTCTGAATCCTACATGGAACTCCATAGGATCAGGATCATAATCACACAGTCTCAATCCTTCATGGAACTCCACAGGATCATGATCATAATCACACAGTCTTAACCCTACATGGAACTCCATAGGATCATGATCATAATCACACAGTCTTAATCCTACATGGAACTCCATAGGATCATGATCATAATCACACAGTCTCAATCCTTCATGGAACTCCATAGGATCATGATCATAATCACACAGTCTTAACCCTACATGTAACTCCATAGGATCATGATCATAATCACACAGTCTTAATCCTACATGGAACTCCATAGGATCATGATCATAATCACACAGTCTCAATCCTTCATGGAACTCCACAGGATCAGGATCATAATCACACAGTCCCAATCCTACATGGAACCCCATAGCAACATGATTATCATGCACATTGTCACACAACCATCCACACCCTTCCGTTTGCTGGCTACTGTCTAAGAGTATAGAGGGAGGGTTTATGATGGTGTGTAAACAAGCTATCCCAACACAGGGGGTTTCTGATTCTTTCGAATAAAGAAACTGACACAAAAATAAAAGTTCTACATTTGATTAACACTGTCCCTACGTATGGCTGCTAGGCAGCTTTTCCCCCTTACGGAAGCAGCTGACCGCCGCAATTCCCTGCCAACGTAAAGATTTGGGCATCTTTCTAATTTATTTTACAAGCTGTTTTTGACCAGTGTTGGTATTATGTTTGATATGTTTGAAAAGGAAAATTTAACGACTTTTAAATGAACGAAATTTCAACACTCTCGCAGATTCCACAGCGAGACATTGCACGCATACATCAGGTAACTAAAACGAAAAAATATCTTTCCAAAGTTTGATGATCACTATTTAGTCATAATATTTCAACAAACTGACACCTAAACAGCGCTCACCTAATACATTTACATCTATGGTGCATTTCGCTGTCAGCAGCAATCCGTTTCAACGGAATTTGACAGAATTTGGCTTCCAATTAAGAATGAATCACATAGCATCTTTCGATCAATCGCTCAGCACAAGTACGTTCTCCACTACAGTCAGGTCTTATACATATATGCAGTACACGTATGTATAACCAAAAGCAGTGGTTCTCATTTTCACATGCCACATGTTGATCTTGACAAACACACGTAATTGGAAAAGTTATCACTAAGTCAGAACTGTAGTTCTTTGGTAGCACAAAACAGAGCAAGCACAGGCGCACGAAAAAGTAATCCACACAACTCTCTCTCTCTCTCTCTCTCTCTCTCTCTCTCTCTCTCTCTCTCTCTCTCTCTCTCTCTCTCCTTTTCTTTCATTTTATACGTGCCTGAAGCAGACAAGATAGAGATGACAGGTTCCTGTTATCCAATAGATGGCAGACATCAGACCTGGACAGACACTTGAAGTGTTTACTCTGGTCACAGCCACAGACAGGTTAATCAGGAAAGATGTTTCCTCCAAACTAAGTGTCCCAGCAAACTGAGACTGGGCTGATCTTTGGCACAACTAATCAAGTAGGCCGGACCTAGATACGGATCGCTTTAGTCCCAGGAATGCCATGAGCAAGCAAACACGTTAGAATGATGAAACATCAACCTACTAACAGAGCTGTGAAGTGCCTCTTCAAACTGGCATGGATCACCATGCCTGTCCACTTTACTTGAAGTACTGGGGTGAGACGGAAAGACATGTTGACGACTGATCGAGAAACGTCGACATACAGATCATTCGATGATAAGATAGGGATGATGTGACAAAGATGGGGGTGGGCGAGGGGAGAGAGAGAGAGAGAGAGAGAGAGAGAGAGAGACAGACAGACAGACAGACAAGACAGACAGACAGACAGACAGACAGAGACAGACAGAGAGACAGACAAAGAGACAGAGAGGGCAGTGGGAGGTGGTGGGAGATGCAATCTCCGTGAAATATATAATCTAGACCTAGTTTTATGCAGACATATATATGTATGTATGTATGTGTGTAGGTACATGTGTATGTTACAGGCGCGTAAATATACACATGTACACAGAGGCAGGGATTTAAACCAAACTCTCGTGCACAAAAAAACAACACACACACACACACACACACACACACACATACACACACACACACACACACGCACACACACACACACACACCACACACAGACACACACACACACACACACAGAACATAATCATCGCGTCGTCCTCGTCATCATTTTCCAAAATATTATAAATGTCTATAGAGTAAACAGCACTCGGGGCAGGGAGATGTACAGAGTCAAGCGCCTGTGCTGATACGAAATTTGTAATGTGCTCGACAAGACCAGGTCGGAATAACCCAGCGAGGGTACTCTGTTTTAAGTACAAAAAGTGTCTGTGAACCGGGTTTGAATTAATAAATGATGGCATTATGCTATGGTGGGATCATTCCACTGTAGTCTGAAATAAGCTTTGTCACTTAAAGGGCGAGGGTTTGACTACAAGAATTTTTCAAAAGTACAGCGCATGTATAGGTGCGCGCCGTAGGGAACGGAGCAATCAGTCAATGCACGTATAGGTGTGCTCCGTAGGCAACGGAGCAAGATACAGAGCACGTATAGGTGCGCTCCGTAGGGAAAGAGTTAATTTCTAAATACCAGAATTTTACTAAATGCTGATTTAAGTACATCTGATATCCGCCATTTTCTCCTGTTCGACGCCATGTTTGGGAAATTGTCTACAATGGCTGGTATTTTTTGTAATCAGTGTTGTGCATTTTGTCATTTTTGTGTATACATTTGACAAAGGCCAGCTGGTCAAAAATTTACGCCCGTCTTGTTTCGCGTTCTAATTCTGGTTTCAAGATTGAGGTGGCTGAAATGTGGTTTCTAAGAAGAATGTTCAGAGTTCCATGGACAGCAAAGAAAACAAACGAGACATTCTTGAAGGAGGCAGACACAAGAACATCACCAATAAAGATCAGGAAAAAAACAAGCAACATGTATAGACCATTTTATTGGGGAAAGGGGAATTAGAGCACCTGGTCACAACAGGAAAGCAGGAGGGAAAGAGAACACTATGTAGACCCAGGGAGAAAATATTGGACGGACAAGCAGGGTGGCTGAGGACAGAAAGGGTGGAAGATGTACTTGCAGCGACAAGAATTAGGTTCGTGTGGAGGGCCATGGTCGCCAACGCCATGCGGCAAGGCACATGATGATGATGAAACACAGAGCGAGTGACCGTACGGGAGCGGGTGGTTATGTGACACACAGCATCATGTGTCATCATAGTCTTAGAAAATAAATCATCCCAGACTCATTACCATTGAAATGTGTACAGAAATTGAAAGAAGAAAACGAAAAAGAAGAAGATGAAAAACTCGTTAGTTGTCGTGGGATCTTTTACGTGCTCTAAGTGCTAATGGTTCCAAGGATTAAGGATTTCAAATATCTTGGTTCTGTAAAAACTGATGATGGAACCTGCTTCAAAGACGTCTAGATAAGAATTGGAATGGCAAAACAAAAACGGTCCAACTCAACAACATCTGGAAAGACAGAGGCATACCAAATGGCATGAAAGTTACACTTTTAAAATGTTTGATCTGGCCAGTCATGATTTATGACTGCGAAGCGTGGACTCTGAGAAAAACTGATTGCAGAAGAATTGAGGCAGTAGAGATCTGGTTTTATCGGAGACTACTACGTGTCAAATGGACAGATAGAAGAACCAATGAAAGTGTCCTGGAAGAACTTGATACCACCAGAAAACTACTAGCAAACATCAACAAGAGAAGACTAAAATACGTTAGCCATGTGTCACGCAGCAAGAACACGGTCCTCATGGCAGCCATTTATCATGGGAAAACAGTGGCAAAAAGGAAGAAAGACAGACCTCCAATCCCATACATGGAGAACATAACCGACAACAGTGGCCTAAATATTCAAGAAATTGTCCACAAAAGTCGAGACAGAGCAGCCTGAAGGGAAATGGTGGTGTCTAAGTGTGCAGCGGCCAACACCGGACCTAGTGACGCGGACAGGTGAGACAGGTGAGAAGTACTAATGGGGAGAACTTAAACTTGTTGCAGGGTCCTTTCTTTCTCTATTTGCCCTACCAAGCTGTGCATAGCCCTTTAGAAGTTCCCAAGCGGTACATGGCCCCTTACCACAACATTAAGGACCTCAAAAGGAGGACAATGGCAGGTAAGGCATTGTCACTGTAATCGTCGTCACCGTCGTTGTCGCCATCGTTATTATTGTTATTATCATTGTCATCTTCATTCGACTTTTTTTTTCAATTTCATTTAATGTCTATCCACATAATGTTGATATTAGATGATATCTATTCGATTCGGCTTTATCAACGTCATTATTGTCATGTCATTGTTATCATCATCATCACTGTTGTCGTCGTCGTCGTTGCCTCTTCATCCTCATCGTCGTCGTCGTCCTCGTCAATTCATCACCATCACCACCACCGCCACGACCATCTTTATCTCATCATAATCGTTACCGTTTTTTCATTATCATTATCGCTATCGTCATTGTCGTCGTTGTCATCGTCGTCATCGCCATCATTATCTTTACCGTTATCGTTGTCGTAGTCGTCGTTATTATTGCATTTATTATCTTTGTCTTGATTCTTGTCGTCAATAATTGCTACTAGTGTCATCAACATCATCATTACCACCACAATTGTCATTTTGTATTATTATCATCGTCGTCGATATCATTACTATTTTCATCATCATCCTTGTTGTCGTCGCAAGCATCACCATCGTCATCGTCGTCTTCTACATCATTATCATCATGATCATCACTTCTTTCGTCGTCGTCATTCTACCAACCCATTATCACAGCCATTTCACTGTAATCGTTATTTGTCATTTAGTTCTAATCATATCTTTCATCATCATCATCATCATCATCATCATCCATCATCCATCATCATCATCCATCATCGTCTTCCATTCATCATCTTCCATCATCATCTTCCATCATCATCATCATCTCGTCGTCGTCGTCTCGTCATCACTCATCATTATCATATATCATCATCATTGTGTGATCGTCGTCGTCGTTCGTTTCCGTGGTGACTCAGAAGGATGGTTTGCACAGTATGTCATTGTGGGTGACATGACCAAATCAACAAAGCTTCAGTCGTTTTGTGTTGGGTCATCCAAGTCAGTTTCGTGTTCTTGAGGGGCCATCCAAGTCCAGTTTCGTGTTCTTGAGGGGTCATCCAAGTCCAGTTTCGCTGTTCTTGAGGGTATCAGTCAGTTCGCTGTTCTTGAGGGGTCATCCAAGTCCAGTTCGCTGTTCTTGAGTGGGTCATCCAAGTCCAGTTTCACTGTTCTTGAGGGGTCATCCAAGTCCAGTTTCGCTGTTCTTGAGGGGTCATCCAAGTCCAGTTTCGCTGTTCTTGAGGGGCATCCAAGTCCAGTTTAGCTGTTCTTGAGGGGTCATCCAAGTCCAGTTTCGCTGTTCTTGAGGGGCCATCCAAGTCCAGTTTCGCTGTTCTTGAGGGGTCATCCAAGTCCAGTTTAGCTGTTCTTGAGGGGCCATCCAAGTCCAGTTTCGCTGTTCTTGAGGGGCCATCCAAGTCCAGTTTAGCTGTTCTTGAGGGGTCATCCAAGTCCAGTTTCGCTGTTCTTGAGGGGCCATCCAAGTCCAGTTTAGCTGTTCTTGAGGGGTCATCCAAGTCCAGTTTAGCTGTTCTTGAGGGGCATCCAAGTCCAGTTTAGCTGTTCTTGAGGGGCATCCAAGTCCAGTTTCGTTGTTCTTGAGGGGTCATCCAAGTCCAGTTTAGCTGTTCTTGAGGGGTCATCCAAGTCCAGTTTAGCTGTTCTTGAGGGGTCATCCAAGTCCAGTTTAGCTGTTCTTGAGGGGTCATCCAAGTCCAGTTTCGCTGTTCTTGAGGGGTCATCCAAGTCCAGTTTGCTGTTCTTGAGGGGTCATCCAAGTCCAGTTTAGCTGTTCTTGAGGGGTCATCCAAGTCCAGTTTAGCTGTTCTTGAGGGGTCATCCAAGTCCAGTTTAGCTGTTCTTGAGGGGTCATCCAAGTCCAGTTTCGCTGTTCTTGAGGGGTCCATCCAAGTCCAGTTTAGCTGTTCTTGAGGGGTCATCCAAGTCCAGTTTCTGTTCTTGAGGGGTCATCCAAGTCCAGTTTAGCTGTTCTTGAGGGGCCATCCAAGTCCAGTTTAGCTGTTCTTGAGGGGTCATCCAAGTCCAGTTTGCTGTTCTTGTAGGGGTCATCCAAGTCCAGTTTCGCTGTTCTTGAGGGGCCATCCAAGTCCAGTTTCGCTGTTCTTGAGGGGCCATCCAAGTCCAGTTTCGCTGTTCTTGAGGGGCCATCCAAGTCCAGTTTCGCTGTTCTTGAGGGGCCATCCAAGTCCAGTTTCGCTGTTCTTGAGGGGCCATCCAAGTCCAGTTTCGCTATTCTTGAGGGGTCATCCAAGTCCAGTTTCGCTGTTCTTGAGGGGCATCCAAGTCCAGTTTCGCTGTTCTTGAGGGGTCATTCCAAGTCCAGTTTCTCTGTTCTTGAGGGGCCATCCAAGTCCAGTTTCGGTGTTCTTGAGGGGCCATCCAAGTCCAGTTTCGCTGTTCTTGAGGGGTCATTCAAGTCCAGTTTCGCTGTTCTTGAGGGGCCATCCAAGTCCAGTTTCGCTGTTCTTGAGGGGTCATCCAAGTCCAGTTTCGCTGTTCTTGAGGGGCCATCCAAGTCCAGTTTCGCTGTTCTTGAGGGGCCATCCAAGTCCAGTTTCGCTGTTCTTGAGGGGTCATCCAAGTCCAGTTTCGCTGTTCTTGAGGGGTCATCCAAGTCCAGTTTCGCTGTTCTTGAGGGGTCATCCAAGTCCAGTTTCGCTGTTCTTGAGGGGTCATCCAAGTCCAGTAGTTAGCTTTTACTTGCCCACTGCCCATGATGCTATCAGCCCTGTAGGACAGCAGCGAAAGTTCTCCACTTCTTTTATAGTACCTCAGATGTGTTTCAGGACCTCGAGGTCTCTTTTTGTTACTGGGTGTTCTTGTCTCCTTTTCTCTTAAGTCTTCCTTTCAGAGTCCAGTGAAGGGCAGTCCGGGTGATGTTGTCCTGCTGTCTTCCTTTCAGTGTCCAGTGAAGGGCGGTCCGGGTGATGTTGTCCTGCTGTCTTCCTTTCAGTGTCCAGTGAAGGGCGGTCCGGGTGATGTTGTCCTGCTGTCTTCCTTTCAGTGTCCAGTGAAGGGCGGTCCGGGTGATGTTGTCCTGCTGTCTTCCTTTCAGTGTCCAGTGAAGGGCGGTCCGGGTGATGTTGTCCTGCTGTCTTCCTTTCAGTGTCCAGTGAAGGGCGGTCCGGGTGATGTTGTCCTGCTGTCTTCCTTTCAGTGTCCAGTGAAGGGCGGTCTGGGTGATGTTGTCCTGCTCTCTTTGGATGATGCGTCCAATCCATCTCCCATCGTCTTTTCATGATTACAGTGTGTATACTCTCTCGACTGCGTT
>JAPXFY010000034.1:16853380-16858380 GCA_030674185.1 Monoplex corrugatus
ATGCAATCACAAAAACATGATTGTCACTCTGACTAAAATATCCAGATCGTCATGCAATCACCAAAACATGATTGTCAATCTGACTAAAATATCCAGATCGTCATGCCATCACCAAAACATGATTGTCACTCTGACTAAAATATCCAGATCGTCATGCAATCACCAAAACATGATTGTCACTCTGACTAAAATATCCAGATCGTCATGCCATCACCAAAACATGATTGTCACTCTGACAAAAATATCCAGATCGTCATGCAATCACCAAAACATGATTGTCAATCTGACTAAAATATCCAGATCGTCATGCCATCACCAAAACATGATTGTCACTCTGACAAAAATATCCAGATCGTCATGCCATCACCAAAACATGATTGTCACTCTGACAAAAATATCCAGATCGTCATGCCATCACAAAACATTATTGTCACTCTGACAAAAATATCCAGATCGTTATGCAATCACCAAAACACGATTGTCAATCTGACTAAAATATCCAGATCGTTATGCAATCACCAAAACATGATTGTCACTCTGACAAAAATATCCAGATCGTCATGCAATCACCAAAACATGATTGTCAATCTGACTAAAATATCCAGATCGTCATGCCATCACCAAAACATGATTGTCACTCTGACTAAAATATCCAGATCGTCATGCAATCACCAAAACATGATTGTCAATCTGACTAAAATATCCAGATCGTTATGCAATCACCAAAACATTATTGTCAATCTGACTAAAATATCCAGATCGTTATGCAATCACCAAAACATTATTGTCAATCTGACTAAAATATCCAGATCGTTATGCAATCACCAAAACATTATTGTCAATCTGACTAAAATATCCAGATCGTTATGCAATCACCAAAACATTATTGTCAATCTGACTAAAATATCCAGATCGTTATGCCATCACCAAAACATGATTGTCACTCTGACTAAAATATCCAGATCGTCATGCCATCACCAAAACATGATTGTCACTCTGACAAAAATATCCAGATCGTCATGCCATCACCAAAACATGATTGTCACTCTGACAAAAATATCCAGATCGTCATGCAATCACAAAAACACGATTGTCAATCTGACTAAAATATCCAGATCGTTATGCAATCACCAAAACATGATTGTCAATCTGACTAAAATATCCAGATCGTCATGCCATCACCAAAACATGATTGTCAATCTGACTAAAATATCCAGATCGTCATGCCATCACCAAAACATGATTGTCAATCTGACTAAAATATCCAGATCGTCATGCCATCACCAAAACATGATTGTCAATCTGACTAAAATATCCAGATCGTCATGCCATCACCAAAACATGATTGTCAATCTGACTAAAATATCCAGATCGTCATGCCATCACCAAACATGATTGTCACTCTGACAAAAATATCCAGATCGTCATGCCATCACCAAAACATGATTGTCACTCTGACAAAAATATCCAGATCGTCATGCAATCACCAAAACACGATTGTCAATCTGACTAAAATATCCAGATCGTTATGCAATCACCAAAACATGATTGTCAATCTGACTAAAATATCCAGATCGTTATGCAATCACCAAAACATTATTGTCAATCTGACTAAAATATCCAGATCGTCATGCAATCACCAAAACATGATTGTCACTCTGACTAAAATATCCAGATCGTCATGCAATCACAAAAACATGATTGTCACTCTGACTAAAATATCCAGATCGTCATGCAATCACCAAAACATGATTGTCACTCTGACAAAAATATCAGATCGTCATGCAATCACCAAAACATGATTGTCACTCTGACAAAAATATCCAGATCGTCATGCAATCACCAAAACATGATTGTCAATCTGACTAAAATATCCAGATCGTTATGCAATCACCAAAACATTATTGTCAATCTGACTAAAATATCCAGATCGTCATGCAATCACCAAAACATGATTGTCACTCTGACTAAAATATCCAGATCGTCATGCAATCACCAAAACATTATTGTCAATCTGACTAAAATATCCAGATCGTCATGCAATCACCAAAACATGATTGTCACTCTGACTAAAATATCCAGATCGTCATGCAATCACCAAAACATGATTGTCACTCTGACTAAAATATCCAGATCGTCATGCAATCACCAAAACATGATTGTCACTCTGACTAAAATATCCAGATCGTCATGCAATCACAAAAACATGATTGTCACTCTGACTAAAATATCCAGATCGTCATGCAATCACCAAAACATGATTGTCACTCTGACTAAAATATCCAGATCGTCATGCAATCACAAAAACATGATTGTCAATCTGACTAAAATATCCAGATCGTCATGCAATCACCAAAACATGATTGTCAATCTGACTAAAATATCCAGATCGTCATGCAATCACCAAAACATGATTGTCAATCTGACTAAAATATCCAGATCGTCATGCCATCACAAAAACATGATTGTCAATCTGACTAAAATATCCAGATCGTTATGCAATCACAAAAACATTATTGTCAATCTGACTAAAATATCCAGATCGTCATGCCATCACAAAAACATGATTGTCAATCTGACTAAAATATCCAGATCGTCATGCAATCACAAAAACATTATTGTCAATCTGACTAAAATATCCAGATCGTCATGAAATCACAAAAACATTATTGTCAATCTGACTAAAATATCCAGATCGTCATGCAATCACAAAAACATTATTGTCAATCTGACTAAAATATCCAGATCGTCATGCAATCACAAAAACATTATTGTCAATCTGACTAAAATATCCAGATCGTTATGCAATCACCAAAACATGATTGTCAATCTGACTAAAATATCTTTTGTACAAAGCTCTCCAGGGACGGAGTATTACTGCCTTTAAGGTGGGGAAAAATAACGGTCATACACACAAATAACTTTGAGACAGGTTGATAAGTTTAAACATCTGGGAACGGCCATCTCACCAGACAGCAGATGCACATCAGAAATAGACAGGTTGATAAGTTTAAACATCTGGGAACGGCCATCTCACCAGATGGCAGATGCACATCAGAAACAGACAGGTTGATAAGTTTAAACATCTGGGAACGGCCATCTCACTAGACGGCAGATGCACATCAGAAACAGACAGGTTGATAAGTTTAAACATCTGGGAACGGCCATCTCACCAGATGGCAGATGCACATCAGAAACAGACAGGTTGATAAATTTAAACATCTGGGAACGGCCATCTCACCAGACGGCAGATGCACATCAGAAACAGACAGGTTGATAAGTTTAAACATCTGGGAACGGCCATCTCACTAGACGGCAGATGCACATCAGAAATAGACAGGTTGATAAGTTTAACAACATCTGGGAATGGCCATCTCACTAGACAGCAGATGCACATCAGAAATAGCCAGCAGAATCAGTCAAGCCAAACAGTATTCAAGAAGACGAAAAACGTTCTTACCAACACATGCGTATCAATTTACATCAGGAAGAGAGTTCTTGAGTGTTACATAGAACCGATACAGTCAGCACGCAAAGTCAGAACAAAATTCAGGCAACTGAAATGTGGTTTCTAAGAAAAATGTTGGGATTTTTATGAACAGCAAAGAAAACAAACGAGACAGTCTTGAAGGAGGCAGACACAAGAAGATCATCAATATATAAGATTGGAAAAGACAACCAACATTTACAGAACATTTTATGGGGAAAGAGGAATTAGAACACCAAATCACAACAGGAAAGATGGAGAGAAAGAGAATACCAGGTAGACTCAGGGAGAAAATATTGGATGGACTTGCAGGGTGGCTGAAGACAGAGAGGGTGGGAGATGTACAGAGGATAGATTCGTATGGAGGGCCATGATCACCAACGCCATGCAGCAGGGCACATGATGATGATGATGATGATGATGATGATGATGATGCAACTTACAAATTCACTTTCTCCGCTGGGTGGGTAGAGTTGTATAGATTCATGTGCCTAGACAAGGGGTACTCCCTAGAGCTCCAGCTTGCGTAACAAACATAACGATCATCATCATCATGTGGCCTGCCGCATTGCGTTCGCGATCATGGCGCTTCACACGAATCTATCCCCTGTCGCTGCGAGTACATCTCCCACCGTCTGTCATCAGCCACCCTGCAATTCCATCCAGTCATTTCTCCCTGGGTCTACCTGGTGTTCTCTTTCTCTCCAGCTTTTCTGTTGTGATCAGGTGCTCTAATTCCTCTTTCCTCATAAAATGGCCTATAAATCTTACTTGTCTTTTCCTAATCTTCTTTATTAACGACCTTTTTGTGTCCCCTTCCTTTTTTTTTTTTCTTTGCTGTCCATGGAACTCTCAACATTCGTCTTGGAAACCACATTTCAGTTGCCTCAATTTTGTTCTGACTTTGCGTGTTGACTGTCCATGTCTCACAACCACACTACAGTATCTGTTCTATATAGCATTCAGGAACTCTCTTCCTGATGTTAACTGATAGGCATTTGTTGGTAACCTACTTTATTAATGATCTTCGTGTGCCAACGATAACTAAATAAAAACAAATACATAAATAAATAACGAGGAGGCAGTTTACATCGCCGCAAGGAACCCCACCCTCAACCGTGACCGGGGCCGACACAACCTGCCATCGGTGTACTCCTCACTTATTCAGTCGCACTGTCATGAGTTCGCTCACGGCGGTGCGCACTGAAGCCAGTTCTCAACCCAGCAGTTGCGCTAAAGAAGTCGGCCGGATCGCCGATGAAAGATACGCGGTAAGTAGCGTTTTTGCACTGAGAGAGAGGTTCAGCCAGGTAGTCATTATAAATAACAAGTTCCTTTGTAGCTTATAACTGCTTCAAAAGGGCTTCTTTGCACTTTGACATTTATTTGTTTATTTATTTATTCCGTCGCCAGATAACGGAGGGGAGGTGAAGAAGGGTGGCAGCAATTATCCTTTGAGAGGATCCAAGGGGTCACTTTTTGAGGGAGGGATTCGTGGGGTTGGCTTTGTCCA
>JAPXFY010000034.1:16863380-16965880 GCA_030674185.1 Monoplex corrugatus
AAGTGTGAAGTAATACCAAATCCAAAACAAGTGTGAAGTAATACCAAATCCAAAACAAGTGTGACTGTCCGCGTTCAAGCAAACAGGAACCAGAAAAAACACGAAAAAAAGAAGCAGAACGCGTATTTAATACAACCAGACAAGACAGGCGCAAATTTTCGGCCAACTGGACTTTGTCAAGCGTAAGATCAGAAACAAACAAACAAACAAACACCAAACGCAAAACTTAGGAGAAAAAGACTGAAACTTCCCTGCTGCTTCGTCCGGTGTGTGCAAAGGACTAAACTGACTAAAATGACATCATAATGTGTTTGTGAGTAAATACGATATCAGAGCGGAAGTGAGATGAATTCTGCAATTTGAAAAGTGGTCATGCCATACTGATGTTGTTTTATCCAGAATAGTAGTAATGTTTAGAACAGTTCTCAGAACCATATCAGGCCTATAACCATCTCAGACAAAACAAAACAAAACAAAACAAAACAAAAACTCAGTTACTGCTTAGAGTTATATCAGGCTAATAACCACCTCAAACAAAATATTATCTACTGTTTAAAGCTATATCAGGCCTATAACCATCTCAGACAAAACAAAACAAAACAAAACAAAAGAAAAACTCAGTTACTGCTTAGAGTTATATCAGGCTAATAACCACCTCAAACAAAATATTATCTACTGTTTAAAGCTATATCAGGCCTATAACCATCTCAGACAAAACAAAACAAAAAAACAAAAGAAAAACTCAGTTACTGCTTAGAGTTATATCAGGCTAATAACCACCTCAAACAAAATATTATCTACTGTTTAAAGCTATATCAGGCCTATAACCATCTCAGACAAAACAAAACAAAACAAAACAAAAGAAAAACTCAGTCACTGCTTAGAGTTATATCAGGCTAATAACCACCTCAAACAAAATATTATCTACTGTTTAAAACTATATCAGGCTAATAACCACCTCAAACAAAATATTGTCTACTGTTTAAAGCTATATCAGGGCTATAACCACCTCAAACAAAATATTGTCTACTGTTTAAAGCTATATCAGGCTAATAACCACCTCAAACAAAATATTGTCTACTGTTTAAAGCTATATCAGGCTAATAACCACCTCAAACAAAATATTGTCTACTGTTTAAAGCTATATCAGGCTAATAACCACCTCAAACAAAATATTATCTACTGTTTAAAGCTATATCAGGCTAATAACCACCTCAAACAAAATATTGTCTACTGTTTAAAGCTATATCAGGCTAATAACCACCTCAAACAAAATATTATCTACTGTTTAAAGCTATATCAGGCTATAACCACCTCAAACAAAATATTTCTACTGTTTAAAGCTATATCAGGCTAATAACCACCTCAAACAAAATATTGTCTACTGTTTAAAGCTATATCAGGCTAATAACCACCTCAAACAAAATATTATCTACTGTTTAAAGCTATATCAGGCTAATAACCACCTCAAACAAAATATTGTCTACTGTTTAAAGCTATATCAGGCTAATAACCACCTCAAACAAAATATTGTCTACTGTTTAAAGCTATATCAGGCTAATAACCACCTCAAACAAAATATTGTCTACTGTTTAAAGCTATATCAGGCTAATAACCACCTCAAACAAAATATTGTCTACTGTTTAAAGCTATATCAGGCTAATAACCACCTCAAACAAAATATTGTCTACTGTTTAAAGCTATATCAGGCTAATAACCACCTCAAACAAAATATTGTCTACTGTTTAAAGCTATATCAGGCTAATAACCACCTCAAACAAAATATTATCTACTGTTTAAAGCTATATCAGGCTAATAACCACCTCAAACAAAATATTGTCTACTGTTTAAAGCTATATCAGGCTAATAACCACCTCAAACAAAATATTGTCTACTGTTTAAAGCTATATCAGGCTAATAACCACCTCAAACAAAATATTATCTACTGTTTAAAGCTATATCAGGCTAATAACCACCTCAAACAAAATATTATCTACTGTTTAAAGCTATATCAGGCTAATAACCACCTCAAACAAAATATTATCTACTGTTTAAAGCTATATCAGGCTAATAACCACCTCAAACAAAATATTATCTACTGTTTAAAGCTATATCAGGCTAATAACCACCTCAAACAAAATATTGTCTACTGTTTAAAGCTATATCAGGCTAATAACCACCTCAAACAAAATATTGTCTACTGTTTAAAGCTATATCAGGCTAATAACCACCTCAAACAAAATATTGTCTACTGTTTAAAGCTATATCAGGCTAATAACCACCTCAAACAAAATATTGTCTACTGTTTAAAGCTATATCAGGCTAATAACCACCTCAAACAAAATATTGTCTACTGTTTAAAGCTATATCAGGCTAATAACCACCTCAAACAAAATATTATCTACTGTTTAAAGCTATATCAGGCTAATAACCACCTCAAACAAAATATTATCTACTGTTTAAAGCTATATCAGGCTAATAACCACCTCAAACAAAATATTATCTACTGTTTAAAGCTATATCAGGCTAATAACCACCTCAAACAAAATATTATCTACTGTTTAAAGCTATATCAGGCTAATAACCACCTCAAACAAAATATTGTCTACTGTTTAAAGCTATATCAGGCTAATAACCACCTCAAACAAAATATTATCTACTGTTTAAAACTATATCAGGCTAATAACCACCTCAAACAAAATATTATCTACTGTTTAAAGCTATATCAGGCTAATAACCACCTCAAACAAAATATTATCTACTGTTTAAAACTATATCAGGCTAATAACCACCTCAAACAAATATTGTCTACTGTTTAAAGCTATATCAGGCTAATAACCACCTCAAACAAAATATTATCTACTGTTTAAAGCTATATCAGGCTAATAACCACCTCAAACAAAATATTATCTACTGTTTAAAACTATATCAGGCTAATAACCACCTCAAACAAAATATTATCTACTGTTTAAAACTATATCAGGCTAATAACCACCTCAAACAAAATATTATCTACTGTTTAAAGCTATATCAGGCTAATAACCACCTCAAACAAAATATTATCTACTGTTTAAAACTATATCAGGCTAATAACCACCTCAAACAAAATATTATCTACTGTTTAAAACTATATCAGGCTAATAACCACCTCAAACAAAATATTATCTACTGTTTAAAACTATATCAGGGCTATAACCATCTGAAACAAATTATCGTCTACTGCTTAGAGTACATGTAATATTAGGATGGATGTATGGTTCTACCACTTTAAAGTTTTGTAAGAAACTGATATTGATATTGATATTGATATTGATAACACAGATAATGAAGATGCATTAGTCGATGAGAGTGATGGCTATAGAGGAAGTACAATACGCAGTTAGGAATAAAATTGCTGGTCCTGAGACAGCACAGCGAACATTTTAAGAATTCTTCCAATTTTTCTTAAAGTTGTTCAACACTTTGATGATACTGAATCTCCCCCAAACTGGCCTAAATCGACCGTTTTACCAGTATTTTTTAAACAGGAGATACTAATTGTGCTGTTTGCGTGTGATGACTATCACTCATTCACAGCCACTAAATATCACCGAATACAGCTTGTTCATTCAAAGAAACAAACTTATTATTTCAGTGCAAAATGATGACAACTTGACAAGGCTGCTACTGCTGCATGCTCAACAATAACTTATCACGAATATCCGGGCTCCCGTTTTTTTGTTCTTGTAACGTAGCAACCTGCACCGCATGACAGTCCCTACTGGACGAAGGTGCTCCACAGGAGCACCTATTGACGTCGTTAACTTTCTTTTCATCTTTCTTTTGTCCATGGTTTTCCTTGGGAAAACTACGATGGTGGTTTCCATTTATAGGCCATTTTATGAGGAAGGGGGATTTGGAGCACCTGGTCACAATGAGAAAGCCAGAGGGAAAGAGAGCACCAGGTAGACCCAGGGAGAGAATGCTGGACGGACTTGCAGAGTGGCTGGGGATGAGGAGGGTGGGGGAGATGCTAGGGCAACGAGAGATAGAAATGGATGGAAGTCCATGGTCGCCAACGCCATGTGGCAGGGCACCTGATGATGATGATGATGAACGTAGCAACCGCACCACAATAGTTTGGCAAATCAAAGGAATAATGGGAATTAAAATAATCAATATTGAAAACGTTACATCCCTCCTCACCTCAAATCAAAAGTGCCATTTAGTAAACTCTGACTTCGATGGTCAACTGAAAACTCTTATAAAAGGGAAGAGAAATAGGATCAGATGCCAAACATGCATATCATGCCAAAAAAACGAACCAACAAAATTGAGACCACTTGAATTATGCAGATTAGAATTAAATCATTTTTTGAACTTTGTGACATTTGACGTGAATTGTCCTTGTACATGTAAAGGTTCTTTTGTGCCATAAGCATTGACAG
The DNA here is from genome assembly GCA_030674185.1 of Monoplex corrugatus. Lineage (NCBI taxonomy): Eukaryota > Metazoa > Mollusca > Gastropoda > Littorinimorpha > Ranellidae > Monoplex > Monoplex corrugatus. Next base: position 16,867,808 of record JAPXFY010000034.1, read on the forward strand.
TTGTTGATGAGGGAGATAGTTCAATGTTCATGTTCAAGTTCTTGAAAGATTGTTTATCAGTTACATTTACTGAAGCTCCAGTGTCGATGAAAAAAGGAACAATCTTACCTGAAGGTTCGAGGTTGATGCATGGTGTTTTGTCACTGCCACCTACTCCAAAGATGTACTCGTCATCAGAAGAAGATTGTTCATCAGAACACTGAATGTTCATCACACTTGCTGGAGGCTGACGACTACGTGGATGAAACTTGGGCTTGCCTGATCTACACATTTTGGCAAAATATCCCATCTTGTAGTAGTAGTAGTAGTAGTAGTAGTAGTAGTAGTAGTAGTAGTAGTAGTAGTAGTAGTAGTAGTGTAGTAGTAGTAGTAGTAGTAGTAGTAGTAGTAGTAGTAATAACAGGGACTGGCTTTCAATGGCCTAGGCCTTGCAGCCTATTTACGTCCCCTCTTTCTCAACTATTTTTGATACAGATGTTAAAATGCGCATTTCTTTTTGTTTGCATAAGCCTAATCAGGCCTTTAATCATCATAATCGATAAAAATTTCTTTGAATTTTGGAATTTCGTCCAAAAAATTCTTGAATTTGTTAGTATCTTGTGCAAATTTTATGTTAGTTGGGAGTTTATTCCACAAAGGGGCTACTCGATGTGAAAAAGAAAAATTTTCTTGTGTTAGTACGACAGTGCTGAATAAATATCTTTCCTTCCTTGTTTCTTGTGATATTACATTGTGAAACAGAAAAGAGTGAGTCAACACAAATATTATCAACTCCATTAAATATCTTATATGTTTGAATAAGGTCACCTCTTGTCCTTCTGCCTTTAAGTGAGTGTAATTTCAAATACTTCAATCGTTCTGCATAAGATTTATCTTTGCATTCTTTCAATAGCTTTGTTGCACGTCTTTGTACTCTTTCTATTTGCGCTGACTGTCTTTTCAAGGATGGACACCATATTGTATTTGCATATTCCAAATGCGGTCTAACAAAAGATTTATATAGCTTTAGAAATATATCCTAATCTAAGTAAGAAAAGCTTCTAATAACTCCCAACATTTGATTTGCTTTATTAACTATTTTACCAATATGTGAATCGAAGGACAACATGCTGTCGAAAGTTACTCCCAAGTCCTTTTCCTCTTTTAGGATTTTTATCTGCTTTATGCTGTCATTTTGTCTCATATAATATGTGTGTTCTTGGTTGGTTTTACCAATATGTAGAACACCACATTTAGAAATATTGAAATATAGATTCCATACATCTGACCAATCTTGGAGTTTGTATATACCATTTTGTAAACCAGCGAATTGAGATGTGTTGTCATATAGCTTTGTATCATCTGCAAATATTTTACAGGTGCTATTTAGTGATATACGCAAGTCATTTATAAAAACAGTGAATAGTATTGGGCCCAGGATACTATAACAAGAGTTACAAGTCTTCTCTTTTGCTGGGCACTTGTCACGAGGATGCTGCTGTCCTCCACACCAGTTGCACATTTTGCTGTTTTGTGAAGAGTTGACAGTCATATAGTTCTTGTGTACGGAACCTTGGTAACGTTGATGCGGCTGTCCACGCTGTTGCTGATGCTGACATGATGGTTGACCATTCATTCTCGACAATGGTGTACGGCGATTTTGTGAGGTCACAAAGTGGGCTGAAGCATTGCGTTCACCTTCCATTTGTTTAGCTTGTTTGTCAGATAGTTCAAACAATCGAGCAGTATCCAAAAGTTGCGTCAGAGTGAGTTTTTCGTCACGAAGTGCACGTTTACGTAGTCTTGATGACGTACAGCCTTGAAGAATTTGTGCCTTGATTTCTCGATCTTCATCTCCAAACTCACATTTTGCAGCAAGCAGTCGTAGTCTTATATACAAAGCATCAATTGTTTCACCCACAGAAACAGTCACTTGATTCCAAACCCAATTAATCAGTTTGAAAACAATCACTATTTCATGTATGTAAACTCATACTATTTGTGAGAAATATATCCTTCGGAACATCATAGAGAACTATTGGCCTTCCTTATTCAAATTCACCTTATCGATGTCATCAACTGCACGAGTTTTTGTTGAAATGTATCTCTATTCCTATAAAAGGCATTTAGATTTAGAGATACAGCAGTTTCTTGAATCTCTTAAAATTATTCATCGTGGGGGACCCAGGGCCTGGATGTAGATACAATGTCCGTATTCCCAAGGCTTAAGTGTGAATATAATATGAGTTTATCATATCATTTTTCTATTTAGAGAGACAGAGAGATAGAGAAAGAGACAGAGAGAGAGAGAGAAGAGAGAGAGACAGAGAAGAGAGAGAGACAGAGAGAAAGAGAGAGACAGACAGACAGAAAGTCTGTCTTTTTCTTTGTCTGTCTCTCTTTGTTTCTCTCTATCTCTCTGTCTCTGTCTCCGTCTCTGTCTGTCTGTCTGACTCTCTCTCTCTCTCTCATTCTTGTATCTCTCTTCCCTTATCAAGAACAATGGCGCTTAATCATATCATATTTCTATTTCTTTGTCTTGTATTTGTACAAAACATTTAAAAGTAAAATATTGTTATTACCTACTGAAGGTTTATATGATGGTGAGATTTCGTTGTTATGTACAGGGGCTGTGACCTATATGAATAAACGTTGTGATCATCTTAAATCTGATTAACTTTCTCTGTCTCTCTTTGTCTCTCTGTCTCTGTCTCTCTGTCTCTCCCTCTCTCTCTCTCTTTCTGTCTCTCTCTCTCTCTCTTTCTGTCTGTCTCTCTCTCTTTCTCTCTGTCTCTCTCTCTTCTCTCTCTCTCTCTGTCTCTTTCTCTATCTCTCTGTCTCTCTATCTCTCTTTCTTTCTCTGTTTCGCTCTCTTTTTCTTTGTCTGTCTCTCTTTGTTTCTCTCTATCTCTCTGTCTCTGTCTCCGTCTCTGTCTGTCTGTCTGACTCTCTCTCTCTCTCTCATTCTTGTATCTCTCTTCCCTTATCAAGAACAATGGCGCTTAATTATTTTTGCTATTCTTGATTTATTTATGTCTTATTACGTGATTTATTAATACGTTTACACATGTCTGATATTTCTATTATACATATGTGTTTATCATTACTGTAATTTCCTATTGTCAAAAGTAAAATTTACTTTATTTCATTTATCTACACATTTGTCTATTTGACTTCATATCATCTGTTGAAATTCTTTCTCCCACAGAATAGTATGTGTTGGTGCCTTCAATCGGCCTAATGTTTACGCCACCCCCCACCCCTTTCTTTTTTCTGTTATCTTTCTGAACTGCTATTATTACCTCCATTTATTAGTATTGTGTTTAGTAGTAGTGGTAGTGGCGGTAGTAGTAGTGATTATTGTAGTAGTATATCTTTCTTATTGTAATACCAATAGCCGTAGTAATGATAATGACAGCAAGTTGATTTCATCTTCTTTGGTTTGATTGTAAGAACATTGGTCTATTTGAAGCTTAATTAATCTTCTATAATTTTCTCACATGTAACTTTTCTTCTTCCTCTATTTCTTTTTATTTTATTTTATCTTACTATTATTTTGTTTACTTTGTTTTCTTCTCCTCCTGCTCCTGCTCTTCCTTCTTCTTCTTTTTGTTATTATTATTATATTCTTCTTATTGTTATTTATTACTACCATCGTCATCATTCTTCTTATTAATATTATCATTATCATCATCATTAACATCCTCATCAGCAGCAGCAGCATCAACATCAGCATCATCATTGATATTATTAACATTATCTTCGTTTATTGATTTATTTATTTACTCATTTACGTATTTTTCTAATTATTTAAATATTCATTAATTTATTTACTTGCTCATCTGACTTTATCTATCTATCTATCTATCTATCTATCTATCTATCTATCTATCTATCTATCTATCTATCTATTTATCTAATCTATCTATCTATCTATCTATCTATCTATCTATCTATCTATCCTATTCTATTCTATTCTATTCTATTCTATAAGTGCTGACTATGTACGTTTCTTGATTTCATTGTAATGTTATCTTACATTTTAGTATTCAGTATGTATCTTCCTTGAGCTGTACTTGCTGCTGTACACAAATGTCATGTGCATAGAATAGCAGCGACAAGTTTGAAAAATGGCTTCTAGCAAATAGCTTTTACCGATGGAAAATAAAGCATCATTGTGATTGTGATTGTGATTGTGATTGTGATTGTCTCTCTCTCTCTCTCTCTCTCTCTCTCTGTCTATCTATCCATCTATTTATCTCTGTCTGTCTCTGTTTGTCTCTCTCTCTCTCTCTCTCTCTCTCTCTCTCTCTCTCTCTCTCTCTCTCTCTCTCTCTCTCTCTCTCTCTCTCTCTCTCCCCCTCTCTCTCTCTTCAGAAATTGGATTTGGTTGTCAGAGGCTGAGACGCATGTTAGAAAGACTGGGACCACACAGTCGAACATCATCCACTTTAAAGGTGTGTCATTGAGATGTTGCTTAAATGTCCTGACCGACACCATCATCATCATCAGCAGCAGCAACAGCAGTAGCAGCATGTGCCGTGCCGCATTGCGTTGGCGATCATGGCGATAACAAGAGTGACTGCCCCTTTCAAGCAAACAGGAACCAGAAGGAAAAAAAAGGAAAAAAGAAGAATCAGAACGCGTATTTAATACAACCAGACAAGACAGGCGCAAATTTTCGGCCAACTGGCTTTTGTCAAGGGCAAGATCACATTCAAACAAACAAACAAACACCAAATACAAAAATTAGGAGAAAAAGACTGAAGTAGCAGGGAAGTTTCAGTCTATTTCTCCAAATTTTTGTATTTGGTGTTTGTTTGTTTGTGATCTTGCCCTTGACAAAAGCCAGTTGGCTGAAAATTTGCGCCTGTCTTGTCTGGTTATATTGAATACGCGTTCTGATTCTTCTTTTTTCGTTTTTTTTTTGTTGTTTTTTTTTTAACTGGATCAGGCCGTCCATACAAGTTTCTCTTTTGTTGCTGCAACTATATCTCCTACCCTTTCCATCCCCATCCACTCTACAAAAACTGTCCATTATTTTCTCCATGAGTCTACCTGGTGCTCTTTTTCCCTCTCTAGCTCTCTTGTTGTGTGACTAGGTGCTCATTTTCTCTTGTCTCATAAAATGTCCGATGAATGTTGCTTCCTAATCTTTTTTACTATGTTCTTTTCGTGTTTGTTTTTTTCAAGGCTGTCTCATTTGTTTTCTTTGCTGTCCGTGGAACTCTTAACGTTCTTCTTAGAAACCACATTCCAGTTGACTGAGTCTTGCTCTGACTTTATTTGTTGATTGTCGAAGTTTTGCATATGTACAACACAATGTGTATCCGTTTTTTCCTTGAAAGATGGTTGTCATGTGGTCCGTGTTCTCGCTGCTAATAGTTTTCTGGTGGTATCAAGTTCTTACAGGACACTTTCGTTTGTTCTTCTATCTGTCCGCTTGACACGTAGTAGTCTCCGATAAAACCACATCTCTGCTGCCTCAATTCTGCTGCAATCAGTTTTTCTCAGAGTCAGGGCATCACAGCTATAAATCATGTCTGGCCAGAACTAATATTTTAGAAGTCTAACTTTCAGGCTATTTGGTATGTCTCTGTCTTTCCAGAATTCATTTCTATATGTGAGCTAAATTCAAGTTGGGGTATTTAGTGTCGCTCATGACGACTGTTGCCACAAAGCCGTGGCAGGAATTCTCTCACGAGCTTTGGCTCCACCGCTGAGCCATTACTGTTGTTAATGGGGAAGTTAGTTAACAGTTTCCTTAGTAAGTTGGACCAGAACAGACAATCCTTAGTAAGTTGGACCAGAACAGACAGTCTTCAGTAAATTGGTACAGAACAGACAGTCGTCAGTAAGTTGGACCAGAACTGACAATCCTTAGTAAGTTGGACCAGAACAGACAGTCTTCAGTAAATTGGTACAGAACAGACAGTCGTCAGTAAGTTGGACCAGAACAGACAATCCTTAGTAAGTTGGACCAGAACAGACAGTCTTCAGTAAATTGGTACAGAACAGACAGTCGTCAGTAAGTTGGATCAGAACAGACAGTCGTCAGTAAGTTGGACCAGAACAGACAATCCTCAGTAAGTTGGATCAGAACAGACAGTCGTCAGTGAGTTGGACCAGAACAGACAGTCGTCAGTAAGTTGGACCAGAACAGACAGTCGTCAGTAAGTTGGACCAGAACAGACAGTCGTCAGTAAGTTGGATCAGAACAAACAGTCATCAGTAAGTTGGACCAGAACAGACAGTCGTCAGTAAGTTGGATCAGAACAGACAGTCGTCAGTAAGTTGGATCAGAACAGACAATCCTTAGTAAGTTGGACCAGAACAGACAGTCCTCAGTAAGTTGGATCAGAACAGTCATCAGTAAGTTGGATCAGAACAGACAGTCGTCAGTAAGTTGGACCAGAACAGACAATCCTCAGTAAGTTGGACCAGAACAGACAGTCCTTAGTAAGTTGGACCAGAACAGACAATCGTCAGTAAGTTGGACCAGAACAGACAGTCGTCAGTAAGTTGGACCAGAACAGACAGTCGTCAGTAAGTTGGATCAGAACAGACAATCCTTAGTAAGTTGGACCAGAACAGACAGTCCTCAGTAAGTTGGATCAGAACAGTCATCAGTAAGTTGGACCAGAACAGACAGTCGTCAGTAAGTTGGACCAGAACAGACAATCCTCAGTAAGTTGGACCAGAACAGACAGTCCTTAGTAAGTTGGACCAGAACAGACAATCGTCAGTAAGTTGGACCAGAACAAACAGTCATCAGTAAGTTGGACCAGAACAGACAGTTGTCAGTAAGTTGGACCAGAACAGACAGTCGTCAGTAAGTTGGATCAGAACAGACAGTCGTCAGTGAGTTGGATCAGAACAGTCATCAGTAAGTTGGATCAGAACAGTCATCAGTAAGTTGGACCAGAACAGTCATCAGTAAGTTGGACCAGAACAGACAGTCCTTAGTAAGTTGGATCAGAACAGACAGTCCTTAGTAAGTTGGACCAGAACAGACAGTCATCAGTAAGTTGGATCAGAACAGACAGTCCTTAGTAAGTTGGATCAGAACAGACAGTCCTTAGTAAGTTGGATCAGAACAGTCAGTCATCAGTAAGTTGGACCAGAACAGACAGTCATCAGTAAGTTGGATCAGAACAGACAGTCGTCAGTAAGTTGGACCAGAACAGACAGTCATCAGTAAGTTGGATCAGAACAGACAGTCATCAGTAAGTTGGACCAGAACAGACAGTCGTCAGTAAGTTGGACCAGAACAGACAGTCGTCAGTAAGTTGGACCAGAACAGACAGTCCTTAGTAAGTTGGATCAGAACAGACAGTCCTTAGTAAGTTGGATCAGAACAGACAGTCCTTAGTAAGTTGGATCAGAACAGTCAGTCATCAGTAAGTTGGATCAGAACAGACAATCGTCAGTAAGTTGGATCAGAACAGTCATCAGTAAGTTGGATCAGAACAGACAGTCCTTAGTAAGTTGGATCAGAACAGACAGTCCTTAGTAAGTTGGATCAGAACAGACAGTCCTTAGTAAGTTGGACCAGAACAGACAGTCATCAGTAAGTTGGATCAGAACAGACAGTCCTTAGTAAGTTGGATCAGAACAGACAGTCCTTAGTAAGTTGGATCAGAACAGTCAGTCATCAGTAAGTTGGACCAGAACAGACAGTCATCAGTAAGTTGGATCAGAACAGACAGTCGTCAGTAAGTTGGACCAGAACAGACAGTCATCAGTAAGTTGGATCAGAACAGACAGTCATCAGTAAGTTGGACCAGAACAGACAGTCGTCAGTAAGTTGGACCAGAACAGACAGTCGTCAGTAAGTTGGACCAGAACAGACAGTCCTTAGTAAGTTGGACCAGAACAGACAGTCCTCAGTAAGTTGGATCAGAACAGACAGAGAGAGGTAGAGAGAGAGGGAGAGGTAGAGAGAGAGAGAGACAGAGACAGAGAGAGAGGCAGACAGAGAGAGAGTTGACGATTTCATGGTCTATATCTTTTTGACCATTCAGCCCTAGCAAGACAACAGTGCTGATTTTAACAAAACCTGTACAAAGACACACGAACACCAGAATAACTCAAGCACAGCCCATGCAGTTGATGGAGTCTAAATCAAAGTCACCGTCAGTGTTCAAACATTACGTAGAAATCAACAATACACAACAATAGTTCCAAAACGTGTATCTAATGTAACAAAGCTAAACAGACACAAATTTCTGCCTTATCTGCAAAAAGTACTGCAAAACATCAGTTGCACCACACTGTTCTGCAAGCAGATCCTCACACATCATGGTGTCCCAGGAAATGAAGAGGTGGACAAAATGGCGAAGCTGTCAACAGAACATGAACAGAAAGACAACAGCACCAATGAGATGAACATCGTCATCAGTGTTATTGTTATTGTTGTTTAAAACCCAGCCGACTGCGCAGAGCCATATCAGGGTTATAACCATTCAAAACACACACAATGCTTCAACAGGAAAATGGAAAGAAAATTAAGTGCACATATCAATGCATTCCCGCACATAATCTAAGGAGATGCCCCTGGCGTTGACCACTCCGTCCAATTTATCGCACAGGAGATTAAAAAAAACCCCACCTGAATACAAATTTAAACAAAAATAAGGACACTAAAACATATTCATATATACATATATAAACGGACATAAATTAGCTAAAATTGCTTCCACATATTTCACCTCCCTAGAGCCAAAAAGGCCCTTAACACATGTATCCAATTATCAATCCTAAAAGAAAGTACATAAGACTTTATCGAACACATACAGGTGAATGGACCAGCAAGGCAGAAAATGATATGAAGATTGACAGGAAGCACAGGAACAAGGCAGAAACAAAGAGTGACAGAAAAGAGGACATTTCTAGCACAGAATTTCCAGAAGGTGGGGATACTATTTGTACTGAAAGAGTCCCCAGCTAGGGCTGAATGGTAAAAAAGTCCCCAGTCGATCAGAACAGTCCTCAGTAAGTTGGATCAGAACAGACAGACAGACAGACAGGAGAGAGAGAGAAGAGAGAGAGAAGAGAGAGAGAGAGAGAGAGAGAGAGAGAGAGAGAGAGAGAGAGAGAGGGTGGAAATAGTTATCTAATGTCTGTTCGTAAAACTTACTCACTTACTTACTTACCTACTTGCCTACTTACTTACTTCTTTCTTACTTACTTACTTACTTATCTATGATTATGAAAATGTTGTCTTCATCTGGTTGATAAGCAGCTGAGCATTTGGGCATTGACTGGGGGGCGGGGTTGTTCTGTCATGTGAAGCGAGTTTATGCAGGATAGCTAGTTGTGTTGTGATTCAGACCTTTAATTGTTTATTTATTTATTTTATACATATGTTCCTTTTTTTAAGGTAAGATACACACATACACGTCATTTACATGTAACCAAGATTATTCCAGTGGTAGGCTGATAAAATACCAGTATAGAATATAGACTAGATAAAAACATAATCAAGGTAGGGCCTCAGGACCTGGCCGGCTCATGGCTTTACGTGCAGGCTTAAGGCTTGTGCCATGATCACTGTACACATAGCACCTGTGACGTTAGGGCATATGGAATTCGTTCCGAGCGCAGAGACGTCATCTTGAGAAACTGAAACTGAAACTGTTCGTAATCCAGCTACATGACAGCTAACGCCAACTGTCCTGAAAAGAGCATGTTATTATCCTCAGCATGTGAACTGGGTACAACAGACTGTACCATCACATGAACAATGCTTGAGATTCATATCTTCCCCCAGGTGCCCATATAGAGAAGCTGACCAGACAGCAGTACTCATTCTCCAAGACTTTGAGAGTTTCAGTTTCAGTTTCAATTTCTCAAGATGACGTCTCCGCGATCGGAATGAATTCCATATGCACTAACGTCACAGGTGCCATGTGATGGAGAAGATCTAGAATGATCACAACACAAGCCTTAAGCCTGCACATAAACCCACGAGCTGTCCAGGTCCTGAGGTCCTACCTAGATACTTCCATAACCTTGGGATCGTCTTGGAGTGAGGAGGCAGAGACATCAACGTTTCCCAGGGCCAGCACCACGAGGGCAGCACCCATCTCCTCTCCCTCGATTCAAATTTATATTCATATTCACTTTTCTTTTTTACCAAGACTTCTGAAAGGCAAGAAGGCTAATTGGTCTTCAAGGGGTGGGACCTGGGAAATGAACTTATTTCTCCAATGTTTTATACCAAGGCAGTTAGGCAATGCCCTGCTCTTCACGATTTTCAACTGCCGTGGGATCTTTAGCTTGCGCAGCCAGAAAGCACACGGGTCCGACTCATTTTTCGTCCCCTTCCAAAAGACTAGACGTTTAGTTCGATTTTCTGGTCAAACTGAGGAGAAAGTCGAGGCCTGTGCGGGGAGCAAAAGGTGGAACCTCTAGTTTATTTATTGGCAGGCGAACGTCTGAACCATTCTGCCACCCTTCTCCTAAGTTAGATTGAGAGTTACCAGTCACTGATGCAGAAGATCTGGCCAACGTCCTTGAACATGCCAAGAAAGCTACAGGGACCTGTGGATGTGCCTTGTATATAAGACGACCTATTTTATTCATGAGACTAAACTCCAAGTGAGATAGTGAACGAAGAGAAGAAGATAACAATTAAGTAATAATAATAATTCCATTTATATAGCATAAACAGCTATGTCAAGGCATACTCATTGCACTGACTTCACAGAGGAAACAAAAGGGGCAGAGGGCGGGCATTGCCTTATCAATACATTAATGCTGCATAAACTTAGATACATACATTAACCCTTTGACTCCCACACCCTGTCTACCAGCATCCTGCATTGTCAACCATGGTAGCGAAGCAAAAACTGAACTCTTTGACCTCCTCACCTTTCCACCAACTTCCTGTAGGAAGCTGGTAGAAAGTGTGAGGGAGTCAAAAGGTTAAGTTTTTGCAGTTGGTGGATAGGGTGCAGGAGTCAAAGGGTTAATGCAGCATAAACACTGACACCAACAGAACTAGTTGCCCATCTCCCTGCCGATGTGTCCTCCCTTATCCATGTCTACGCTATACGACGAAAGTGCAGACGTGACTTCTTAGTGCACTCGTTCTCAATAGCAACAACACCGCGTCCATTCAATACACGCACGCAGTTACGTCAGACGCTCGCGCGCCGGCTGAATACGTTGTTGCACCAGGGTAAACCGGTTCCCAAAAACAACGTCGCTCATTGTGCAATCCCGCCATTCCTACACGTTTACACGTTTACACTGCACGTTCAGAGGTCAGGCTACCTTCAGCTCAAAGCTAGAGGTGAAACAGTCACACACACACACACACACACACACACACACACACACACACGAAAACAAAAGCACATATGTGAATAGACGTTAAAAAGAAATAACGAACGAACACGAAAACAAAGAAAGAATGAAACAAAACTCAGCCTAAGCAGGCGAGTTAAAATTTCTGTTTTTCAGTAAAAAGAATGAGATTTGATTCAGATCAGGAACCCAGCACATGATACGTGCGTGTTCGGTTCCAATGGAAGGGGATGGGTGGGTGGGGGTGGGGGTGTTAAAAACTGAGTTGATCATGTAGGTGTACAGCACTTGTTAGAATACTAGACTCAGATTGACATCTGCTCTTCTGCTTGTGAATAAAAGAGCACAGACATAATTATATTTAGATGTTTTATATTCTAATGTAGGTTCCTGGTCACAGAGAGAGAGAGAGAGAGAGAGAGAGAGAGACGCACACACACACACGCGCAGGCGTGCACACACACACAATGCACACTCACACACACGCACACATGCATGCAGAGAGAGAGAGAGGGAGAGAGAGAGAGAGGGAGACAGAGACAGAGACAGAGAGGAGAGAAAGAGAGAGACAGACAGACATACAGACACACACACATACAGAGAGAGAGAGAAAGAGAAAGAGACAGACAGACAGACAGACAGACAAACACACAGAAAAATAGACAGAGACAGAGTGGGAGAGAGAGAGAAAGAAAGAGGGAAAGAGAGACAGAAATAGAGAAAGAGAGAGAGAGAGGAGGAGAGAGAGACAGAGAGAGAGAGAGAAAGAGAGAGAGAAAGTGAGAGAGAAAGAAAAAGGGAAAGAGAGACAGACAGAAAGAGAGAGAGAGACGAGGGGAGAGAGAGAGAGACAGAGAGAGAGGGAAGAAGAAAGAGAGAGAGAGAGAAAGAGAGCACAGAGAGAGAGAGAAAGAGAGCACAGAGAGAGAGAGAGAGAAAGAGAGCAGAGAGAGAGAGAGAAAGAGAGCAGAGAGAGAGAGAGAGAAAGAGAGCAGAGAGAGAGAGAGAGAAAGAGAGCAGAGAGAGAGAGAGAGAGAGAGAGAGAGAGAAAGAGAGCAGAGAGAGAGAGAGAGAGAAGAGAGCAGAGAGAGAGAGAAAGAGAGCAGAGAGAGAGAGAGAAAGAGAGCAGAGAGAGAGAGAGAGAAAGAGAGCAGAGAGAGAGAGAGACAGACAGACAGAGGAGATTAATATTATTCAAAATTTAAGAGATAACCACGTGCATGCTGTTTTGCATCCAACCCTACTCCACACAGACAGACAGACAGAAACAGAGACATAGAGACAGAGAGAAGGGAGTAAGAGGGGAGAGAGAAAAAGGGGGCAGAGAAAGAGAGAGAGAGAGACAGAGAGAGAGAGAGAAAGAGAGAGAGAGATGATGATGCATGCACACAAAGACAGTCGCACAACACACAAACACACACAGATACACATATCAAAAAGTAAACACACATATCCACACATTAACACACTCACACACACACACACACACAACACACACACACACACACACACACACACACACACACACACACACACACACACACACACACACACACACACACACACATGTGCCAGCAGAAGATTAATATCACTTACAAATGTAACACATAACCACTTGCATGTTGTTCTGCATCCATCTCTCATCCAAAACAAGACTAAAATACAAACCGGGAGAGCAGCCAAAATTCAACAGAAGCATACCATTTAAACATTATAGAGTAATGTCGTTGTTATGCCTGGGTGTACAAACGTAAAGAATACATAATTTTATCTTGTTCTCACAGGGTGGCTGAGGACAGAGAGGGTGGAAGATGTGCTTATAGCAACAAGGGATAGATTCGTATGGAGAGCCACGATCGCCAACGCAATGCGGCAGGGCACATAATGATTTTGATGATCTTGTTCTTCTGCCTAAACTCTGCTGCACTAAAGAACAATTTGCCAGATTCTTCTAGCTCTGTCGGTTGTGGGCCAAAGCCTGGATCTCTGCAGATGTTTCTATGTCCATTCTGCAATGTTATCACGCCAAATTTTTCTACGTTAGTTCTTCGTTTCAGCAAGGCCATTGGACCCTTCTACGTGGCCATACCAACGAAGTTTTCAGTAGCAGATCTTCATTTGATCCAGTGTAGTACTTAATGGTTTGGTGCACTTGTTCATGGGTGAAATGACTGGTGTAGCTGTTGTTTAAGCAAGACAACAACTGATTTCCATTACTTCGGTTCGTTCTTTCAAATCCCCTCTAAGTATAATTGTATGCGATAAGGGAATATGTAGACATGTAAAAAATAAAAATAAATAAAATATAAAAAAAAGAAGAAAAATAAAAGTACGTGACATACACCAAAAAACATAATTTCAAATAAAACATGACAATTATTTCATAATCATCTATACTGATATCACTTTAATCAAAATCAAAAAAGGAAACAATACACATCATACAAATCGACAGACAAGTAATAAATTTGATAATTTAAATAAAATAAAGAAAGAAACCTATGTAAGCATATATAGCCAATTTAACACCTGCAATACGCGTTCAATGGTATCATTATCATCATCAGCGATGTCAATTTAAATTTGGTGATATCTCAGGGTCTCGGAGGGAGTTTGGCCCCGAGATGTGTGGCATGCAGACACTCTGGCGTGTGGACGTGCTCTGGTGCCAACGAACCAGACCCCCAGTTTCAGTTTCCATTTAGACCTCCAGCTATGGGTAAATGAACCTTCATGTACAATGAGAGACGGCCAAGGCTGACCGTAAGTGACGGGACATTACAATAATAATGGGAAATTTGAATGCTATAGTGGGACAGGAAAAAGAAGATAAAAGGTGGGTCTCATGGCCCTGTCACGAGAAATGAAAGAGGAGATGAACTTGTTGAGTGGGCACATGTCCTCATAATTACGAATGGAAAAAATTATAGTGAATAGACTGAGTTACTTTTGTGAGAAAAATAATATAATACCTATCAATCAATCTGGGTTTCAAAAAGGTAGATCAACATCAGACCATTTAGTTAAATTAACAACTCAAATAAAAAATCAGTTTGCTAAAAGGAAAAATGTCTTAGCTACCTTCTTTGATCTTAAAAAAGCATACGATCAAGTCTGGCATGCGAGACTTTTGTTGAAATTTAAACATATTGGTCTCAACGGTACTCTTTATAATTTTATCAAAACATTTATAAGTGACCGAAGTATAGTCGCTAAAATAGGTAATACATACTCTGAAAAGTGATCTGTAAACATGGGAATTCCTCAGGGTTCCGTAATATCTCCTCTATTATTTAATATTTTGATCTATGACCTACCAGCTCAAGTCTCAAACAATGTAAACGTTGCTCAGTACGCTGATGATATAGCGATCTGGATGAATGTTTCGTTAAAAAGGAAGACTTCCTTGAGAGAAATAAAATACATTAAAAAGGTCTATCAACATGAAATTAATAATATTTTCACTTACTTGACAGTTAACAGTCTGGAAATATCCAATGAAAAAACACACATGATGCTTTTTAATAATGGTCTCAGTCCGAAAGAAGTACCGTTGTTTAAAATTGGTGATGAGGAACTGAAATATACTACTCACGTGAAATTTTTGGGAGTACAATTGACTTCTAGTTTACAATGGAAAGAACATATTGATGCCTTGTTATGTAAAGCTATAAAAAGCTATAATCTAATAAGAATTATTAGTAAACAGTCCTGGGGACAGGACACTAAAACGTTGTTACATCTTGTCACAGCTTTAGTCAGATCTAAGTTGGCTTATGGTCAAGAGGTCTATTTTTCAGCTCCAAAATGCTACTTGAAAAAACTTCAAAGCTTAGATAGTGAAGCTATTAAATGTGCTCTTGGGGTACCGGTGTATACAAAAACACAAGAAGTATATAAAACAGCTGGCATCCTTCCCTTGGAAGATTGGAGGAAGTTATCAACTGCTAAATATATAGTTAGAGCAAATGCAGTAGCTAATTATGCCAGTACGGAACTTAAAATTCGGTCTGACATCCATTTCCCCAAGAGAGCAAGAACAATAAAGTCACAAGAAACAATATCCACTTACACAAATGAGCTCTTCAAACTTTCTCACGTATTACCTAACAAAGTTTCATATAAAATGATATGTTGTCCTCTACCCCCCTGGGAACTGTCCAATGCTATTTTTGATATCAGCTACACTGATACTGACCTGACAAAAGATATTAATCCACACTTGTTAGCAATTGATGTTTTGTCACATCTACACAAAAAATATTCACATTACTTAAAAATCTTTACAGATGGCTCTGTTCTAGATGATGGTAAAGCAGGCGCTAGCTTTCTAATTCCTAAATTTAAAGTAGAAAAGGCTTACTCTTTAGGACAGGGACATTCAATCTTCACTTCTGAATTAGTTGCCATCCTAATGGCACTGAAATATATAGTAGATCTACCCATAACTTTGTTTAATATCCTATTATGTGTAGATTCGAAATCTGCATTACAATCCTTAAAATGTTGCGAACATAAAGTAAATAGTTCGTTAATATTTGAGATAAAATTTCTAATTCATTGTTTAATAACAAATAATACACAGGTTACTTTTTGTTGGATCCCATCACACTGTGGTATCCTTTTTAACGATCGGGTCGACAGAATAGCAAAAAATGCAGCAATGAATAGGGCTGGCAGTACTAAACTTGATTTACCACTCTCTGAACATGAAATGAATGTTATATTAGAAAACAAAGTAAAAGCGCAATGTGACCTTCGCCCCTTCTCGGTAAATTACCAGGGTTTTACAAGACAAGAGATAACTTTAGCTTTCAGATTAACTCTCAATTCACTTCGAACTAAATTTAGTAAAACCATCAAATGTATCTGTGGTTATTATACCTTTTGTGTTGTCAGCGAATGCGACCTTATTTCCCTGCGTCATTTACAAACTTAAAACAGAAACATACTGATTTCACTCTGTATTTACACATTGCTAGACGTTTACTGCACAGTCCTGTAGGTCGTTTCCTTTGATTCAGCCCAATTGTTTTATACCTGTAACTCCCACACAGCCCCGAGAAATCCGATGAAGCCTGACTGATATAATGTTCTGATTGTTTTTCTTTTGTTCGTTAATTTGTTTGATGTTACATTAATTATTACCTTAATTGAAATTTGTTTGATGTTACATTAATTGTTACCTTAATTGATACAATGCCTTCATGATTACATAGATTCATTCATTCCTTACGCACCATTTTTTTTTTTTTTCCCCGTCTAAAAGCACATATGTGAATAGACATTAAAAAAATAACGAACGAATGATTCTCTTTATTACAAAATCACCACAAAATACAAATTCTGTCCGTTTTGTTATCGTCTGAATATGGAACTACAACGCCCGTTTCAGGCTGATATGACTTTGAGAGTAGGTAACTAAATCAACTTATCGACAAACATTGAAACGTGACTGGTCGAGGCAGACACACCTCTGACCTTGACCTCGAATGTTCCTTTCGGTTTTGGACATGCGCACTGTCTTCACGAACTCGCGTCTAGGTCAAAACGGGAATTTATAAATAGCCGCGACTGGTGCGGAGTGCAGTGGGCCGACATCTCAGAGTCATCTTAAGTAGAATCTTCACACACCATTGGTTTTAGAAGAAGGGAAAACATTCGATTGTCCGAGTTCACTTTTGCGATGTCGCTTGGAGGCCGAGTGTTTTGTTTTTTGCTTCAGCGAGCAAGTAAGTCAGTCGGGGGCCATGGCTTTGGTATTAAAACTAGCAAAGTGTTCGGTTCAACCTGTGCTGTCACTAACAATTTTGTGCACAAGTCGCATAACCAGATGTATCGCTCGTATTCCAATCGGGTTGCAAACCAATGTGGCAGCCAGACGTCTGCTAAAATGTGCGCGAGCAGTGTGAACGAGTCGCAGATCTTGTTTCGACAAGTAAGTCGTGAATACCTAGATCTAGATCAGTAGATGACACTTTTATTTATCATCAGTCCTGAGATGTTTTTTGTTCTTGTTCTTGTTTGTTTGTTTGTTTTTTACTCATCTGACAGTGGTCAGTAGTGTTATTACTGAGTAAATAGTGTTACATTAAGTGTATTAGTCTAGATCTAAGTAGGCCTACTCGTGTGATGTGAATGACATTGATCATAGTGTGAGTGTGTGTATTCATCATGTGTATGTTCATTTACATTTGATGCACATGCACTTTAAGTTTTACAAGTCATGGGTGTGTGCCATCATCATAGCATAGGTGCATACAGTAAATGAGTAATGCAAGAACTATTAAGAAACAGGCACACATGCACACTGTCTGTGGCCTTTCAGATTCTTGTGACACATTTAACAATCATACATTTCACTGATTCAGTCAGCCTTAAATGGGAAGTAAGAGTACAAATGTTTTAATACCTATGACTATAGTATAGTATGAGTGTGCTATGTTGTCTATGTTTTGCTAATGTTATTTACATATTCATTTCAACTGCCATTAGTTGCTTTTCTTTTGTGGCTATTTTCAATGCAAGAATATTAATAATGATTCAGTTGGTGTAGTACAAACAATCCAAGCCAAAGAATACTTGTTGCAGCTTACATAAGAAAATAATAATGACCTGAGAACAAAACAAGAAAGTTTGCTTGTTCAGTACATTCTGTGGATCTTGCACATTCTTGATACCTTTAGCAGAAATTTTAGGCACTTCAGTTGTTTTGTGCATCTCACATGACTTCATAAGATAAAGCAAGTTGATAATGTGCCTCAGCATATTGCTGCGAATGTAGGCCCCTAACCATTTCAAATTTTCATATCAATTTCATTTGAATTTTTTTTCTGCTGCCTCAAACTTTTTTCTGCTGCCTCAAACTACGAGTCAAACTCAAAGTCAAACTATTCACAGCTTCAGAGACCTTGTCATCAAGCTGATAATAACTTGAATAAGTAAATATTTTATCATAATTCATTTGTAGTTGTATAATTTATTTGACATTGCATGTGTTATTAATCTGTTTTTGATATCTTATAATGTGGCATAGCAAGGACTAACTAGCTGTATGTTATGACAGGTTCAGTGGGATCTTATGCTATTATCCTTGAGTAAAGTGTTTTGGAGCTTAAAGTTCTGCCAAGTCATCTCCCATCCCAACTTTATTGTACTCATAGTTCTGGTGCCAGGGGTCAAGTCCATAGGGGTTGTCAGTGTCAAATTCCAGTGAAACCACCCACCAGAGGAGACCTTGCTTTTTTGTTGCCTCATTTCCATAGAGTTCAGTAGTTTTATTTTTTTGTTTGTTTGATTTTTTTGGTGTGTATTTTTTTTTTATATATTATAACTATCATAGGAGTTAGGACACCACCTATAGCAGTTAGCTTGCCAGTTTTTGTGTTCTAATACAGTAATCACTCTGTTGTCTTCTTATTCCTTCTACTTTTATCTGTACAGCAATCATGCCATGGTGTTGTAGGGAGAAAGAACTGACAATCATTGAATCAGTGGCACAGCCAAAATCAGTGAGGATACATCTGAACCATATCTGTCCAAGAAGCAAGTTAAAATGTCAGACATGGCAGTCGCAGGGAGAACTAAAAGTAAAACTGGTGTCGCCATAAGCGCACGTCATGGAAGTCCTGAAAAATGTTTCCTTAGACAATTTTTACAATACTTTGATGATGACTCATCTATCATCATCATCATCATCATCATCATCATCATCATCATCATGTTCCCTGCCGCATGGCGTTGGCAATCATGTCCTCCATATGCATAGACTATCCCTTGTCGCGGTAAGCGCAATGACTCAAGAGAATGGAAATAATGGTAATGTCACTGTGTGGAGTCCCAGTTTGGATTGGGGCTTAAGCAGGTCATAATATGATGAAGTTTTACTTTATGCTTCCTTTCAGAATGTGGAGTTGATCATGCTGGAGATGTACAGATGCCTGTGTGGTCAACACATACATGTGCATGCACATGCATCCACACACAAACATGCAACACCTATTCCTGTGCACACACACACACGCACACACGCACACACACACACACACACACACACACACACACACACACACACACACACACACACACACACACACCCCCACACACACATACACACACACACACACACACGCACACAACACACACACACCACACACAACACACACACATCACCACACACACACCACACACCACACTCACACACACACACACACACACACACACAACACACACACACCACACAAACACACACACAAACATAACACACACACACACACAACAACACACACACACACACACATACACACACACACTACACACATGCACACACAGACCATGCACACACATCACACACAGCACACACACACACACCACACACACAACCACCACACCCACCAACACACAGCACATAACACATACATAACCACACACACCACATACACAGCACACGAAACATGTATAATAAATACACAACACACACACACTTGCACACATACATCACATATGACACACACACACCACTCACACACACTGTACACATACACACTACTCGCACACGCATGCACACACAGTACACACACAGTGACACACACACACACACATCACACCACACACACATCACACACACACACTACACAGAATGATGCATTGGATGTGTGTGTGGTGTGTGTGTGTGTGTGTGTGTGTGTGGTGTGTGTGTGTGTTTGTGTGTAAAATAAAAATACACACATTTGCATGGCCTAATGATCAAAGTGACTGGAATAATGAATAGGAGCGTGTGTGTATGTATATGTGTGTGTGAGTATGTGCATGTGTGTGTGTTGTGTGTGTGTGTGTATGTGTGTGTGTGTGTGATGTGTGTATGTATATATGTGTGTGTGTGTGTGTGTGTGTGTATGTATATGTGTGTGAGTATGTGTGTGTGTGTGTGTGTGTGAGTGTGTGTGATTGTGAGTGTTGTGTGGTGTGTGTATATGTGTGTGTTCGTTCGTTCGTTGCTTGATTTAACATCTTTTCACTATAAGTGATATTAGACTGGGAAAAATGGCATGGAGGATGAAATTAGGGGGGGGGGGGGGGGGGAGGGGACAGAGGGGAACAGAGTAAGAAACGGGAAAAAAATTAAAAGAAAGCGGCAAAGTCTTAAGAAAAAGGATATGGATGAACAGAGAAATGAAAAGGATATGGATGAACAGAGAAATGAAACTAGAACAACGCTAACATCAATAATGTAAAAGAAAAATCGTCATAAAAAGCAAAACAAAACAAAAATAATCATAATTATAATAATAATTTTAAAGTAATGCATTAACAGGACTGTGAACCAGTGATTGTGAAATTTTAACTAACAAAACTTGATCCGATATATAACTTCTTTAAAATGCATTTCAAGATAGCTTCCTTCTGTAAATTAATTGTTATCACATATTTTCGTATTCAACTGAACGCTTTGAAAACAAAATATTGTAAAAACGTTTTATGTAATTTGTGGCGAACAATTCACATTGTATCACTGTTTGTTTTACTGCAGAAAGCTTCGTTCCTTTTTACCAAAGATGTATTGTATGTGTGTGTGTGTGTGTGTTGTGTGTGTGTGTGTGTGTGTGTGTGTGTGTGTGTGTGTGTGTGTGTGATTGTGAGTGATTGTGATCATGCATGCTCACATTTGCATATCATGTGTGTGTGTGCACATGTGCTTCGATGCCAGTGTGTTTCTGTATATCATGTGTCTATGTGTGTCTCTGTGTGTGCATGCACATACTTCTTTTGTATGTGTATATGTAAGGTGAATACACATGTTTGTGGTGTGCATGTGTAATGGATACATGTTTGTGTGTGGTTTTGTGTGTTGTACAATGGGTGTCAAGTATACTTTAAATCAGAGTATTAGAAGTTTAATTTTCTGAAAAAAATATTTTCAAAGTAAAATTTGTGGGTTTTAACTTTTATCATGATTCTTTTCAAGAGTTGATGGATTCATCTTTACTTTAGTCAGACTCAGAGTTGGCACAATATGTAATGTTGCCATAATACGTATTTCTATTTTATTTGTATTGTAATGGCTATATCCTGTTGAAGTCTTGTGAGACTGTAGTTTGAAGTTTTATTGGTAGGAAAAACTCCCCCGGGGGAATGCTGTTTTTTTTTTTTTCCAGTATAAATAGTATCCCCATCTTCTGGAAATTCTGTGCTAGAAATTTCCTCTTTTTTGTCACTCTCTTTGTTTCTTTCTTCCTAAGTTCCTCCTTTGCTTTCTGTCATTTCTTCATATATCATTTTCTGCCTTGCTCAAGTTGCTTGTTCATTTACCTGTATGTGTTCTGTAAAGTCTTACATACTTTCTCTTAGGATTGATAATTCGGTACATACATGTGTTATTGTTAAGTGCATTTTTGCTCTAGGGAAATGAGATATGCTGAAGCAATTTTTACTAATTTTAGGTAATTTAGACTTGTTTTTATATGTTTTAGTTTGTTTTTTTATTTATGTTTAAATATGTATTCTGGTATGTTTTTAAATCCTCTCTGCGATGAACTAGATGGAATGGTCAACACCAGGGGCATCTCCTTAGATTATGTGCACGAATGCATTGATATGTGTGCTTAATTTCTTTTCTTTTTTTTCCTGTTGAATTATTGTGTATTTTTTTAACTGGTTATAGCCCAGATATGGCTCTACGCAGTTGGCTGGGGTTTAAGACCATAAACAGTATGAGAAACTGTGTCGACCTTGCTAAATCAGTCCTCCAGGGAACTGTTGAGGGAGGGAGACAGAGGGGAACACAGAAAAGAAAAACCAAAAAAATGATGGCAACATTTCAGGATGCACAGAGAAACTGTTTGCGGAAACCCAGGCTTTGGCAGACAACGGACAGAGCTGGAAGAATTAGATGAACAGTTCTTTAGGGCATTGCCCATTGACTCTTCTTGGAGTTAACCCCTTCACCACCAGTGAATTTAGAATGTTAAAGTCCTCAGCGCCAGTTGTTTTAAAGAAACAACAAGAAAAATTCACCTAACGACTTCAGATCACTGTAACTTTCTTATTTCTCAACCAAATTGCTTTCTGTTTTTTTATTTTAAAGAAAGAAGAATGATTGGAGTTTGGGATTATGCAATGTTCAATAAAGTCTGTCGGCGGTCTGCAAGACGGTCACCAAAAGGTGACATTGGCGGTGAAGGGGTTAAGACAGAAAGAGACAGAGAGAGTGTAAAGTCATAAAAACTGACGAAGGTTATCATTGCACCTGTGTGTATGTGTACAGTTTTATTGCACATACTTGTACTCAGATGACATCATAATGTAAATCATCAGCAGTATAATTTCTTTTCTTATGTATATGTGTTTATTTCCCAGTGGTGTGTGTTGATATTTCTCAGAGTGACTTTTTTTCCCTTGCGTATTGAATAATTTTTTACTCAGTTGATGAAAAATGCTCAATTCATTGTTGTGGGGTACCAAATTCTTTGCTTTATTTCTGTTCCAGTTGTTAGACTACAAGTCTTACACATACACATATCTCCTGGCTGACCCGGCTTCCCGCGTTGCGGTGATCATCGACCCCGTTGTTGACATGGTAGAGAGGGACGTCGCCCTTGTGCGTGACCTTGGCCTTGACCTCCAGTATGCAGGTATGGTGGTGGTGTTACAGTATGACGACCTATGAATAAACATGAGCTCTAGTTTAACCCTTTGGCTGCTACTGATGAGCATGCACCTCACTGAGGGACTGTTGTGTTCTCGTGATCAGCAAGGAACTGTTCTGTCTTGGAAGAGTGTCTTTTTTTTAAAAAACTAATTAAAGCCTCATTGCAGTCAGGGAGATTACTTTGTGCTCACCTTTTTTTTTTCCATCCGATTTTCAACGCCACCCTAATGGCCACAGAAACTGGAAGTTTTTTTGTTTTTGTTTGTTTGATTTCTTTGTTTAGCAATACAGTGATGATGATGTTGATGAGGATGATAATCATGAGGCTATGGGGTTCCATTTAGGATTGAGACTGTGTGACAGGGCTATACTCTATGCTTACTATCATAATATATCCTGGTGTCAACCAGGCCTGAGAAATGCATACACACTGCAGTGCTGGTTAGAAGATTTGAGCAACACCCTCAATGATGTATCCGTGAAGTGGATGAGACTCGACTCTGTGGTCCCAGTCTTCCCACTTAGCCCATAGCATGCCCAACTCTGGGTAGGAACCGGTTAGATCCGAAAAATCCCACAGTGAGTTTTGAAGAGACTGATGGGGGTTCGAACCCACAACCTTCCAGTTGGTAGTCCATTGCGTTAACCGCTACACTACGGCAACTGATTGAGGAAGAGTGTTATAGTACTTATACTATTTATCTTGAATCAGCCAAGAGTGTGAAACGTTAAAAACCCTTAAAAATCATCTGGACAAGTAGACTGGTAACTGACAAGATAGATTCATGGCACTTAAACATTTATTATGCGCTCCACCTAGATCTGCCTGCAGACATCTAGCAAACCCCTTGAAACTGCGCAAAACCCTGTGAACCGGCCTGTTTCCATGAGCCACCAGACACTGATCTGTTTATAGGATCTGTTACGTGAATATTTGTTGTGTGTGCATGTACACACAAAGAGGATTCAGACACTTAACCCTATGACTCCCGCACTGTCCTCCAGCATACACATTGGAAACCATGCTAGCAAAACAAAACCTGAATCCTTTGACTCTCTCACCCTGTCCGCAGCTTCCTGCATGATAGAGTGAGGGAGTTAAACTTAATAAAGGATTCAGTTTTTGCAGTTAGTGGATAGGATTAACATATTTTGACAGTGAAATGACAGCAAATCACTCAGAAACAGTCAGTCAGTCACTCTCAATGGAAATTATTGGTTGCATGGTTCTTTGCTTTAACCACATTCTATCTACCAGCTGCAAAACTTAACCCTTTGATTCCGTCACCCTTTCCGCCAGCTTCCTTTTGGTGAGAGAATCAAAGGGTTAACTTTTTGCTTTGCTTGCATGGTTGACACCGCAGGATGCTGGTGGACAGAGTGCAGGAGTCAAAGGGTTAATTAATGGATCTGTGCACATGTTGACCTAGGAGTTGGAAGAATGTTCATCTTTTACTCAGTGACTGGGAGGTACCCATGCAGAGTTGAACCCAGAATTTCCACTTGGAAAACAGTCTTACCCACTCAGCCATCATACGTGTCAACGGACCTTTGTTAAATTACTAGAACTCAGAACTCATGTCATAAGAACCCAAAGAAAGGGATGTGGGAGACAGATTGGTTGTAAGAAGTTGAAGCAACAAGTTCATGATTTCAACCTTTAAGGATTTCTTGTTTCAGATTGTCATTGTCAGCATACCAGAGTGGGTCTGTGTATGCATATCTGATGGTTTACAATTAGTGTTGGACTGAATTGATTTACAATGTTCTAGAAACATTGAAATTTCATTTGGTGGAGTTTGTTGCTGTTTCTGTTGGTGAGCATGCAGTTCTTGTCATTCTGCTGATTTTAGTTTGGTGTGTGAGCTGCCTTGAAATAAATCAGCAGACCTTTTATTCATTCAAATGTTTTTAAACTTTCCTATATTTGTTTATTTTTTGACTTTTTACAAAAAAGAACACAAATACATGTGCATATTATATATACATGTATGCACCAGTATCATCATATCATTATCATGTATGTGTATAAAGTTTTACTTAAGCACATAATGTACATTTCAAGCTCCCCTGTTAGGATGCTGGGGGCTCTTACAGCATGAATAATATCCTCACCTTCTGGAAATTCTGTGCAAGAAATTTCTTCATTTCTGTCACTCTCTTTGTTTTTCCCTTGCTCCTCTGCTTTCTGTCATTTCTTCCTATTATTTTCTGCCTTGGGGGTCCATTTACCTGTATGTGTACAATAAAGCGTTTCATACTTTCTCTAGGGTTTGTGATTGGGTATATATATATATTTAAGTGCATATTGGGCTCTAAGGAAATTTGCAGATTTGCAGAAGCAGTTTTAGGTAATTTAGGCCCGTTTTTATAGGTATGTTTTAGTGTCCTTTGTTAATTATGTTTACATTTGTATTCAGGTATTTTTTTTAAATCCTCTCGTGATATGTTGGACAGAGTGGTCAGCACCAGGGGCATATCCTCAAATATATGCACGAATATGTTGATATGATTATGAGTACTTGATTTTCTTTTCCAGGCATTTTTTTCCGCCTGATGTGAAGTATGGTGTACTTTTTGAGATGGTGTAGCCCTGATATGGTGTACTTTTTGAGATGGTGTAGCCCTGATATGGCGCAGTGCAGTCGGCTTGGCTTTAAGCAACAATAACAATACATTTCAAGCAGATGAATGAGAAAACTTAGCAGACTTTGTCAGTGTTTTCATACTGCTGAATGAAAGGAAGACTTGCTTCAGCTGGTTGGTTCACATGGTAGAGTTTGGAGTTTGTTTAGAGTTTGTTCAAAAGGCATTCATTGCACTTGTACAATTTCATGTGCGCTTCGCCCAAATCTACCTGGCCAGCAGTTTTCTTGTAAATTCCCAGAGTATGTGCAAAATACTATACGTTGGCAAGGTGTTGAAACAGGGAAGAGAAGGGGCACACAAACGCTAAGCTTGACACCACCCGAATGATGGAAACATTAAGATGGATATCGGACAGGCCACTTCTTGAGATATCACATCTCGAGTCCATTTCCCAAGTAGCACCTTTGATGAAAATGAACTGATTTCTCTAATTGATCCTCAGCCCGCAGGGGGCATTTGACCCTGCCTGTGAATGCCTGGTGGATAGACAGTGGCGATATCCCCGACCTCCCAGATCAAGACATGTGGAGACATGCCAGTGCCTGATCCCCCTGTGTGTGTGTGTGTGTGTATTCACACAGAACATCAGCTATGTAGTAGAGTAAGCTATGTCAGTGATGGATGACTCATTCGTTTTGTATGTTTTGAAACGGTTGTAGCCCTGATATGGCTCTACACAGTCGGCTGGGATTCAAACAACAATAATGATAACAATAATTGATTTTACTGACAGCGGAGTATAACTTACACACCAGAGACAGAATAGTCAGTTTAATTCAGTTCATTTCGGCTGGCATTTTCTTGTCAGGTTCATTAATGCTGCATTGATGAGAACGTTAGCAAGGCGCTATTCATGATATCTGAAAGGAGTAAGTAGACATGAACAAGGTAATTTGTGATAACTGATAGAGATACACTAACAAGGTAATTTGTGATAACTGATAGAGATACACTAACAAGGTAATTTGTGATAACTGATAGAGATACACTAACAAGGTAATTTGTGATAACTGATAGAGATACACTAACAAGGTAATTTGTGATAACTAATAGAGATACACTAACAAGGTAATTTGTGATAACTGATAGAGATACACTAACAAGGTAATTTGTGATAACTGATAGAGATACACTAACAAGGTAATTTGTGATAACTAATAGAGATACACTAACAAGGTAATTTGTGATAACTGATAGAGATACACTAACAAGGTAATTTGTGATAACTGATAGAGATACACTAACAAGGTAATTTGTGATAACTGATAGAGATACACTAACAAGGTAATTTGTGATAACTGATAGAGATACACTAACAAGGTAATTTGTGATAACTGATAGAGATACACTAACAAGGTAATTTGTGATAACTGATAGAGATACACTAACAAGGTAATTTGTGATAACTGATAGAGATACACTAACAAGGTAATTTGTGATAACTGATAGAGATACACTAACAAGGTAATTTGTGATAACTGATAGAGATACACTAACAAGGTAATTTGTGATAACTGATAGAGATACACTAACAAGGTAATTTGTGATAACTGATAGAGATACACTAACAAGGTAATTTGTGGTAACTGATAGAGATACACTAACAAGGTAATTTGTGATAACTGATAGAGATACACTAACAAGGTAATTTGTGGTAACTGATAGAGATACACTAACAAGGTAATTTGTGATAACTGATAGAGATACACTAACAAGGTAATTTGTGATAACTGATAGAGATACACTAACAAAGTAATTTGTGATAACTGATAGAGATACACTAACAAGGTAATTTGTGGTAACTGATAGAGATACACTAACAAGGTAATTTGTGATAACTGATAGAGATACACTAACAAGGTAATTTGTGATAACTGATAGAGATACACTAACAAGATAATTTGTGATAACTGATAGAGATACACTAACAAGGTAATTTGTGATAACTGATAGAGATACACTAACAAGATAATTTGTGATAACTGATAGAGATACACTAACAAGGTAATTTGTGATAACTGATAGAGATACACTAACAAGGTAATTTGTGATAACTGATAGAGATACACTAACAAGGTAATTTGTGATAACTGATAGAGATACACTAACAAAGTAATTTGTGGTAACTGATAGAGATACACTAACAAGATAATTTGTGATAACTGATAGAGATACACTAACAAGGTAATTTGTGATAACTGATAGAGATACACTAACAAGGTAATTTGTGATAACTGATAGAGATACACTAACAAGGTAATTTGTGATAACTGATAGAGATACACTAACAAAGTAATTTGTGATAACTGATAGAGATACACTAACAAGGTAATTTGTGATAACTGATAGAGATACACTAACAAGGTAATTTGTGATAACTGATAGAGATACACTAACAAGGTAATTTGTGATAACTGATAGAGATACACTAACAAGGTAATTTGTGATAACTGATAGAGATACACTAACAAAGTAATTTGTGATAACTGATAGAGATACACTAACAAGGTAATTTGTGGTAACTGATAGAGATACACTAACAAGGTAATTTGTGATAACTGATAGAGATACACTAACAAGGTAATTTGTGATAACTGATAGAGATACACTAACAAAGTAATTTGTGATAACTGATAGAGATACACTAACAAGGTAATTTGTGATAACTGATAGAGATACACTAACAAGGTAATTTGTGGTAACTGATAGAGATACACTAACAAGGTAATTTGTGGTAACTGATAGAGATACACTAACAAGGTAATTTGTGGTAACTGATAGAGATACACTAACAAAGTAATTAGTGATAACTGATAGAGATACACTAACAAAGTAATTAGTGATAACTGATAGAGATACACTAACAAAGTAATTAGTGATAACTGATAGAGATACACTAACAAAGTAATTAGTGGTGGTAACTGAAAAGAAAACATGAACAAGTATTTGATGATTAAACTGAAAGGACAAAAACATTAACAAGATAATTTGTAATAACTGAAAGGATGAAATAAACATTAACAAGCCACTGAAAGAAAACATGAACAAGTATTTGATGATTAAACTGAAAGGACAAAAATATTAACAAGATAATTTGTAATAACTGAAAGGATGAAACAAACATTAACAAGATAATTTGTGATAACTGAAAGGATGAAATAAACATTTACAATATAATTTGTGATCACTGAAAGGATGAAATAAACATTAACAAGATAATTTGCAATAACTGAAAGGATGAAATAAACATTAACAAGATAATTTGCAATAACTGAAAGGATGAAATGAACATTAACAAAGTATATTGCGATCATGAAAGGATAAAACAAAATTAGCAAGATAATTTGTAATAAAGGATAAAACAAACAGTAAAGCATACTATGTGATAACTGAAAGAATAAAACAAAACATCAGCAAGGTGATTTGTGATAACTGAAAGGATAAATGAAATATTAATGAAATAATCTGTAATAATTGAAAGAATAAAACAAACATTAACATGATAAATTTGATAACAGAGAATAAAAACAACATTAACAAGGTAATTTGTGATAATTGATAGAGAAAAATTAACAAGATAATTCATGATAACTGGAAAGATAAGACAAAAATTAACAAGGTAATTCATGACAACTGAAAGGATAAAAATAATTATAAGTATGTTAAATCATAGTAATGTTGGAAAAAAAAGAAAACAATACAACAAGAATTTTTTGTCTTCTTTTTAAGGATCATTGCACTAGGGGAGATCACCTCTGTGCTCACCTTTTTTTTGGTGTTTTTTTGACCATTTTCTATGCTACCTTAATGGCCACGAAACTGGAACAGTTTTTCACAGTGTGATGATGATGATGTTGATGAGGATGGTAATCATGATGTTATGGAGTTCCATCTAGGATTGAAACTGCGTTTCAGGGCTGTACTCTACACTTACTATCAGAATATATCCTGGCGTCAACCAGGCCCGAGAGATGCAGACACCTGCAGTGCTGGTCAGAAGATTTGAGCAATACCCTCAATGACACATCCGTGAAATGGATGAGACTTGACTGTGTGGTCCCAGTCTTCCCAATGAGCCCATGCACACAGAGACACACACGTGCGCACGCATGTGCGAAGAACACTGACAGAAACAGACACACACACACACACGCACGCACGCACGCACGCACGCTACAGTATTTCCAATCCTAAGCATAATAACTCTCTTTTCAACACATTCCAAAGTCAAATCCACCCATTGCCCTAAAAGTGTACTATTTCAAACATGTGCTTTCTTTGCATGTGGACTTGTCATTACGTTTTGCTGCACAAATAAATGGTGTAGTTATGTGTTTGTGTGTGTGTGTGTGTGTGTGTGTGTGTGTGTGTGTGTGTGTGTGTGTGTGTGTGTGTGTGTGTGTGTGTGTGTGTGTGTGTTGGAAATACAGAATTATTTTCAGTCCTGTTTTTGTAAATGGTTGCACAGCCTGCACATGTTTATTTTATATTACGCTGTGTAAACAAATGGGGTGTGTGTGTGTGCATGTGTTTGTGTGGTGTAGTGTGTGTGTGTGTGTGCATGTGTTTGTGTGGTGTAGTGTGTGTGTGTGTGTGTGCATGTGTTTGTGTGGTGTAGTGTGTGTGTGTGTGTGTGTGTGTATGTGTGTGTGTGTTGTGTGTGTGTGTGTGTGTGTGTGTGCATGTATGTGCCTGTGCGTGTGTGTGTGATTGTATGTGCTTGTGTATGTGAAATGCTTGTGTGTATATGAAGATGATTACATGTGTTTGTGTATAGTATGTACGTATGTGTACACACTATCACGCGTGCGCGTGCTTGCGTGCGTGCGTGCGTGTGTGTGTGTGTGTGTGTGTGTGTGTGTGTGTGTGTGTGTGTGTGTGTGTGTGTGTGTGTGTGTGTGTGTGTGTGTGTGTGTGAGCAGTAATTCTGGAATGTATGTGTGTGGTTGGGGGGGCTTTGTTTATGGGTGTATGTTTGCATGCGCCTGCGTGCATGATTTGTGTGCGTGTGTGTGTCTTTGCTTGAATGTACATTGTGCACTTGCTGTCATGTAAACGTGTTGAGATTTGTTCGCATTTGGAACGTGCATTGGTTGACACATTAACAGTTAGTTGTCAGAAAACAAATAACACCTGTCAAACGCAGTCAAGTGGATAAGATGTCAGTTGTCATAATTCCAGTTGGAAAGTTTAGGTTCGATCCTATGGGTATGTTCTGCATGGTGGGTGAAGGATAGAGATTTTTTGCTATCTCCATCCTGTATGGATATCTTCTGCTGCATGTTTGTGCCTCTTCGTGTATATGTATACACTCAGAACATCGAATTTATTACATACATTTCTGAAATCCTGTAAGACATGTCAGTGACTGAGGCTTATATATAAACAGAAATATAGAACACCCAGCATGCTTGAGTTTATCAAAGTAGAACAAATCTGAAAGCTAATCTTGCATTCACTGAAAGTCACTTTGACACCGTTTATCTCCCCCTCGCTTCATGACTGTGACCTTGACTTACACCGAGGCCAAACAGAAGTGGAGTGGACTACAACCATTCCATGGATAATATGACCTCATCCAACGTTACACTTACAGTTTGTACTGAACATCATTTTCACCTGCCATGACCTCCACAAGGCTGCCACGGGTGGAGAGGGAGGGGGGGGGGTGACAGAAAGGGAGGGGATTGATGAGGGGGTAGTCAGTTGGGTTACTGTGTCAACTGGCTGGAGGTTGCCATGCTGACAAGTGGCAACTGTGACCATTTGTTATCAGGTAGAATCTTGAGATTGAAAGAATTGCTGTGGCTTATAGTTGCTTAAAGCCCAGCTGACTGTAGAACCATATTAGGGCTATAACCATGCCAACAGGAAAAAAAAGGAAAAGAAAATTAAGTAGGCCTACACATATCAATTCATTCAAGCACACCATCTAAGTAGATACCTATAGTGCTGACCACTCCATCCAACATATCGCACAGCGGATTTAAACAAACATACCTGAATACAAATTTAAACATAACTAAAGGGCACTAAAACATACATGAGAACAGGTCTATATTCATTTCCCTAGAGTCAAAGAAGCACTTAATACATGTACCCAATTATCAATCCTGTAAGATTTTATTGAACACCTACAGGTGAATGAACCAGCAAGGCAGAAAAAATGATAGGAAGAAATGACAGAAAGCAGAGGAACAAAGCAGAAACTAAGACATTGACAGAAAAGAGGACATTCCTTGCACAGAATTCCCACAAGGCTGCTTTACAGATATATGGTATCATTTTATGACTGTATAAAGTTGCTAATTTAATTTTCATGCAACATGTCTGATTTTATGGTGACTGTTTGTATAAAGTTGCTGATTTTATTTTCATGCAACATGTCTGATTTTATGGTGACTTATAAAGTTGCTGATTTTATTTTCATGCAACTATAGTCTGATTTTATTTTCATGCAACTATAAGTTGCTGATTTATTTTCATGTCACTGATTATGTAAAGTTGCTGATTTTATTTTCATGCAACATATAAAGTTGCTGATTTTATTTTCATGCAACATATAAAGTTGCTGATTTTATTTTCATGAACAATATAAAGTTGCTGATTTTATTTTCATGCAACATATAAGTTTGCTGATTTATTTTCATGCAACATATAAAGTTGCTGATTTATTTTCATGCAACATATAAAGTTGCTGATTTATTTTCATGCAACATATAAAGTTGCTGATTTTAATTTTCATGCAACATATAAAGTTGCTGATTTAATTTTCATGCAACATGTCTGATTTTATGTGACTGTTTGTATGAAATTGCTGATTTATGAACAGGAAAAATTCCCAAAGATATGTCAAAAATCAATTTTCATTGCACTTCCAATAGAAGACAGGGGCTATAGAATGTGAACTCCATCACACAATCAGTTTGATGAGTCATGTAACAAAAATCCTGTTAAGAATAATCATGATGAGAACAAGGAATAGAATCAAAAGAGAAATAGCAGAAGAACAGTGTGGATTTGTGGAAGTGAAAGGAACTATTAATGCCGTATACATCCTAAGAACTATCATAGAAAGATCAATTGAGATGAATAAGGATTTGTATTTATGCTTTGTTGACTATACCAAGGCTTTCGATCGGGTATGACATGAAGAATTGATCAAGCAACTGAGAGACTCAATGTTGATGGAAAAGATCTACGAATAATCAGGAATATGTACTGGGAACAAACAGCTGCAATGAGAATAGAAAACAATATAAGCTCTTTCCAAAACATCTAAAGAGGAGTCAGACAGGGTTGTGTTTTGTCACCAGATCTGTTTTCACTATATAGCGAAAACATCACGAGAAACCTAGAAGAAGACCCTGGATTAAAGGTTGGAGGGAAAATGATAAACAACATTCGGTACGCAGATGACACTGTGCTAATTGCAGAAAATGAAAGGGACCTACAAAACCTTGTGAATATACTAGAAATAGAAAGCAAAGGTAGGGGGTTGGAACTAAACAGCAGGAAGACTGAAGTCATGATGATCAGTAAAAAACATGAAATCCCCTCATGCAAGATAACAGCAAATGGCACAACCTTGACACAGGTTAATAAATTCAAATACCTGGGAACGGTCATTTCATCAGACGGCAGATGCACATTGGAAATAGCTGGCAGAATCGGCCAAGCCAAAACAGCATTTTAAGAAGATGACAAGCATTCTTACCAACAAATGCCTATCAATTAACATCAGAAAGAGAGTCCTTGAATGTTATATAGAACCAATACTGTTGTACGGATGTGAGGCGTGGACAGTCAGCAAACAAAGCCAGAGCAAGATTGAAGCAGCCGAGATGTGGTTTCTCAGAAGAATATTGAGAGTTCCATGGACAGCAAAGAAAACAAACGAGACAGTCTTGATGGAGGCAGACACAAGTAGATCACTCAGAGTTCCATGGACAGCAAAGAAAACAAACGAGATAGTCTTGATGGAGGCAGACACAAGTAGATCACTCATAAGGAAGATTAGGAAAAGACAAGCAACATTTATAGGCCATTTTATGAGGAAGGGGGATTTGGAGCACCTGGTCACAACAGAAAAGCTGGAGGGAAAGAGAGCACCAGGTAGACCCAGGGAGAGAATGCTGGACGGACTTGCGGAGTGGCTGGGGATGAGGAGGGTGGGGGAGGTGCTGGGGGCAACGAGAGATAGAGATGGTTTGAAGTCCATGGTCACCAACGCCATGCGGCAGGGCACCTGATGATGATGATGATGATGATGGATGTGTGCTCTTACATATGTTATGCATATGATCGTAGCCCAGATATGGCTTTAGAGGTTCGCAGGGCTGTTAGCAACTTCAACAGAATGTACATAAATCACTGTTCTGATGAGCTTACACTGTTAGTTTTGTTTTGTTTTGTTTTTGTTATAGAATGTCATAATGGCCTATGTGATAGAGATGGTTGGAAGTCCATGGTCGCCAACGCCTTGCGGCAGGGCACCTAATGATGATGATGTATAAAATATCATTATGTATATTCTGTATACTATGTGGAGTTCATGTGTCAAGATTGTCTTTTCATATGTGTAAAATTTGTTGTTGTCGTCGTTCTTCATTGCCACATTGTATGTTAGATGTCCATTTGTTGTGAAACAAAAGACAAATAAAAAAAGAATGATGTAACTGTGTGTCTGAACAGTGGGGCTAGAGCAGCTCAGATGCTGTGTATTCACAAGGCTTAACTTTTTCACATCGTAACGCTAGCCCGCTAGCGTTGTCGCGGAGAACCGCAGGCATCGGAACGCTAGGGGTATAGCGTTCAGCAAGCTCGCCGCTGACAACGTAACACTAGGATTCTAGTGTCTTGCTAGAAAATTCCTACGTGAAGCCAGTTACGGTCTAATGGAAAAAACCTCTATTATAGTATCAAGTAACCATTTCTAAATACTGTGAGAGTGATTTCCCGAGTAAAAAGTCTATTTGAAGAATTTTTCGGGCGCAAGAACAACGTCACCCGAACCGCGTGCTTCACTGAAACAAAGGCAAAATGGAGCGCCCTGTGATGTTGCTGTTCACTCAGGATTGTGGAATTTTTGTGTGTGTGTGTACTTTTCTGAGCTTCTGATCAGATGATACAAGTCATGGAGAATTGGTGTCTCTTTTTTCTGTTTTGTTTACATCTGCTGAATGGATGAAATGCTTGTCTGAAATGCTCCTCAACCATGATGTTTCATTGCACAAATAACCTCAAAGCATGTCTGAACAAACTTTATACTGTAGATATCCTAAAAGAGGATTAAATTACCTTTCTAACCATACCCTACATGTTGATGTTAGTCATTTGGGGCGCCTGTGAAAATTAATTCAAAGTGGCCTAAAAATGCACAATTCCAAGGAAAGTAGTCAGTGGCAGCTGACACATCTGCAGGGAAGTAGGTCAAATAGCCTGGTGACGATGCCAAAGTGTAAAGCTTGGTGGTGGACTGATTGATAGTTCCTAACAAGGAACAACAGACTTGAAATACAAGTATTGATTTGGACATCTAAACGAGGCCCAACAAGAGCGAACTGTTCCTGCATTGTCCACCATGTTGCAGGAAGCTGGTGGATAGTGAGAGGGAGTCAAAAAGTTAAGTTTTTGCTGTTGGTGGATAAAGTGCGGGAGTCAAAGGATTAATATTCTGTGTATGTTATAGCATCGATAACATGCATATTTAATGATTTATGCACATATACACACAAGTGAGTTCAGGCACTTGCAGATCTACACATACGCTGATCTGAGAGACGGGAAGAATCTTCATCATGTAACAACCTTCTGATTGGCATTCCAACATCCTAACCATCTTGGCTACCACTCCTGTCAGTTACTTCTGATGAATTCATCAAAATTATTGTTTCAGTAAACACACACGTCCACGCTGACCACATCACGGCACGGGGAGATCAAGAAGCGTTTGCCGGGCTGTCGGAGCCTCATTTCCAAAGTGAGTAAGGCCAAGGCGGACGTCCACCTTAGCGAAGGGGACAATATCAAGTTCGGGCCTTACAAGTTGGAGTGCTACAGTACGCCTGGCCATACTGATGGTAGGAACTCTGGGGATTTTTTTCTTTTCCTCTCATATGAATTGGTATCTACCCCACCCACCCCATCTCCTTGCATTTTTCCCCCCCCCCCCTCCCATTTTGCTATCCATTTCCTATACCATGTTAATGGCAACAGGACCTGGAACTGTTTTTCACAGTGCTGATGATACTGACAGTGGGGATGATTATCATGATGCTGTGGAGTTCCATTTAGGTTGGGACTGCGTGGCAGGGCTGTACTCTACTCTTACTATCATATTTATATATCCTGGTATCAACAAAGCCAGAGGCATGCAAGCACCTTAGCACTGGTTCAGAGATTTGAACTGCTCCCTCTGTGACGCGTCTGTGAGGTGGATGAGACTCCACTGTGTGGTTCCAGTCTTCCCAATGAACCTGTAACACACCAAAAAAATCTCACAAAAATGTTGGCAAGATTGATAGGGTTCAAACCCACAGTCTTCCAGACGGATGTCCATTGCTCTAGTCACTGCACCATGGTGACTGGTTAAAACCCCAAATTTGATATCAAAGGCTGCGTTATGTAATTACCTTTCACCATAGTTGCTGATCTTTCTCTCTTCCCAATCGAGCATTTTCAAAACACATTCTGTTTAACAAATCTGTTGATACTGCTGAAGTGACTGCTCTGGTTTTGGTGCTAAAAATGGTGTCCAAATCCAAGCATAATGATTTTCTCATTATTTTCTGACTCCCTTTCTGCTATGCAGGCAATTGCTGGCTGAAACATCAGTCACTCTGAGCTTCTGAAGTTCTTCAAACTGTTTTCTACTCTTACAAATGAAGGTTGCTGGATTGTTTTTGCCTGGATCCCTGGCCATGTTGTTATTGGAGGCAATGAAAAGGCTGACTGCCTGGCCAAGAATGCCACAAAGGAAAGGATGTCTAAATCCTTGATTCCTTAAACAGATGTAAAATCCAAAATACACGGTTACGTGAGAAATCTGTGGCAGGAGGATTGGGATAAACAGACAGGTAACAAACTTTCCAAATCATCCCTAGCTGAAAGAAATTCTCCCAACTGCAGGGAACCGTAAGAAAGAGACAGTGTTATGCTGCTTATGCACGGGTCACACATCCTACACTCCTTTGTACCTTTTAGAAAATGAAGCAGCACCTTGGTGTATACCATGTGACGAGCTGTTGAGCATCAGATACCTCCTTCTTGATTGCTGGGACTTGCATGATGTGAGACAAAAGCATTACATGGCGGACACCTTAAAGAACCTCTTCCGAGACATCCTTCCTGATGCAATGGAATGGAATCTTTATTTAATGTCTGTTCACAATAGTGATTTTAGACACACATACACACACACATACACACACATACACACACACATACACACACACACATACACACACACACACACACACACACACATACATAGGGAGAAAAAA
This sequence comes from Monoplex corrugatus, assembly GCA_030674185.1. Lineage (NCBI taxonomy): Eukaryota > Metazoa > Mollusca > Gastropoda > Littorinimorpha > Ranellidae > Monoplex > Monoplex corrugatus. Next base: position 16,904,900 of record JAPXFY010000034.1, read on the forward strand.
ATAAAAATAAAAAAGAATAATAAAAAAAAAAATTTAAAAAAAAAGGGTGGGGGACGGGGATGGGAAGGGGTAGTGATAGTTTGAATGTAAGAAGGGGAACAATAACAATTAAGAATTCAGAACATTAAGTTAACAGTGTCAATCAATAACAGACAACAATTAATTAACTCTTCATAACAATCTGCCAACAGGGGATCTGAGAATCAGTTGGACTACCGAAATAATATCATTATTTTTGTTGTAAAGGATATCTCTAGAGTCAGTACATGAAAAATCGAGATTGTTATTTCTATATATCATAAGTAAAATAGGACATTCAAAGAGCAGATGGTGGACAGATAATGCTTTTGAACAAATACATACATTCTGATGCAATTTTCCAGTTTTTACAAGAGATCAGTAGATTTCACCTGATACGATTTTACGTCCAAGTATGGTTTTCTTTAATTGCATTTTATAGACGTTCCATCTCTTACCCACTGGACGAGGCGGCAGGGAAGTTTTTAGTCCCGTTTTTATTATCCATTGTTTGGTGTCTGTGATTTGTCTGTGACCGTGCGTTCGCGCTTGACAAAGGCTAGTTGGCCGAAAATTTGCGCTTGTTTTGTTTTGTGTTGTCTTGTTGGAGATGCGTTACATGATTCTTGTTCTTCTGGTTAGACTTGCAAGGTTAACAGTGGACTGGTCTTTCATTGTTGTCTTTTATCTTAAACCTGGTTGTTGTTTTTGACGTGGTGTTAGCCTATATGCTGTAGTAGATCGGCTGGGCAAAAATCATATAAACTGACTTGATCTTTCTCTCTCAGTTTACAGGCTGTAGTCTTTTGTACTGCTTTACGCAGCATGGTGTTCAATTGGACGCTGTTTCATTCGTGGTGTGAAGGACAGATTTTCAGCAGGGTGAGATTGTGTTGTAGTTTATGGTGTGTTGTTTTTGTGTGTTAGTGTTGTGTGTGTAGTGGTTGTGTGAGATGTGCTTGTTTTTGTTATGTTGTGTGTGTTGTTTGTATGGTTTGGATGGTGTGTTGGTGTTCTTGTGTGTGTGTGTGTGAGTGTGTTTGGTGGTGAGTGTGTGTATGTTGTGTGTGTGTGTGTGTGTGTGTGTGTGTGTGTGTGTGTGTGTGTTGTGTGTGTTTGTGTGTGTGTGTTTGTGTGTGTGTGTGTGTGTTTGTGTGTGCGTGTGTGTGTGTGTGTGTGTGTTTGTGTGTTGTGTGTGTGTGTTCTGTTTGTGTATTGTGATAGTATGTATTGTGTGTGTATGTGGGTATTTATTGTGAACAATATGTATTGGTTGTGTTATGCACTTGTGTGCTTATGTATTCAAGATAGATGGTAGTGCATGTCTACATGCATGTACCACACACATACACTGTCTTACCCACACACTCAGAGACATACTCAAACTTGCACATTGTCTTTCTCTCTCTTCTCTGTCTGTCTCTCTTCTCTCTTTCTCTGTCTCTGTCTCTCTTTTCTCTGTCTTTCTCTCTCTTTCTCTGTCTCTCTGTGACTCTCATTCACAATCATGCCACACACACACACACACCCTGCGCACACACACACACACACACACACAAACGCATGCATGCATGCTCTCTCTCTCTCTCACTCCCCCCTCTCTCTCTCTCACTCTCTCACATATACTGTTTTATTTTCATACATGTGCATATGTGTGCGCACACACACACGCGCGCGCGCGCACACCACACACACACACACCACACACACCACACCCCACACACACACACACAACACAACACCACACACACACATCACACGCACGCATTAACAATCCCAAACAACAATACAAATTGTTAACGACAAATGACAATTAACAAATTTAGGTGGTAGAATTCACCTGTTAATTGGTAGGTACATCTATCTATGACTGCACCAAACAGCGATGTTCTTCTGCGAAGGAGAGAACCAGAGCCCTAAGCCAATGGCAGAAGCAGCTGAAAAGAGTTCCAGTTGGATCTGGTCACGACGGAACAAAAGTGAACTTCATTAGTCTCAGAATTTCCCTGTAAACTGCAGATCCAGCATCAGTGGCCTAAATATTCGAGAAATTGTCCACAGAAGTCGAGACACAGCGGCCTGGAGGGAGATGGTGGTGTCCAGATGTGCAGTTGCCAACACTGAACCCAGTGACGCCGAACAGATGAGAGGGTGAGACTGCAGATGTTTGATAGCTGAGTGGTTCAGACAGTTGTCACTAGAATTGCTGGGCCATGGGATGCTCTACCGCTTTAGAGGCACACGTTTGAACCCAGATAGAAAGGAAAGAACGTGAGAGCAGAGACGCCCGACCGTCTTGGAGGCATAAGTTCGAATCCACGTTGAAAAAAATGGCCACATCAGCATCAGAGTGTACTAAGTGGCAGCCCTTAACCCTTTGACTCCCACACCCTATCCACCAACTGCAAAATCTTAACCCTTTGACTCCCACACCCTATCCACCAACTGCAAAATCTTAACCCTTTGACTCCCACACCCTATCCACCAACTGCAAAATCTTAACCCTTTGACTCCCTCACCCTATCCACCAACTGCAAAATCTTAACCCTTTGACTCCCACACCCTATCCACCAACTGCAAAATCTTATCCCTTTGACTCCCACACCCTATCCACCAACTGCAAAATCTTAACCCTTTGACTCCTTCACCCTATCCACCAACTGCAAAATCTTAACCCTTTGACTCCCTCACCCTATCCACCAACTGCAAAATCTTAACCCTTTGACTCCCACACCCTATCCACCAACTGCAAAATCTTAACCCTTTGACTCCCACACCCTATCCACCATCTGCAAAATCTTAACCCTTTGACTCCCATACCCTATCCACCAACTGCAAAATCTTATCCCTTTGACTCCCACACCCTATCCACCAACTGCAAAATCTTAACCCTTTGACTCCCACACCCTATCCACCAACTGCAAAATCTTAACCCTTTGACTCCCCACCCTATCCACCAACTGCAAAATCTTAACCCTTTGACTCCCTCACCCTATCCGCCATCTGCAAAATCTTAACCCTTTGACTCCCTCACCCTATCCACCAACTGCAAAATCTTAACCCTTTGACTCCCATACCCTTTGACTCCCTCACCCTTTCCACCAGCTTCGTGCACGAAGCTGGTGGAAAAGGTGAGGGAGTCAAAGGATTAAATTTTTGTTTTGCTAGAATGTTTGACAATGCAGAATGCTGGTGGACAGGATGCAGCAGTCAAGAGTTAAACTGTAAGGAATATAGGGCTGAAATTGTTGCTGGAGGGAAACTTGTAAGGACCTTCTGCTGTCAGAGCTCTCCTTGGAGTTTCTTGTTTTGTCTTGACATTAGCACTGTGTTGTACAGGGGATGCAGGCAGATTGTACGACTCTGTGCACACCAAGATCTTGTCCCTGCCAAGACAGTTCAGGATCTTCCCAGCTCACGACTACACAGGTCAGTCGGGTTTTTCACTTATCGTTTATTATTGTTTGATGTTACATGTGTTATTTTATTTTCTATTATTATTTTATTTTCATTTCCCTCGACTGCTTTTTTGGATTGCCCTCGTGCCGCTCATTTTATTACTTCAACTTACCCCGTGGGGATGCCGGGGACTTTTTCAGTAGAAATAGTATCCCTACCTTCTCGAAGCCAAAACAGCATTCAAGAAGATGACAAGCATTCTTACCAACAAATGCCTATCGATTAACATCAGAAAGAGAGTCCTTGAATGTTATATAGAACCAATACTGTTGTATGGATGCGAGGCGTGGACAGTCAGCAAGCAAAGCCAGAGCAGGATCGAGGCAGCCGAGATGTGGTTTCTCAGAAGAATGTTGAGAGTTCTATGGACAGCAAAGAAAACAAACGAGACAGTCTTGATGGAGGCAGACACAAATAGATCACTCATAAGGAAGATTAGGAAAAGACAAGCAACAGTTATAGGCCATTTTATGAGGAAGGGGGATTTGGAGCACCTGGTCACATCGGGAAAGCTGGAGGGAAAGAGAGCACAGGTAGACCCAGGGAGAGAATGCTGGACGGACTTGCAGAGTTGCTGGGGATGAGGAGGGTGGGGGAGATGCTGGGGGCAATGAGAGATAGAGATGGTTGGAGGTCCATAGTCGCCAACGCCTCGCGGCAGGGCACCTGATGATGATGATGATGATGACCTTCTCGAAATTCTGTGCAAGAAATTTCCTCTTTTCTGTCACTCTCTTTGTTTCTGCCTTGCTCCTTTGCTTTTTGTAAATTTCTTCCTATCATTTTCTGCCTTGCTGGTTCGCTCACATGTATGTGTTCGATAAAGTCTTACATATTTTCTCTTAGGATTGATAATTGGGTATATGTCGTAAGCGCATTTTGAGCTGTAGGGTGACGTGATTTGCAGAAGCCAATTTTTGGTAATTTAGGCCCGTTTTTATATGTTTTGGTGTCCTTATCTGTGTTGAAATTTGTATTCAAGTTTGTTTTTTTAAATCCCCTGTGTGATGAATTGGATGGAGTGGTCAGTGCCAGGGGCATATCCTTAGATTATGTGTGCGTATGCATTGATATGTGTACTTAATTTTCTTTTCTTTTTTTTTTTCTATTGAAGTATTGTGTAAGTTGTGAAATTGCTATAGCCCTGATATGGCTGTATGCAGTAGGCTGGGCTTTAAACAACAATAACAATAACAATGTATATAACTCTTGACATAGTTTGACATAGTTCGCCTTGTTGATTTGATCCAAGATTTTGTGGCCCTTTTGTTGCTGTGATCTTACAGCAAGCTCAGTTTCAGCACCAGTCTTTATGAATGCCCAGTATCAAAAGCCCAGTAATGTGAACATTAAGATCTTGTGGTCTTTTATGCCCTTATGTCAGGTGACCTCAGCAGTTTCAAACACTCATGGTGAACCCCCACTTTCAAAGATCTTGACTTGACTATCAATGCAGAAATTGTCCCAGATTTTGTGGCCCTTAACGCCCTTATCTCATGGTGACCTCTGCAGTTTCAGCACTCATGGTGAACCATCACTGTCAAAGATCTTGACATGATTATCAATGCAGAAATTGTCCCAGATTTTGTGGCCCTTAACGCCCTTATCTCATGGTGACCTCTGCAGTTTCAGCACTCATGGTGAACCATCACTGTCAAAGATCTTGACATGATTATCAATGCAGAAATTGTCCCAGATTTTGTGGCCCTTAACGCCCTTATCTCATAGCGATGTCACGTTTCCACAGGCGTTATGTACAGCTGATACCAAAGACCCTGACATAAATACAAATGTAAGAGTTGTCTGTTTTGTGAGGACATGTTTCATTCACAAAACAAGACAGTGGTGAATGTTTGACCAACTTGCCTTTGTCAAGCATACACAAAGGCAACAACAAACAAAGATGACAAACAAATACACCAGACTTAGAGGGGAAAAAACAGCATCATGACTTCCCCGGTGTTTCATCAAATAGGTCCAAATGGCTCCTGTTTTTCCTCAAAGTTTGGTTATTTGTCTTTTGTTGTCTTTTGTATACACTTGACAAAGGCTATTTGGCCAGCAATTTGGGCCTGTTTTGATTTGTGTATTTGACTGCATTTTCATTCTATTTTTGTGTGTTTCTAGTTCCTATTTGCTTGAATGCTGGCAATCATTTTGCTTTTTGTGGGGATGCCAGGGGCTGTTTTAGTATAAATACTATCTCCATCTTCTGGAAATTCTGTGCTAGAAATTTCCTCTTTTCTGTCATTCTCTTTTTTCTCTGCCTTCCTCCTTTGATTTCTGTGTCTGTTTCTGCCTTCCTCCTTTGTTTTCTGTGTCTGTTTCTGCCTTCCTCCTTTGTTTTCTGTGTCTGTTTCTGCCTTCCTCCTTTGTTTTCTGTGTCTGTTTCTGCCTTCCTCCTTTGTTTTCTGTGTCTGTTTCTGCCTTCCTCCTTTGTTTTCTGTGTCTGTTTCTGCCTTCCTCCTTTGTTTTCTGTGTCTGTTTCTGCCTTCCTCCTTTGTTTTCTGTGTCTGTTTCTGCCTTCCTCCTTTGTTTTCTGTGTCTGTTTCTGCCTTCCTCCTTTGTTTTCTGTGTCTGTTTCTGCCTTCCTCCTTTGTTTTCTGTGTCTGTTTCTGCCTTCCTCCTTTGTTTTCTGTGTCTGTTTCTGCCTTCCTCCTTTGTTTTCTGTGTCTGTTTCTGCCTTCCTCCTTTGTTTTCTGTGTCTGTTTCTGCCTTCCTCCTTTGTTTTCTGTGTCTGTTTCTGCCTTCCTCCTTTGTTTTCTGTGTCTGTTTCTGCCTTCCTCCTTTGTTTTCTGTGTCTGTTTCTGCCTTCCTCCTTTGTTTTCTGTCATCTTTTCCTATCATTTTTTACCATACTGGTTCATTCACTTGTATGTGTTGTATATATTCGTGCATACTTTCTCTTAGGATTGATAATTGGGAACATATATTAAGTGCATTTTTGACTCTAAGGAAATGTACTTTGCAGGAGCGATTTTAGGTAATTTAGGCCCGTTTCTATATATGCTTTAGTTCCTTATTTATGTTCACATTTGTGTTCACATTTGTTTTTTGAGGAATCTCCTGGTAATAAATGGGACGAAATGTCGACACCAGGGGCATATCCTTAAATTATATGCATGCATTCATTGATATTTGTACTTAAGTTTCTTTTCTAGCTTTTTTTCCCAACCAGATGAGGTGTACATTTTGAAATGGTTATAGCCCTGATATCGCTCTGTGCAGTCAGGTGGGCTTTGAACAAGAAAATTAATTTAGATTGTATATTTTGTGTCCTGTCATGCTTTGATTTCACTATGACCTCATTTTCAACAGCTTCTGCAAACAGCTGATACACAAACACCCGATGTGCTTAGTATTGTGAGAAAAAAAAAAAGTATTTTTCAGTGTCATTGCACTGAGGTAGTTTTATTAGTGCTCACATTTCTTTGGTTTTGTCCCATGTTGTTGTCCATTTTGATGGCCACAGAAACTGGGACAGTTACAGTGTGATGAGGATGAGGATGATGATAATCATGACGCTGTGGAGTTCCATCTTGGATTTGAGACCGCGTGACTGGGCTGTACAGTACGCTTACTATCAAGACTATATCCTGGTGTCAACCAGGCCTGAAAAATACAGACATCTGCAGTGTTGGTCAGGAGATTTGCATAACCACCCTCAGTGACTGTGGGGTTCCAGTTCCCCAATGAGTCCACAACACACTTAACTCTGGGTAAGAGTCACCTGGGCCTTAAAAAATCTCGCAGTGAATTTTAGAGGACTGATGGGGGTTCGAATCCACAACCTTCTAGTTGTCAGTCCATTGCACTAACCACTGTGACTGGTAGCCTTGTAAAAATTGTCCTGGAATTTTGTCACCCGTTTCATGCCCTGATCTGAAGGTGACTTCAGTTTTGGTTTTGAAGCCAAGCTTGAGGTCAGCTGTATAGATTGTAGATGGTTGAGGGAGGTAGTCTGTTCAGCCTGAGGTCAGCTGTATAGATTGTAGATGGTCAAGGGAGATAGTCTGTTCAGCCTGAGGTCAGCTGTATAGATTGTAGATGGTCAAGGGAGGTAGTCTGTTCAGCCTGAGGTCAGCTGTATAGATTGTAGATGGTCAAGGGAGGTAGTCTGTTCAGTCTGAGGTCAGCTGTATAGATTGTAGATGGTCAAGGGAGATAGTCTGTTCAGCCTGAGGTCAGCTGTATAGATTGTAGATGGTCAAGGGAGGTAGTCTGTTCAGCCTGAGGTCAGCTGTATAGATTGTAGATGGTCAAGGGAGGTAGTCTGTTCAGTCTGAGGTCAGCTGTATAGATTGTAGATGGTCAAGGGAGGTAGTCTGTTCAGCCTGAGGTCAGCTGTATAGATTGTAGATAGTCAAGGGAGGTAGTCTGTTCAGTCTGAGGTCAGCTGTATAGATTGTAGATGGTCAAGGGAGATAGTCTGTTCAGTCTGAGGTCAGCTGTATAGATTGTAGATGGTCAAGGGAGGTAGTCTGTTCAGCCTGAGGTCAGCTGTATAGATTGTAGATGTTTGAGGGAGATAGTTGTTCATGGTCACTTGTGTTTGCATTTCAATTCCTGTGTTGTTGAGCAGGTGCAGCTGGTGAAATTGTGTTGAATTATGGTTACTTAGTAATAGTAAAAGTTGGTTGGAATTGTGTGTGGTGTGCACATACAGAATACACAAGGTAAATTGGGTTGGGATTTGTATATGCTCATACAGAATACACAGTACACACAGACAGACAACAACACACACACACACAACACACACACACACACACACACACACACACACACACACACACACACACACACACACACACACACACACACACACCACACACACACACCACACACACACGCGCCACACATGCGCACACAATGCACACACACACACACACACACACACACACGCACACACACACACAGATGCTTCCACCCCATAGACGCCTCTTTATCTGATCTTATGTATATTGTATGTATGTTTTTGTTTATTTGTTTACTTATTTATTTGTCCTTTTTTGTTGTCTAAAAGCACATTTGTGAATAGACATTGAAAGAATTAATGAATGAACACACACACACACACAAACACAGTACACACACACACACATACACACACACAAATAATGTTTGTGTGTTTCCAATATATTTATCACTGAATCTTGACATAGATTTTGATTCACACCCTTTCATCAGAAGCTGTGGCCTGAATGAATAAGTCGTTTGAAATCTGACCAGTCACCGTGGTTTAGAGACTAATGCAACAAACAACTTACTGGAAGGTTGTGGGTTTGAATCCCCATCAGTTCCTTCAAAAATCATTGTGGGATTTTTCAGCTCTTACTAGCTCCTATCGAGTTGGGCGTGCTGTGGGCTCATTGGGAAAACTGGGACCGGAACACACAGTTGAGTCTCATTCATTTCATGGATGCGTCAGTGAGGGTGTTGATCAAATCTTCTGATCAGTACAGCAGGTGTCTGTATCTTTCGAGCCTGGTTGACGCCAGGATATATTAATTATTATGATAGTAAGTGTAGAGTACAGCCCTGTCAAGCAGTCTCAATCCTAGATGGAAATCCATAGTATCATGATTATCATCCTTATTGACATCATCATCATCACATTGTAAAAAGTGTGCCAGCTTCTGTGGCCATTAAGGTGGTGGAAAAAATGGGATAAAAGAAATAAAAATTAATTTGAAATGTGAAAAAAAAATGTGTGTGTTGGCAGGTCAGACTTCCAGCACAGTGGGGGAGGAACTTCAGAACAATCGTCGACTTACCCGCACACGTGACGAGTTTATTGAGATCATGAAGAACCTTAACCTTCCCTACCCCAAGCAGATTGGTAAGAATCGTAGATATAGATAGTAAATAGATGGGATACCCAGCGATTTCATAACCTATGTCAACCTTGACATTTTTTTTAACTCTGAGGGCGTCAAAGTGTTAGCTTTTTCGCTTTGCTAGCAAGGTTGACAATGCTGGATGCTGGTGGACAGGGTGCAGTAGTCAAAGGGTTAAAGCTTTCCCATTTTTGTTGGATACATGTATGCATGCTTTTTGGCCATTTGTGCAAGAGGTGTTTGCCGCATAGTTTGATTACTCTTGTCTTCAGTGGGTGTGATTGCGAGTGTTGTCATGTTTCCAGAAACCACCGGTCAGTGACATGTCTTCTCACCTGTCTCACCTGTCGGCGTCACCGGGAACAGTGTTGGCCGCTGCACATGATGTCCTCACAAGTTGCCTCCAGCACTCTCGATCTTGGCTAAGTCTGACCACCTCCTGGAGTTTCTTGCCACTGATGTTTGTGATGTTTCTAGCAAGTGATGCAGGTGGCCGTCCTCTGTTTCTCTTTCCTTCCACTTTACCTTGGAGGACAGTGGACATCAAGTCTGTTCTCTCATTACGGATTGCATGTCCAACATATTTCAGTTTCCTCCGTTGTATGAGTACTAGAAGCTTGCGTGTAGTACCCAACTCATTCAGTACGCTTTCATTTGAGCGCCTATCCGTCCATTTGACCCTCAGCAGTCTTCGGTAAAACCACAGCTCTGCTGCTTCCACTCGTCTTTCATCCTCTTTCTTCATTGTCCATGCCTCGCAGCCGTATAACATCACTGGCCAGACAAGACATTTTAAGAGTTTTATCTTAAGGTCTGCTGTTATGCTGTGGTCTTTCCAAATATTGTTCAATTGAACCATACTGTTCTTGGCCATTCCAATTCTCATCTTTATGTCTTTTGAGCATGTTCCATCGTGTGTCTTGACTGAACCTAAATAGACATGTCTTAAGGATCTTTAATATGCATACTTGATGTTCGACTTGTGATGCAGTGTTGATTCTAGGCCGCGGGATTCACGCAAATTTTCTTTTGCCCGCAAAAAATCAAGCCTTGTGCAGGCAGCATCCCGCATTTATCAAGGAAAGCCCGCATGTTTTACTCCCCAACGCTCCAACTTGTGTTTATGTCTATATGTGTTAGCTCTGTCACAGTTTTTGCCCTGCCGCCACTGACCCCCACTGGTTTTGTCAGGCCCCCCTTTTTTTGACTGGAGTGGGGACCTGCCCCCCTCCTTTTTGAAAATCCTAGAATCAACACTGTTGATGTTCTGCATGTACATACAGAGGGCTTTAGGTACTAACAGGTTTGCACTCTTTGACCAGTGAGGTCAGGAAAATCTCCACCCTTTACCCACCAGATAGGAGGTGCTCAGGTGCTATTCAATCCCAGACTTTCTGGTTAAAGTCTGACGTCTTGTCCATTTCACTTCTGCATCCTTCAGCTGTAGCATTCCCCCTGTGGGGATGCCGGGGGCTCTTTCAGTAAAAATAGTACCCCCACCTTCTGGAAATTCTGTGCTATGAATTTCCTCTTTTCTGTCGCTCTCTTTGTTTCTGCCTTGTTCCTTTGCTTTCTGTCATTTCTTCCTTTCATTTTCTGACTTGCTGCTCCATTCACCTGTATGTGTTTGATAAAGTCTTACGTACTTTTTCTTAGGATTGATAATTGACTATATGTATTAAGTACATTTCAGGCTCTAGGGAAGTGATATATGCGGAAGCAATTTTAGGTAATTTATGCCCGTTTTTATATGTTTTGGTGTCCTTAGGTATGCTTAAATTTGTATTCAGGTGTGTTTTTTAAATCCCCTGTGCGATAAATTGGATCGAGTGGTCAACGCCGGGGGCATCTCGATAAATTGTGCGCAAATGCATTGATAATGTGTACTTTAATTTTCTTTTCCTTTCTTTTATTTTCCTATTGAAGTTTTGTATATGCTTTGAAACAGTTATAGCCCTGATATGGCTCTACGCAGTCGGCTGGGCTTTAAACAACAAAAACAAACAAAAGCTGTAGCATAGTTGTGTTTCAGAGGGAGCTCGAGTCATGGCCTGTGTTGGTCTGAGTTGTTTGCCACCATTTCATAGCTGTGTATTGACAAACGGGCTCATCGAGTGCAACTTGTTCTGTCAGACAAACCTCTCTATACCTCAGAGTAGCGTAAAGGCACCAGAAGTACCTTGAAATAGAATGAGAACGTGTGTTTAATTTATGAAACGAGACAGATGCCGATTTTCAGTGAGCTGGCCTTGGAGAGAGAAAGAAGTCAAACAAAATTCATTAGCTTTAGAATCTGTGTTAGTTATGTACTTCATGTCTGCTGAAGAATCCTTGCCAAGGAGTTATTGTTATTTTTGTTTAAATCTCAGGCGACTACATAGAGCCATGTCAGGGCTATAATCAGTTCAAAACTTACACAATACTTCAACAGGACAGAGAGGAAAAGAAACTGAAGTACATGTACACGTATCAATGCATCTGTGCACATAATCTAAGGTGATGCGCCTGGCCTTGACCATTCTGACCATTTTGTCACACAGAGGATATAAAAACACACCTAAATACAAATTTAAACATAACTAAGGACACTAAAACATATATAAAAACACACCTAAATACAAATTTAAACATAACTAAGGACACTAAAACATATATAAAAACACACCTAAATACAAATTTAAACATAACTAAGGACACTAAAACATATATAAAAACACACCTGAATACAAGTATAAACATAACTAAGGACACTAAAACATATATAAAAACACACCTGAATACAAGTATAAACATAACTAAGGACACTAAAACATATATAAAAACACACCTGAATACAAGTATAAACATAACTAAGGACACTAAAACATATATAAAAACAGGCCTAAATTATCTAAAATTGTTTCTATATCTCATTTCCCTTGAGCCAAAAATGTACTTGGTACATGTACCAAATTATCAATCCTAAGAGAAAGTATGCAAGATTTTATCGAACACATACAGGTGGATGGACCAGCAAGGCAGAACATGATAGTAAGAAATGACAGAAAGCAAAGGAGGAAGAAAGAGACAAAGAGAGTGACAGAAAAAGGAAATTTCTAGCACAGAATTTCCAGAAAGTGGGGGTACTATTTATACTGAAAGAGCCCCCGGCATCCCCATGGGGACTCGCCAATGAAGGAGTTGTCCCTGACAAAATTATATTGTTCATTGTGAGGTGTTCTTGGTCTTTGTGTCTTGTACCTTCCTTCTGGTGTCCTGTGAAGAGTGTTTTGGAAGATGTTACCTGTAACGTTTCGCTGGGAGAAACTCTGAATTTCATCACAAATGATGCCAAAAGGCGAAGGGAAACAACTCTTTGTAGCCAAAATTGTTGTAAATCAAGTCTTCTTTCTGTTTATAGATTGGATCAGTACTTTTTGTAGCCAAAATCGTTGTAAACCAAGTCGTCTTTCTGTTTATAGATTGGATCAGTACTTTTTGTAGCCAAAATCGTTGTAAACCAAGTCTTCTTTCTGTTTATAGATTGGATCAGTACTCTGTGACTGGAATCATGTCCTTAGCAAGCAGATTGTATATTCGTCCAGAGCTTAATGATCTGTTCTGTTCCATGTTGTATGAATCCATGCCATGATACTACAAACAAAAAGCATCCAGCAACATCCGCAACTTTGCATTATGCTCCGTGGGGATGCCAGGAGCTCTTTCAGTATAAATAGTATCCCCATCTTCTGGAAATTCTGTGCTAGAAATTTCCTCTTTTCTGTCACTCTCTTTGTTTCTGCCTTGTTCCTTTGTTTTCTGTCATTTCTACCTATCATTTTCTGCCTTAATAGTCACCTGCATGTGTTCGATAAAGTCTTACGTACTTTTTCTTAGGATTTATAATTGGGTACATGTATTAAGTGCATTTTTGGCTCTAGGGTGGTGAGATATGCGGAAGCAATTTTAGGTAATTCATGCCTGTTTTTATACATGTTTTGGTGTCCTTACGTATGCTTATATTTGTATTCAGGTGTGTTTTTTAAATCTTCCCTATGCGATAAATTGGACGGAGTGGTCAGCGCTGGGGGCATGTCTTTAAATTATGTACGCGAATGCATTGATATGTGTACTTAATTTTCTTTTCTTTTTTTTTCTCTTTTTTTTTCTGTTGAAGTTTTGTGTTTTGAAGCAGTTATAGCCCTGATCTGGTTTTACACAATCAGCTGGGCTTTAAACAACAATAACAATAATAACATCCACAACTTTGCATTATCTTGGTCTCTTTGGATGATGTGCCGAGTCCATCTCCATCATCTTTTCATGATCGGGGAAAGGCTACCTCCACTTTGGTAGTCGGGCGGCAGTCCCCGACCCAGCTTGTTGGAAATATGGTTGACCTTCAAGCCAGGCTTGCCTGGAGGAGGAATGGATAGTCCTGGGGCAGCTTGCAGTGATTTCTGTCAGAACAGGGTGGAGGTGGGGTGCGCTTGGCATGGCCACACCCCAGAAACACCCTGTATGTCTTTTATGGTGGAGCCATCAGATGGATCAGGGTTGCCCAAAGCATTGCTCCTTGTGATCATAGAGTAGGTCTTTTGGCTGTGAGCTAAGGGCGGGATAACAGAAAACTCACCTGTCTCACCTGTCTCATCGGGTTTGGTGTTAGCCGCTGCACACTTAGATACCACTACCTCCCTCCAGGCCGCTGTGTCTTGACTTTTGTGGACAATTTCTTGAATATTTAGGCCGTTGATGATGATTATATTCTGGATGTGTGAGATTGGAGGTCTGCCTTTCACCCTTTTCGTTGGTGTCAAAGTGCACATGGTTGGCACCAACAGAACAGTAGAGGGCTGTAAAATCAGAGGTACCAGCTTGCAGGTGTTTTCTAGCAAGCCATAATACACTGCAGATGTCTGCATCAGACAAAAATGGCACTATCCCATTGCGGCATTGCCAAGTCTAGCACCCCAGCAGGATGAGTGGAGCTACAGGAGACTTTTTTCCCTTTTTTTAGGATCATCGCACTTGGGGAGATTTCCTTTTTGCTGACGTGTTGTTTTCTTGGTCCCATTTTCTGTGCCAGCATAATGACCACAGAATCTGGTACAGTTTTTGCTGTCTAATCATGGCGGTGAGAATGATAAACATGATGCTGTGGAGTTCCACCTAGCATTGAGACTGCGTGACAGGGCTGTACTCGGTGCTTACTATCATGATATATCCTGGCATTGATCAGGTCTGAGAGATACAGACGCCTGCAGTGTTGGTCATGCAATTTGAACAACACCGTCAATAATACGTCTGTGAAGTGGTTGAGACTCAACAGTGTGGTCCCAGTCTTCCCAATGAGCCCATAGCACGCCCCAACTCTGGGCAGGAACCAGTTAGAACCAAAAAATCCCACAATGATTTTTGAAGGGACTGATGGGGATTTGAACCCACAACCTTCAAGTCAATAGTCTGTTGCGCTAACCCCTACACCATGGCAACTGTAAGTCTTCTTGATGATAGTGTCTCATCATCATCATCACATGCCCTGCTGCATGGCGTTGGCGATCATGGCCTTCCACACAAATCTATCCCCTGTTGCTGCAAGTACATCTCCCACCCTCTCTGTCTTCAGCCACCCTGCAAGTGCGTCCAGTATTTTCTCCCTGGGTCAACCTAGTGTTCTCTTTCCCTCCAGCTTTCCTGTTGTGACCAGGTGCTCTAATTCCCCTTTCCTCATAAAATGGCCTATGTATGTTGCTTGTCATGGCCAGCCAAAGCAAGAAAAAATGAGGATAGTGTCTCTGCAAATAAATTGTAAACACTGAATAATAATGTTACGGTATTACTGTTTGCAGATGCAGCCTTGCCAGCTAACATGGTGTGTGGTGTCTATGAGGTAGGCACATCCTGAACAACATTTTCATCTGTGGTTCCTGCTACCTCCTTGCCACCACTGGATGTTTGGCTGGATTTTGTAGAATGTGGTTAAAGGCTTTTTGTGATTTTCATGTATATACATTAAAGATCTAAAATGCAGAAAGTCTCCTGGTCTTGACAATATTCCTGGAGAGTTGTTGAAACACTCAGGTGATGGTGGACTCAAAGTAATGCATCACTTATGCTGCAAGATATGGAAGACTTGTCAGTGGCCTACAGACTGGAAGCTCCAAGAATTTGTCATGTTACATAAGAGTGGAAATGTCAAAGACTGCAACAATTATAGAACAATTGCACTGATCAGTCATGCCAGTAAAATACTGCTGATAATAATTTTAAACAGGTTAAAGCCAAAAGTAGAGGAAGAGCTATCCGACTGTCAGGCAGGCTATAGGAAAAACAGGGGAACAATAGATATGCTGTTTGTACTCCAGATATTGATAGAAAAGATTAGAAACACAGACCAAGAGATGTTCATCGTTTTCATTGACTACAGCAAAGCATTTGATAGCGTGATTCACCAAAGTCTTTTCCACTTCATGATCAAAATGGGTTTTCCAAGACATCTGGTTTCCCTCATAGCTTCATTATATAATGATCAAAAAGCAACAATCAGATGGAATAATCAAAACTGCAAATTTTTTAACATCACTAAAGGGGTAAGGCAAGGTTGCATCCTGTCTCCACATCTCTTCAGCATATACACTGAACATATCATGAGAGAAGCAGACATAGAAGACATGGGAGTAAATATTGGTGGTAGAAACCTGTCAAATTTACGCTACGCAGATGACACAGGATTACTGGCAGACAACATTACAGGCTCTAGGAGGATCCTGTACAGGGTAGACCGGGTTGGAAAGGCAGCTGGGCTGGACTTAAATTCAAAGAAGACAAAGGTTATGCATGTTGCAGGCAAATATAACACTAGACAGGACCAGATCATGCTAAACCAAGTCCCTCTAGAAAATGTCAAGGACTTTAGATATTTAGGTTCAGTCAAGACACACGATGGAACATGCTCAAAAGACATAAAGATGAGAATTGGAATGGCCAAGAACAGTATGGTTCAATTGAACAATATTTGGAAAGACCACAGCATAACAGCAGACCTTAAGATAAAACTCTTAAAATGTCTTGTCTGGCCAGTGATGTTATACGGCTGCGAGGCATGGACAATGAAGAAAGAGGATGAAAGACGAGTGGAAGCAGCAGAGCTGTGGTTTTACCGAAGACTGCTGAGGGTCAAATGGACGGATAGGCGCTCAAATGAAAGCATACTGAATGAGTTGGGTACTACACGCAAGCTTCTAGTACTCATACAACGGAGGAAACTGAAATATGTTGGACACGCAATCCGTAATGAGAGAACAGACTTGATGTCCACTGTCCTCCAAGGTAAAGTGGAAGGAAAGAGAAACAGAGGACGGCCACCTGCATCACTTGCTAGAAACATCACAAACATCAGTGGCAAGAAACTCCAGGAGGTGGTCAGACTTAGCCAAGATCGAGAGTGCTGGAGGCAACTTGTGAGGACATCATGTGCAGCGGCCAACACTGTTCCCGGTGACGCCGACAGGTGAGACAGGTGAGACATGTGAATGTGTTAACGCACAGAGGGAGCTGAAGTGGGTCTGGGTGGGGATGTGAGCTACAGTTATGTGTGTGTGTGTGTGTATGTGTGCTGCATGAGTGTGCATGTGTGTGTGTGTGTGTGTGTGAGAGAGAGAGAGAGAGAGAGAGAGAGGCAAAAAGAGAATCCTTGTATGTGAGTAGGTGCATATGAGAGTGCATGTGTGTGTGTGTGTGTGTGTGAGAGAGAGAGAGAGAGAGAGAGGCAAAAAGAGAATCCTTGTATGTGAGTAGGTACATATGAGTGTGCATGTGTGTGTGTGTGTGTGTGTGTGTGTGTGAGAGAGAGAGAGAGAGAGAGAGAGAGAGAGGCAAAAAGAGAATCCTTGTATGTGAGTAGGTGCATATGAGAGTGCATGTGTGTGTGTGTGTGTCTAAGAGATGTGGAAAGTATGTATGTGTGTCTGGAAGTGTGCGCTTGTGTACATGAGCAAATATACCAAAGTAACGCTGTATGGTTTGGGCTGATTTTGTGAATAAGCTTAACATTGAAAGCTGTATGGTTTGGGCTGATTTTGTGAATAAGCTTAACATTGAAAGCTGTATGGTTTGGGCTGATTTTGTGAATAAGCTTAACATTGAAAGCTGTATGGTTTGGGCTGATTTTGTGAATAAGCTTAACATTGAAAGCTGTATGGTTTGGGCTGATTTTGTGAATAAGCTTAACATTGAAAGCTGTATGGTTTGGGCTGATTTTGTGAATAAGCTTAACATTGAAAGCTGTATGGTTTGGGCTGATTTTGTGAATAAGCTTAACATTGAAAGCTGTATGGTTTGGGCTGATTTTGTGAATAAGCTTAACATTGAAAGCTGTATGGTTTGGGCTGATTTTGTGAATAAGCTTAACATTGAAAGCTGTATGGTTTGGGCTGATTTTGTGAATAAGCTTAACATTGAAAGCTGTATGGTTTGGGCTGATTTTGTGAATAAGCTTAACATTGAAAACTGTATGGTTTGGGCTGATTTTGTGAATAAGCTTAACATTGAAAGCTGTCTGGTTTGGGCTGATTTTGTGAATAAGCTTAACATTGAAAGCTGTATGGTTTGGGCTGATTTTGTGAATAAGCTTAACATTGAAAACTGTCTGGTTTGGGCTGATTTTGTGAATAAGCTTAACATTGAAAGCTGTATGGTTTGGGCTGATTTTGTGAATAAGCTTAACATTGAAAACTGTCTGGTTTGGGCTGATTTTGTGAATAAGCTTAACATTGAAAACTGTCTGGTTTGGGCTGATTTTGTGAATAAGCTTAACATTGAAAACTGTATGGTTTGGGCTGATTTTGTGAATAAGCTTAACATTGAAAACTGTCTGGTTTGGGCTGATTTTGTGAATAAGCTTAACATTGAAAGCTGTATGGTTTGGGCTGATTTTGTGAATAAGCTTAACATTGAAAACTGTATGGTTTGGGCTGATTTTGTGAATAAGCTTAACATTGAAAGCTGTATGGTTTGGGCTGATTTTGTGAATAAGCTTAACATTGAAAGCTGTATGGTTTGGGCTGATTTTGTGAATAAGCTTAACATTGAAAACTGTATGGTTTGGGCTGATTTTGTGAATAAGCTTAACATTGAAAGCTGTCTGGTTTCGGATAGAGACTGTATATGTTTACTGCTGTTAGTATATGGTGTTTTCTTTGTCATTTGATTCCGGGGGGGGGGGGGGGGGGGACTAGACTAGCCCTTTGACTCCTTCACCCTATCCATGAGCTTCCTGAACAGATGCTGGTGAAGAGGGTGAGATAGTGATGAGGAAGTAAGGGAAAGATTTACATTATAATTATACAAAGTATTTTTTCAGGAGTAATGTGAAACGAATAAGTTTCACACTGTTGTTAGTGTGATCCCCGTCATACTTAGCTGTTAGAAACTATACAACTTAGCGCTCGGGTTTTTCTCTTCTTTTTGTAAACTCACTTTTTTTATTTTAATTTTTGTTTATAATATTTTTCTTTTAGAAATCGAATGATGGATTTTCTGTTGAGTCTTTTTTGCTGAGAAAGATCGTCTCTGGAAATTTGTTTTACTTATTTTGTTTTTTTCATTTAAATTTCTCCTGTGTTCTGTAGGTACCCGGTATATATTATGTCTGCAAGTATGACTGTGTTTTTATGTTTATATGTATGATGTTCACATGCCATCAATTTTTGGGGGTTTTGTGCTTAATCTTTTTGCAGTGTTGTGATTTTTCTTTGATGCATGTAGGCGTGTCGTTTTGCCCATACTGTGCAGGCTGTACATTGCTGCATAGTCTGCGCAGTCTGCCTGTGGTAGGCACAGCATGCTGGGCATTTTCATGTTTCCATAAGCCACAGGACAGTGTCATGACGTACAGATCTTTACTGTGTGTATTTGATGTTCCGCGTGTGTATACACACAACTGGAGTTTGGTGCTAACAGGTGTACACATGTTGACGTGGACAAACCCCAACCCTTTATCCACCAGGTAGGAGGTACCCATGCAAAATCAGACTTAGGCCTTCCAGTTGGAAATCTGATGTCTTACCCACGTGACCATCACGCCGGTCACTCTGTAACTTGTTTGGATAAAACACCCGGTGTCTGGCTGCCTTCTCAGGTGGTTCTTTCTTCAGGTCTGCACACTGTCTTCCTGAAACGTGTCTGTTGCAGTTGATGTATCATTTCTTTACAGTCGTACATTGATTACCCTGTGTCTCCTGTCATTGTCTGTTGCAGTTGATGTATCATTCCTTTACAGTTGTACATTGATTACCCTGTGTTACCTGTCATTGTCTGTTGCAGTTGATGTATCATTCCTTTACAGTTGTACATTGATTACCCTGTGTCTCCTGTCATTGTCTGTTGCAGTTGATGTATCATTCCTTTACAGTTGTACATTGATTACCCTGTGTCTCCTGTCATTGTCTGTTACAGTTGATGTATCATTCCTTTACAGTTGTACATTGATTACCCTGTGTCTCCTGTCATTGTCTGTTGCAGTTGATGTATCATTCCTTTACAGTCGTACATTGATTACCCTGTGTCTCCATTGTTTGTTTTTCTCTCTCCCAGATTTGGCATCTGTGATCTTTTTCACAAAAGGTGGAGGGGTGTGTGTGTGTGTTTTCATTTTTGGGGGGTGTAAACATATTTATATTTCTGAAAAGTAGAAGAAACGTTTTTTTAATGATGTTTAGATAAAATCTGTAATAATGACCGCTTACAGCTATTTAAGCGGGGTAAATGAAGAGGCGGTCATTTAAAAAAAAATTGCAGTTAAGGATTGGCGCTAAGTTTTCCACCTTTTTCCCTAGCAAACATTGTTAACATTTTCTAGAACTTTTAGATACAGTTGTTGTGCACTGAAGTTTGATATGCCATTCCCCTGTGGGGATGCCAGCAGTTCTTTTTGTGTAAATATTGTCCCCTCTTCCTGGAAATTCTGCGCTAGAAATTTCCTTTTCTGTCACTCTATTTTCTTCTGCCTTGCTTCTTTGCTTTCTGTCATTTTCTGCCTTGCTGGTCCATTCACCTGTATGTGTTCTATAAAGCCTTATAGGCTTTATCTAAAGGTCAGTCATACTCTGGGGAGCTAAGGAGAACATTTGGAAGAAATGCAGGTGAATGATCCAGAAGGCAGAAATAAAGAAAGAGTCTTGTGAGGAAATAAGAGCATGACAGGAAAGAACTCCTAACTGTCTAAAAGCAAACCAGACAGTGACTGTGGTTTGAAAATGAAAGGGAACTTTTGATTTCTGCATCTGCAGTACCCCACTGCAGTAACCATAGTTACCTTTATTTTATTGCCTTTTAGGAGTCAGTTTTACTATGAAATTCATTGTACATCTAAAGAACAAATTGCAACTGAAATCTAGTTAGTATGATACAGACTTTAATTGCCTTCGTCAAGTTGCAATTGATATCTAGTTACTGCGATACAGAATTTAACTGCCTTCCTCACGTTGCAACTGAAATGTAATTACTATGATACAGAATTTAACTGCCTTCCTCACGTTGCAACTGAAATGTAATTACTATGATACAGAATTTAACTGCCTTCCTCACGTTGCAACTGAAATGTAATTACTATGATACAGAATTTAACTGCCTTCCTCACGTTGCAACTGAAATGTAATTACTATGATACAGAATTTAACTGCCTTCCTCACGTTGCAACTGAAATGTAATTACTATGATACAGAATTTAACTGCCTTCCTCACGTTGCAACTGAAATGTAATTACTATGATACAGAATTTAACTGCCTTCCTCACGTTGCAACTGAAATGTAATTACTATGATACAGAATTTAACTGCCTTCTTCACGTTGCAACTGAAATGTAATTACTATGATACAGAATTTAACTGCCTTCCTCACGTTGCAACTGAAATGTAATTACTATGATACAGAATTTAACTGCCTTCCTCACGTTGCAACTGAAATGTAATTACTATGATACAGAATTTAACTGCCTTCCTCACGTTGCAACTGAAATGTAATTACTATGATACAGAATTTAACTGCCTTCCTCACGTTGCAACTGAAATGTAATTACTATGATACAGAATTTAACTGCCTTCCTCACGTTGCAACTGAAATGTAATTACTATGATACAGAATTTAACTGCCTTCCTCACGTTGCAACTGAAATGTAATTACTATGATACAGAATTTAACTGCCTTCCTCACGTTGCAACTGAAATGTAATTACTATGATACAGAATTTAACTGCCTTCCTCACGTTGCAACTGAAATGTAATTACTATGATACAGAATTTAACTGCCTTCCTCACGTTGCAACTGAAATGTAATTACTATGATACAGAATTTAACTGCCTTCCTCACGTTGCAATAGAAATCTAATTATGTGTACTACAATACAGAATTTAGCTGCCTTCTTCACGTGGCAACTGAAATCTAGTTTTGTTACAGAATATAAGTGCCTTCCTCACGTTGCGACTGAAATCTAGTTACTACAATACAGAATATAACTGCTTAACTGACATTGCAACTGAAATCTAGTTACTACAATACATAATATAACTGCTTAACTGACGTTGCAACTGAAATCTAGTTACTACAATATATAATATAACTGCTTAACTGACATTGCAACTGAAATCTAGTTACTACAATACAGAATATAACTGCTTAACTGACATTGCAACTGAAATCTAGTTACTACAATACAGAATATAACTGCTTAACTGACATTGCAACTGAAATCTAGTTACTACAATACATAATATAACTGCTTAACTGATGTTGCAACTGAAATCTAGTTACTACAATACATAATATAACTGCTTAACTGACGTTGCAACTGAAATCTAGTTACTACAATACATAATATAACTGCTTAACTCACATTGCAACTGAAATCTAGTTACTACAATACATAATATAACTGCTTAACTGACGTTGCAACTGAAATCTAGTTACTACAATACATAATATAACTGCTTAACTGACATTGCAACTGAAATCCAGTTACTACAATACATAATATAACTGCTTAACTCACGTTGCAACTGAAATCCAGTTACTACAATACATAATATAACTGCTTAACTCACGTTGCGACTGAAATCTAATTACTACAATACATAATATAACTGCCTAACTCACGTTGCAACTGAAATCTAATTACTACAATACATAATATAACTGCCTAACTCATGTTGCAACTGAAATCTAATTACTACAATACATAATATAACTGCCTAACTCATGTTGCAACTGAAATCTAGTTACTACAATACATAATATAACTGCTTAACTGACGTTGCAACTGAAATCTAGTTACTACAATACATAATATAACTGCTTAACTGACGTTGCAACTGAAATCTAGTTACTACAATACATAACTGCCTTCCTCACGTTGCAACTGAAATCTAATTACTACGATGTAGACTTTCATGACCTTTCTCAGGCTGTATCTCAGTTTGATCATGTGCGACTTACGTTCTGATTTGTGAGAACGGATCGATGCATTATGATTGTATTTTCATTGGGGTTGTTGATTTTATTTTCCTGTGTATATAGCCTGCAGTCTGTTGATGTAGACTTGGAGAGAGGAATAGCTAACTCGTTTTTGCAGTGCTCAGGCTGTGTTTGTCTTGCTGCAGTGACTACGGCTGATCACATACATTTCCGTCAAGGGCATGAGACTATACAAACCTCAGATTTTTGTAACTTTGAGGGTTGTGTGGTGTGTGTGTGTGTGTGTGTGTGTGGGGTTGTGTGTGTGTGTGTGTGTGTGTGTATTAGCAAGAAAGGCATTGCAAAACAGTGTAGATTTAAAGACTTTTTTGTTTGGTACCAATATTTTTAATGTTTCTCTCAACATACATAGTAAGATTGAATAGAATGGTTTGTTACATGTTGACATCGGTATCTTTAAACTGACATGGAACAGTAAAAATTAAGTGGTAACATTTATTCGAAGCTTTGTAATGCAGGATAACAAAGCTTATGTAGTGCAGGATAACAAAGCTTAAGTAATGCAGGATAACAAAGCTTAAGTAATGCAGGATAACAAAGCTTAAGTAATGCAGGATAACAAAGCTTATGTAATGCAGGATAACAAAGCTTATGTAATGCAGGATAACAAAGCTTATGTAATGCAGGATTACAAAGCTTATGTAATGCAGGATAACAAAGCTTATGTAATGCAGGATAACAAAGCTTATGTAATGCAGGATAACAAAGCTTATGTAATGCAGGATAACAAAGCTTATGTAATGCAGGATTACAAAGCTTATGTAATGCAGGATAACAAAGCTTATGTAATGCAGGATAACAAAGCTTATGTAATGCAGGATAACAAAGCTTATGTAGTGCAGGATAACAAAGCTTATGTAGTGCAGGATAACAAAGCTTATGTAGTGCAGGATAACAAAGCTTATGTAATGCAGGATAACAAAGCTTATGTAATGCAGGATAACAAAGCTTATGTAGTGCAGGATAACAAAGCTTATGTAATGCAGGATTACAAAGCTTATGTAATGCAGGATAACAAAGCTTATGTAATGCAGGATAACAAAGTTTATGTATGCAGGATAACAAAGCTTATGTAGTGCAGGATAACAAAGCTTATGTAGTGCAGGATAGCAAAGCTTATGTAATGCAGGATAACAAAGTTTATGTAGTGCAGGATAACAAAGTTTATGTAATGCAGGATAACAAAGCTTATGTAGTGCAGGATAACAAAGCTTATGTAGTGCAGGATAGCAAAGCTTATGTAATGCAGGATAACAAAGCTTATGTAGTGCAGGATAACAAAGCTTATGTAGTGCAGGATAGCAAAGCTTATGTAATGCAGGATAACAAAGCTTATGTAATGCAGGATAACAAAGCTTATGTAATGCAGGATAACAAAGCTTATGTAATGCAGGATAACAAAGCTTATGTAATGCAGGATAACAAAGCTTATGTAATGCAGGATAAAGCTTATGTAGTGCAGGATAACAAAGCTTATGTAGTGCAGGATAACAAAGTTAGGGCACATACATTTGTTTTCTTTTTTTACGCCATGTTTGAAGTAATGACAAGCAGTGTCAGAGACACCAAATCTAAATTTTGTTGAAGCTTTTTTCTTTTAACATGGTTACCTGTTCATTTTAATATGGGATGACATCACAAGTCATCTGAAACAATCTATACTGTGCAAATCTGTTACTGTTATGTATATAATTGTGCCATCATGCCATCTATAATCAATAGCTGTGAGGCTTATTGTACATGGCACAGATAAAGCAGCATTATGGCCAGAAAAAAAAATGATGCACTTGCCTGTGTTTTGATTCATGTCCCTGGTATCTTGGCAAAACCGAATTATGTGGGTGTGGTGAGAAATGAGAAAGGACAATAGAAATAGGACAATAGAAAATGTCATTGTTTTAACTAAAGAAATCATCATCATCTGCTGATCATGATGGTGATGATGAGGAGGAGGAACTAAAGAAAACGGAAGAGAAAGAAGAAAAGGCGATTTATAGTTCTGTTGGTTTTTATTAAAAGACAATCGGTCGGGAGTGGGTGTGGGGATTTGGGATGGAGCGCAAAAATTCCGGTGATCATGCTTGTTGGAAGGCATGTTGTCGAGACAATCTTTTTTACAAGTGTTTATTGTTTCACTCTTATTAAAACGGTGAGCTTGTTTTTCGTCTGTCAGTAACAGAGAGAATAATATGCTGAATTTTTTTGTTTGATGATTGCTGATTTTGTTGATCCCATTGCCCATTTGAAAGCTTTGTCTGATACACACTTGGTTACTTGTACATACTGCTAATAATGGTGTTTGCCCAAGTCATTTGGATTCATTGCACATTGTACATTTTACAAGACGAAGAGGGTAATATATATCAGAAATTCTAATTTCTCAACATTACACATTTTACAAGACGCAGAGGGTAATATATATCAGAAACACTAATTTCTCAACATTACACATTTTACAAGACGCAGAGGGTAATATATATCAGAAACACTAATTTCTCAACATTACACATTTTACAAGACGCAGAGGGTAATATATATCAGAAACACTAATTTCTCAACATTACACATTTTACAAGACGCAGAGGGTAATATATGTCAGAAACACTAATTTCTCATACAGAGGAAATCAGCAAGTAATAGAAAATCCAAAACGGATGTGACTGCCCGCGTTCAAGCAAACAGGAACCAGAAAAAACATGAAAAAAGAATCAGAACTCGTATTTAATACAATAAGACAGACAGGCGCAAATTTTCGGCCAACTAGACTTTGTCAAGCGCAAGATCACAAACAAATACCAGGTATACAAATTAGGAGGAAAAAAATGAAATTTCCCTTCTGCTTCGTCCACGGTGAGAAAAGGACTAAACTGTCTTGTCTGGTTGTATCAAATATGTGTTCTGATTCTTTTTTTTTTTTTTTTTTTTCTGGCTCCAGCAAGTAAAAGACCAGTGTGGCCTCCTTGGCAAAGTCTGGTACCTGCTTTTCAAACTGATTTCATATCTCCTCTGGCATCAGCATTAGCATAGTGGAATCCATGGAAACCAAAATGAACATATACAAAAGGACACGTCTTGGTGTTCTGCTTGGCCTCACTGACATGGCGCTGTATTGTCTCCAGGCAAAATCTATTATCTGGGAACACAAGGTGGGAAAGGTCATGCCTGAGGACTTTGGAGACAAGGTTGTGAGATCACTTCTGTCCAAGATGATGGCTAGCAGAAGACAGAAAGTCCATGAGGCAGTGGATGTGGTGAAGGAAAACCTCAAGGTCAGAGAAACAGGACACACGCATGAGCCTGCACAAAACCTTTGGTGCCTGCAAGCTCTTGAAATGGGGAGGGGCAGAGGGAACTAAACTGACACCACCAGTATGATGGAAACATTGCCACAAAGGGAAGGAACCTGTAAAACACTAAACTGACACCACCAGTATGATGGAAACATTGCCACACACCACCAGTATGATGGAAACATTGCCACACACCACCAGTATGATGGAAACATTGCCACACACCACCAGTATGATGGAAACATTGCCACACACCACCAGTATGATGGAAACATTGCCACACACCACCAGTATGATGGAAACATTGCCACACACCACCAGTATGATGGAAACATGGCCACACACCACCAGTATGATGGAAACATTGCCACACACCACCAGTATGATGGAAACATTGCCACACACCACCAGTATGATGGAAACATGGCCACACACCACCAGTATGATGGAAACATGGCCACACACCACCAGTATGATGGAAACATTGCCACAAACCACCAGTATGATGGAAACATTGCCACACACCACCAGTATGATGGAAACATTGCCACAAAGGGAGGGAACCTATAAAACACTAAACTGACACCACCAGTATGATGGAAACATTGCCACACACCACCAGTATGATGGAAACATTGCCACAAACCACCAGTATGATGGAAACATTGCCACACACCACCAGTATGATGGAAACATTGCCACACACCACCAGTATGATGGAAACATTGCCACAAACCACCAGTATGATGGAAACATTGCCACAAACCACCAGTATGATGGAAACATTGCCACAAACCACCAGTATGATGGAAACATTGCCACACACCACCAGTATGATGGAAACATTGCCACACACCACCAGTATGATGGAAACATTGCCACACACCACCAGTATGATGGAAACATTGCCACACACCACCAGTATGATGGAAACATTGCCACAAAGGGAAGGAACCTATAAAACACTAAACTGACACCACCAGTATGATGGAAACATTGCCACACACCACCAGTATGATGGAAACATTGCCACAAAGGGAGGGAACCTATAAAACACTAAACTGACACCACCAGTATGATGGAAACATTGCCACACACCACCAGTATGATGGAAACATTGCCACAAAGGGAACCTATAAAACACTAAACTGACACCACCAGTATGATGGAAACATTGCCACAAAGGGAACCTATAAAACACTAAACTGACACCACCAGTATGATGGAAACATTGCCACACACCACCAGTATGATGGAAACATTGCCACAAAGGGAACCTATAAAACACTAAACTGACACCACCAGTATGATGGAAACATTGCCACAAAGGGAACCTATAAAACACTAAACTGACACCACCAGTATGATGGAAACATTGCCACACACCACCAGTATGATGGAAACATTGCCACAAAGGGAAGGAACCTATAAAACACTAAACTGACACCACCAGTATGATGGAAACATTGCCACACACCACCAGTATGATGGAAACATTGCCACACACCACCAGTATGATGGAAACATTGCCACAAAGGGAGGGAACCTATAAAACACTAAACTAACACCACCAGTATGATGGAAACATTGCCACAAAGGGAGGGAACCTATAAAACACTAAACTAACACCACCAGTATGATGGAAACATTGCCACAAAGGGAGGGAAGCTATAAAACACTAAACTAACACCACCAGTATGATGGAAACATTGCCACAAAGGGAGGGAACCTATAAAACACTAAACTGACACCACCAGTATGATGGAAACATTGCCACACACCACCAGTATGATGGAAACATTGCCACACACCACCAGTATGATGGAAACATTGCCACACACCACCAGTATGATGGAAACATTGCCACACACCACCAGTATGATGGAAACATTGCCACACACCACCAGTATGATGGAAACATTGCCACACACCACCAGTATGATGGAAACATTGCCACACACCACCAGTATGATGGAAACATTGCCACACACCACCAGTATGATGGAAACATTGCCACACACCACCAGTATGATGGAAACATTGCCACAAAAGGAAGAAACCTATAAAACACTAAACTGACACCACCAGTATGATGGAAACATTGCCACAAAGGGAGGGAACCTATAAAACACTAAACTGACACCACCAGTATGATGGAAACATTGCCACAAAGGGAGGGAACCTATAAAACACTAAACTGACACCACCAGTATGATGGAAACATTGCCACAAAGGGAGGGAACCTATAAAACACTAAACTGACACCACCAGTATGATGGAAACATTGCCACAAAGGGAGGAACCTATAAAACACTAAACTAACACCACCAGTATGATGGAAACATTGCCACAAAGGGAGGGAACCTATAAAACACTAAACTGACACCACCAGTATGATGGAAACATTGCCACAAAGGGAGGGAACCTATAAAACACTAAACTGACAACACCAGTATGATGGAAACATTGCCACAAAGGGAAGAGATAACGATAGAACTGTTGCCAAGGGCAAAAGCAGTATAATAATGTTTAAGTTGTGGATGGGATATACAAAATCATCATGGTACTAATCAGCTGAGGCAGCCGACTGATGCCCAGCATTACCTGCAGTGTGTTGTCGACAAAGATTGCTGGGTCAAGCTGCAACAGTTTTCTTTCTAAAGATATTTCTAAAATTGTGAATGAAATCATTAGACTATTACAGTTTTTTTAGAGAAAAATTACATGATTCATTACAATAGAGAATCTAGCATTAAATTGATGTTGATGTATAGCATGTTTGCCTCCAACAAAATCCTAGCTTCACATATGTTCACATTTCTGTTCACAAAAACTGATCCCTTTGACTCCCTCACCCTATCCATCTGCTTCCTGCAAGAAGCTGGTGGATAGGGTAAGGGAGTCAAAGGGTTATGTTTTTGCTTTGTTAGTATGTTTGACAGTGTAGTATGCTGGTGGACAGGATGCGGGTGTCGAAGAGTTAAGTCAGTGACTGAAATTATACTGGTTGTGGGTTGCGTGTGTGATGCTTTTGAATTTTTATATATATATATATATATTATATATTTATGAATCACGAAATCTGATTTTGCAACAAGTTGTGATTTTGTTTGTGTGTATGTGTGTGTTTGTGAGGGGGTATTTTTGTCTTTTTTCTCTCATCTTTGTAGAAAAAAAATATATCAATTTTTGTTTATAAAGGCAGGGGAAGACTTGAATGCAACAAAATAAATGATTACAGTAATCAGATGATCTTCCCCAATGCTTCAACTCTCGTGTGTTTTGGTAATAGAATTGGAAGTAAATGAGTTTCCCCATTCTTTTCCACTTTATTTAGATTAGTGAAAAGATTATGATAATCATCATTTGATATGATAATGTGTATACACCGACTTTGTCAGTCTCATATACATGCAGCTGGTTGTCAGTCTCATATACATGCAGCTGGTTGTCAGTCTCATATACATGCAGCTGGTTGTCAGTCTCATATACATGCAGCTGGTTGTCAGTCTCATATACATGCAGCTGGTTGGCGGTCTCATATACATGCAGCTGGTTGTCAGTCTCATATACATGCAGCTGGTTGTCAGTCTCATATACATGCAGCTGGTTGTCAGTCTCATATACATGCAGCTGGTTGTCAGTCTCATATACATGCAGCTGGTTGTCAGTCTCATATACATGCAGCTGGTTGTCAGTCTCATATACATGCAGCTGGTTGAAAGTTAAGGACA
Source organism: Monoplex corrugatus (assembly GCA_030674185.1). Classification (NCBI taxonomy): domain Eukaryota; kingdom Metazoa; phylum Mollusca; class Gastropoda; order Littorinimorpha; family Ranellidae; genus Monoplex; species Monoplex corrugatus. The sequence goes on from JAPXFY010000034.1 coordinate 16,934,750, forward strand.
ACTGACCCCAGTGATATTTGTTTCTTCATCATACTCGTAACTTTTGATATGTGAAGAAAAACAAAAGAAATAGGAGGAAAGACTTTCTGTGCAGGTCGCTGCAGATATGGAGATGGAGCAAAAGAGTTAACCCATTATTTTCTCACATTGTCCATCAGCTTCCAGTATGGTCTTGCATGGTAGCACAGCAGAAATTTCACCCTTTCACTCCGTCATCTTGTCCACAAACTTCCACCATTATCAGCCACGACAGCACAGGAGAAACTTACCCTTTCACTCCTTCATCCTGCTAAATTTGTGCTTTATTATCACTGATAGCTAAACAGAAAATTTTTCTTTTCACTCCCTCAAGTGTCCACCAATTGCCTGCGTGAAGCTGGTGGATAGAGTGAGGGATGAAAGGATTACGTCTTTGCAACTGGCGGAGAGATTGAGAGAGTAAAAGAGCTAAACAAGAGAAAGAAAACGGAGGGGAGGGAGGTGGTATAGTGGTGTTTTTCTTCATTTTGTATCTGTTAAAATAACATGGGTTTAGGCTTGACACACACACAAATCTTAGAACCTAAAATGTCCCACATTTTCGTTTCAGCTATTTTATAGATGTAAAGCTGAAATGTTTGGTTCAGTTGGTGATGAAGGTTGCTGTCTGTATTACAGGTTAATTGTGTTGATAGTAGGCCCTACCTTAATACATGTATACAGGTGTACTTTCCAGTTTTAAATAAATGAACATGTCCGTGAGAACTGACTTATGTAAACAGGTGTTTCTATGTGTAAGATTGTGTTCAGCACATTCCCAAACAGCACATGTGGCTGTAATGTAACGGCATAGGAAAATCAGGTTAAAGTGCAAATTTTCTGGTCTAGTTTCAGAGTTTTTAAATGAACATGACAAAAAAGAGAATGAATTTATCTGTTACGTTTCTGTTTAGACATGTCTAAAACTATATAAGTGCATTTTCAAGAAGGGAAGAAATAAACACTTGCAACTTCGAAAATTAGAAAAAATGAAAATTGCTTTTTAGGACACTCTTAGCCATGCAACGTTTGAAAATTAAAGATTAGATGTTAACCCTTTGACTCCCACACCTTGTCCACCAGCATCCTGTATTGTCACCCATGCTAGCAAAGCAAAAACTTAACCCTTTGACTCCCTCACCCTATCCACCAGCTTCCTGCAGGAAGGGTGATGGAGTCAAAGGGTTAAGTTTTTGCAGTTGGTGGACAGCATGCGAGAGTCAAGGGTTAAAAACTGGAAAGGTGGAAGTATCTCAGTTGTCATGATCTTGTTTCTATCCAGTTAGTTTTAGCCAAAGTTATGGCTGCCTGGATGCGTCTTTAGCTGGGTTTTCTTATGTTGGGTCACATAATGATTGACCATTTGAACATAATGAAGACCTGCCATGTATAAGTTTGACCATTTGAACATAATGAAGACCTGCCATGTATAAGTTTGACCATTTGAACATTATGAAGACCTGCCATGTATAAGTTTGACCATTTGAACATTATGAAGACCTGCCATGTATAAGTTTGACCATTTGAACATAATGAAGACCTGCCATGTATAAGTTTGACCATTTGAACATAATGAAGACCTGCCATGTATAAGTTTGACCATTTGAACATTATGAAGACCTGCCATGTATAAGTTTGACCATTTGAACATAATGAAGACCTGCCATGTATAAGTTTGACCATTTGAACATAATGAAGACCTGCCATGTATAAGTTTGATGTGCGCCAAAACTGAGCCATCAAGATATCGCTGCTTATGGATCCATCATCAGGTTATGGATCTCAACGTCAGGTTATGGATCTCAACGCGCGTTTTTAACGTCAGGTTATGGATCCCAATGTCAGGTTATGGATCCCAATGTCAGGTTATGGATCCCAATGTCAGGTTATGGATCCCAATGTCAGGTTATGGATCCCATCATCAGGTTATGGATCTCAACGTCAGGTTATGGATCTCAACGTCAGGTTATGGATCTCAACGTCAGGTTATGGATCTCAACGCGTGTTTTTAACGTCAGGTTATGGATCCCAATGTCAGGTTATGGATCCCAATGTCAGGTTATGGATCCCAAATCTTTCGGAGTTGAAAGGGTGTTGTACTCTTGAACGCTGCATTGCCATCTCTTTCATAGGTTGTGTGTGAATGCTTAGGTTGTGACGAAGTCCTCTCTGGTACAATCATTCTGTGATGCTCTGTCTATTTCTTCTTCAATCTGCTGTTTGTGTTGTTCCCTGGAGGATGGTTGAGATTCTGCTGGATTTGGTACATGACCATACCATTTCAGCTTTTCCTCCTTGACGACAGTTCCTCTTTGTGTCCCATATGTTGGATGATGTTTGGTATGACTCTCTAATGAGGTCTGGGTAGGCGTACTGGATCTTTTGGAGCATTCTGCATCTACTGCCAGACTCTTCTGTATATGTACAGTCAATAGTCTATGTCTCACACACATGTGTATGATATATAAAGATATAGAGCACATATAATGTAATACTGAAGATTAGAATGTCACATCTATATAAAAAAGACTGAATGCATCTGCCTGCCAAATTCAAAAGTTAGTGAATGCACCTGCTCACATACTTCTCCTTGTTTTATTCCATAATGAATACATCTGCTCACTTACTCAGAGGCTGTTACCTGACCTTTTGGGGGAATGTGTTTATCAAGTTTTCAAGAGTAGGGATACTGTGAACTTACTGCCAGAAATGAGAGACAGGCCATTGTATAGATTTGGATTGTTGTTTTTTGCCTTACTTGTGGATAGGAAGACATATTTATCTGAATTCCAATGATTATAGACAACAGATGCTGTGATCTTGTTACCAGAATTGAAGCGTGCCACTATATATAAGATTTAGATTGTTGACGTTTACCTTCATTGGGGGTGGGGGGATGTAAGGAGACAGATACTGTGCACTTACCATAGAATTTGAAGACATGCTGTGTTATACAGTTGGATTTGTTGACTTTTTTGTCCATTGTATCCAGAACAGTTGCTTTACCTTTGGCCATTAAAGGTTTGATACAAAAACAATGTTTTCATATTGAAGACTGTTTTGAAAGTAAAATGTGTGTGTGTGTGTGTGTGTGTGGTGTGTGTGTGTGTGTGTGTGTGTGTGTGTGTGTGTGTGTTTGACGGCTCTGATGCCGGTTAGATTATTCAAATTATTTACGTGTATGCAGCTTTTCTTTGTGATTATTTTATCACAATCCACTGTAGACATTGCTAAATACAGTTTACATCATCATCATTTGTTCCTTCAGGCAGTAAGTTTTTTTTTTTTTTTTTTTAAGTAGTTGGGTATTCCATGTATGTCAGTTCTCTTTGAATGTCTATGTGTATACATGTTCATATGGAGAGACTCAATGTTGATGGAAAAGATCTACGAATAATCAGGAATATGTACTGTGAACAAACAGCTGCAATGAGAATAGAAAACAATATAAGCTCTTAACAAAACATCAAAAGAAGAGTCAGACAGGGTTGTGTTTTGTCACCAGATCTGTTTTCACTATATAGCGAAAACATCATGAGAAACCTAGAAGAAGACCCTGGATTAAAGGTTGGAAGGAAAATGATAAACAACATTCGGTACGCAGATGACACCATGCTAATTGCAGAAAATGAAAGGGACCTACAAAACCTTGTGAATATACTAGAAATAGAAAGCAAAGGTAAGGGGTTGGAACTAAACAGCAGGAAGACTGAAGTCATGGTGATCAGTAAAAAACATGAAATCCCCTCATGCAAAATAACAGCAAATGGCACAACCTTGACACAGGTTAATAAGTTCAAATACCTGGGAACGGTCATTTCATCAGACGGCAGGTGCACATCGGAAATAGCTGGCAGAATCGGCCAAGCCAAAACAGCATTCAAGAAGATGACAAGCATTCTTACCAACAAATGCCTATCAATTAACATCAGAAAGAGAGTCCTTGAATGTTATATAGAACCAATACTGTTGTACGGATGCGAGGCGTGGACAGTCAGCAAACAAAGCCAGAACAAGATTGAGGCAGCCGAGATGTGGTTTCTAAGAAGAATGTTGAGAGTTCCATGGACAGCAAAGAAAACAAACGAGACAGTCTTGATGGAGGCAGACACAAGTAGATCACTCATAAGGAAGATTAGGAAAAGACAAGCAACATTTATAGGCCATTTTATGAGGAAGGGGGATTTGGAGCACCTGGTCACAACGGGAAAGCTGGAGGGAAAGAGAGCGCCAGGTAGACCCAGGGAGAGAATGCTGGACAGACTTGCAAAGTGGCTGGGGATGAGGAGGGTGGGGGAGATGCTGGGGGCAACGAGAGATAGAGATGGTTGGAAGTCCATGGTCGCCAACGCCATGTGGCAGGGCACCTGATTGTAACGTTCGCTAACGTAAATAAAAGCAGACCAGGCGTGGTTAGGAGCGTCCGTTTGTATAATCTCGGTAACTAAGGCAAACGTTATTATCCATACGAGAATATCGTAGTTACGCAAGGGAGCTTACTCTACATCCCCCTTTCTAGTTTTGATGAAGGACTAGCATCGAAGATTTCGAAACGATATGGAACAAAAACAAACAACATGCAATCCGCTGGCTGGTAAATTAATGAACTACTTCGGTCCGAGTTAACGAGAGTCATGTCTTTTCACGACAGAGTTTTCTTCAGTTTGTTTTCGTTCCGTTCTTCAAAGGAATAGTCTTGCTTCCGAAAATGTAAACAATTCGTCAATTCAATTGTCTATGAGATCGGCAAATAAAACGAACAACAGCATGCACAGTGAATTCCTTCACAGATCAAGTCTCTGGGGTGTCTGGACTTTTCTTCCCGATCTGGTGTACACAGTCTTCTGGTGAGTCTGTTCAACTGCTGAGTTGTTGGGTTGTAGATCTGGCGTTGCAGCTTGAACTGGTGTAGTGGGCTCCTCTTCTGGCCTGTCGACGACTGCATCATGGGTATTCAGCTTCTGCCTGGGAAGTGTACATGTAGGTGATGTCTTCGGAGTCGTCGTAGTTGGCGTATGTTCCCAACTTCTCTGGCGGAGATGGTGTCGGTTCCTTTGCTGTTTGCCGCTGTCAGTTTGGACCACAACTGACCGTGGTGAAGAGTGTTCTACCACCATTCCTTTCTTGGTGGCTTGGAGTTTTTATCCACACAAGTTGGTGACTGGTCAGTTTTGGCATTTCCCGTGTTTTGTGTCTGAGATCAAAGTAGTGTTTCTGTTGATTTTTGAAATGTTCATCTTTCGTTTTGAACTCCTGCACATTTGTTTTGATGGGAACATGCTGAGCTGGAAGTGTAGGTATGCAGGATCTGAGCTTTCTGCTCATCAACAGTTCTGAAGGGCTGTACCCATGCTGAAGCGGTGTGCTACGGTAATTCAACAGGGCAATGTAGGGGTCTTTTGATTTTTTTTAGAAGTTTTTTCACAGTTTGCACCGCCCTTTCTGCTTCACCATTTCCTTGTGGGTGGTAGGGACTACTGGTGATGTGGGTGAAGGAATACTCCAGGGAGAATTTCAAGAATTCTTGGGAGCTGAATTGTGGGCCATTGTCTGAAACGATAACTTCCGGTATTCCAAATCTTGCGAAGATGGGTTTGCAGTGCTCGATGACAGCTACTGATGTAGTCCGCTTCAGGTGCATAGTCTCTATCCAACGAGAGTAGTAGTCCACTACTGCAAGATAGGAATGTCCATTCAGCTCAAAGATATCCATAGCAATCTTCTGCCATGGGTAGTCTGGAGTTTTGGTTGGCTGTAGAGGTTTCGGCGGGTAGCTTCTTTCTTTTTCACAGGTAGCGCAGGTTCCAACGACTTCTTCAATTTTCTTTGAGAGTCCTGGCCACCAGACGCTACTTCGGGCTAATGCTCTGCACTTGACTACACCTTGATGTCCTTGATGAAGTTTGTGCAATATGTCATCTTGTAGCTCAGTAGGTATGACGAGACGACTTTGGAACAGCAGAAGGCCTTGTTGGACAGTCAAATCTGTGCGTACAAGCCAATACTGTCGCAAGTTGACGTCTTTCTTTGCTGTTTGCGGCCAATGATCCAGCTTGCAGAAGTTCATGACCTGGCTACAGATCTTGTCAGAGCATTGTTTCTGCCGAATCTCTTCCAGCCGTGCATCACTTGCGGGTATCCCTTGAATGACTGAACAGACAAAGGCATTCGTCTCGACCTCCATTAAACGATCCTGTTCAGCAGGAGTACACCCAGGAGTCCGTGACAAAGTGTCTGCAGTCATCAAGTTCTTCCCTGCAGTGTACACATTGTTGTACGTGAACCTCATCAGTCGCATGCGAAACCGCTGTATTCTGGGTGTGAACTCTTCCAGCAGCTTCGTTTTCAAGAGTGCTAACAGAGGTTTGTGATCAGTTTCCACTGTAAAGTTTGACAGTCCGAGTAGGTAGTCTGCAAACTTTACACAGCCCCAAGTCACGGCTAGGGCTTCTTTCTCAACTTGTGCGTATCTTTGCTCTGTTGCAGACAAAGATCTGGATGCGTAGAACACTGGCTTCCAGTCGTTTTTTTCTTTCTGCAATAGGACTCCGCCTAATCCGAATGAAGATGCATCCACTGACACTTTTGTAGGCTTGTCTGGACTGTAGTGAGCAAGCAATGGTGTTGAACTCAGCTGCTTTTTCAGAGTTTCGAAAGCTTTCTCTTGTGGCTCATCCCAAGTCCAGTCAGTCTCTTTTTTCAGCAAATCTCTCAACGGTTTTGATGTCTCAGCCATGTGGGGTGCGAATTTTCCTACATGGTTCACCATCCCCAGACACCGTCGCAACTCAGAGATGTTTGTTGGCTTGGGGAAGTTGGAAATTGCTTGGACTTTTTCTGGATCTATCTTGATTCCTTCCTTTGAAATCACGTGTCCAAGGAACTTCACTGAGTCAGCTGAGAAGTTGCACTTTTCATTGAGCGTGACACCGGCTTTCTTCATCCTCTGTAGGACCATTCTCAGTCGGCTGTCATGTTCTTGCTGATCCCTGCCTGTGACTAGGACGTCGTCAATATCACAGATGACGCCAGGTATTCCCTCCAGAATGCAAGTCATCTCTCGGTGGAACACTTCTGGACCTGAACTGATCCCAAACGGTAGACGTTTGTAGCAATATCTGCCGAATGGAGTGATGAAGGTGGTTAATTCATGACTGGCTTCATCGAGTGGTATCTGGTGAAATCCACTATTACAGTCCAGCTTTGTGAAGACCGTGGCACCATCCAGTTGGGCTAGCAGTTGATCTGTAGTGGGAAGTGGAAAATTCTCCCGACGCACACTTTCATTCAGCTTGGTGAAGTCGATGCACAATCGGATTTTTCCATTGGCTTTTGGTACTGCCACGATGGGTGCACACCAGTTTGTTGGTGTTTCCACTGGTCGGATGATGTCCCGCTCTTCTAGCTTCTTCAGCTCTTCCCTCACTTTTTCTTTCATTGGAAGTGGGAGTCTTCGGGGTGCTGTCATGGCAAACGGTTGAGCATTTTCCTGTAGTCTTATAGTGTAGACTCTGTTCATCTTCCCCAGGCCTGTGAACAGCTCTGGGAACTCCTGTCTGTAGCGATGATTTTCATCTTCAACAGCATTGACTCTCTCAATCAAGTTCAGTGCTTCGATGGCTGATCTTCCCAGTAACGGCTCTTTCAGATCTGCGACGACATACAAGTCTTGGTCTGAGGATGTTTCGCACACTGACAGTGTTGCCTGAACTCTGCCAACAACATTTATTTTGCTTTGGCCAGGTCCAAACAGCTTCTTGTCGGTCTCCCTGATCAGTGGTGAGTTTTTCTTGAAAAATCTGTCGGGCACTACAGTCACATCTGCTCCTGTATCAATTCTAAAATTGATGGATCGACTGCGTACAGTGGTAGTCACTTGAATGTCAGCATGCCAGTTTACTGCACCACACTGCGATGGTTCTTCAGTAACTGTTCCCAGTATGTTGTCATCCTCTTCCAGGTGTCCAACATCAGTCTTGGTTCTACACATTGCTGCATAGTGACCTGTTTTGCTGCACTTTCTGCACTGAGCATCTTTGGCTGGGCAGTCCTGTCTACTGTGAGATGGATGTTTTCCACACCTTGTGCATTTTCTTGTTTTGCCTGTAGATTTTTCATTCTTTCCACTTTCTCGCTGAGTTGGCTTTGAATGGTTGTTTTTATTGGCTCCTCTGTTGAACAAACGCTGTACCCGTGCAGTGTCACCCTCAGATGACATTGACTCAAGCTGCTGCTTTGAACTTTCATAAGCTCTTCCAATAGTTAGACATTTGTCTAGTGTCAACTGTTTGTCTTCCAGGAGTTTTTGTCTCAAACCCTCATCTCTTACTCCAACGACAACTTGGTCCCTGATAAGCCTTTCTTCAAAGGCATCAAACTTGCATGTTTTAGCTAGCTTTCTCAGTGCTGCTATCTATGCCTCAATCGACTCTGACGCTTCTTGTTTTCTGAGATGGAATTTGTAGGACTCAAATGCCTCATGGGTGTCCCCAACAAAGAATTCTTCAAGTTTATCCATGACTTTCTTCAGATCGTTTCTATCAGCCTCAGCCTCAAACTTCAGATTGTCATAGATTTCACATGCATCTGGCCCAAACGTTGCTAGAAAGACAGCAACCTGATAGTCTTGATCTTCCTCCTTGTTCAGTCTGCTTGCTACAGCATAGTTTTCAAACTGTCTTTTAAATCTTTTCCAGTTCTGTGACAAATTACCTTCCAGACACATCTTTTCTGGAGCTGGCATATTAGCAGTAAACCGTTTTACAGGAGGGCCACTTGGCTGACTTCTTCCACTCGTTTCAATCATCTCTCAATCAATAGAAAAGATGGTTACTTACGATAATCTTCTCTTGATATTTTTCTTGATGATCTGACTTGCTGACCACCTATCTGACACCATGTAATGTTCGCTAACGTAAATAAAAGCAGACCAGGCGTGGTTAGGAGCGTCCGTTTGTATAATCTCGGTAACTAAGGCAAACGTTATTATCCATACGAGAATATCGTAGTTACGCAAGGGAGCTTACTCTACACTGATGATGATGATGATGGATGTGTGCTCTTAGATATGTTATACATATGATCGTAGCCCAGATATGGCTTTAGAGGTCAGCAGGGCTGTAAGCAACTTCAACAGAATGTACATAAATCACTGTTCTGATGAGCTTACACTGTTGGTTTTGTTTTGTTTTGTTTTTGTTATTCTATGTCATTATGGCCTATGTACAATCCATTTGATTGTCTTCATATTGTTAATGCACAACGCATTTCACGAAGAGCTAAGTGCTCGTTTCCTTGGATCTTGCACAGTATGAACATTCATTATTACTAATAACATTAACATCATTATTAGTATTAAACTTGAAAGGTAGGTGTCCTGCAGAAAGTCCTTTTTAGAAAGGAGACATTAACCTTTGGTGTCTGTGACATTGAAAGGCGACATTAACCTTTGGTGTTTGTGACATTGAAAGGAGACATTAACCTTTGGTGTCTGTGACATTGAAAGGAGACATTAACCTTTGGTGTCTGTGACATTGAAAGGAGACATTAACCTTTGGTGTCTGTGACATTGAAAGGAGACATTAACCTTTGGTGTGTGTGACATTGAAAGGAGACATTAATCTTTGGTGTCTGTGACATTGAAAGGAGACATTAACCTTTTGTGTCTGTTGTCATTGAAATGAGACATTAACCTTTGGTGTTTGTGACATTGAAAGGAGACATTAATCTTTGGTGTCTGTGACATTGAAAGGAGAAATTAATCTTTGATGTCTGTGACATTGAAAGGAGAAATTAATCTTTGATGTCTGTGACATTGAAAGGAGAAATTAATCTTTAGTGTCTGTGACATTGTAAGGAGAAATTAATCTTTGGTGTCTGTGGACATTGTAAGGAGAAATTAACCTTTGGTGTCTGTGGACATTGTAAGGAGAAATTAACCTTTGGTGTCTGTGACATTGTAAGGAGAAATTAATCTTTGATGTCTGTGACATTGAAAGGAGAAATTAATCTTTGATGTCTGTGACATTGAAAGGAGAAATTAATCTTTGATGTCTGTGACATTGAAAGGAGACATTAACCTTTGGTGTGTCTGACATTGAAAGAAGAAATTAATCTTTGGTGTCTGTGACATTGAAAGGAGAAATTAACCTTTGGTGTGTGTGACATTGAAAGGAGAAATTAATCTTTGATGTCTGTGACATTGTAAGGAGAAATTAACCTTTGGTATCTGTGACACTGAAAGGAGAACATTAACCTTTGGTGTGTGGACATTGAAAGGAGACATTAACCTTTGGTGCCTGTGACATTGAAAGGAGACATTAACCTTTGGTGTGTGTGGTCATTGAAAGGAGAAATTAACCTTTAGTGTCTGTGACATTGAAAGGAGAAATCAACCTTTGGTGTGTGTGACATTGTAAGGAGAAATTAACCTTTGGTGTCTGTGGACATTGAAAGGAGAAATTAACCTTTGGTGTCTGTGGACATTTGAACATTTATCAGAATAGATTTTCTGATTATCATTTGGCTTTGTTTTTTGTAGATTAAAAGTCTGGGCATTCCCACGGACAGTCGTTATCACCAACCCCTCAAAACAAAACAAAACAAAACAAAACAGGAAAAAAAAGTTGAATAGGCACATGCCTCTGCCTTCCTATCTGACCCTATTGTTGTCATAGTCTGTAGTTTGGTAAGAATTCGTTGCACTCAGTTCCATATACGCTCCTCCCATAAATACCTGACAGACTCCTTGAGCCTGCGCAAAATCGTGTACACTGGGAAGGTGTAAATGGGGAGGGGAACTGTACCTGTGGAACATTGAAACCGCCAGAATGACTGGAACATTAAGGTGGACAGTGAACAAACCCAGACTCCCATGATGTGGGTTGGGACTGAGCGGATGACATTGGATCTTGTGTCCATGTAAGAAAAGATGTCCCCCCCCCCCCCCCCCGGGGATGCTGGGGACTCTTTCAGTATAAATAGTATCCTCACCTTCTGAAATTCTGTGCTAGAAATTTCCTCTTTTCAGTCGCTCTCTTTGTTTCTGCATTGTTCCTTTGCTTTCAATCATTTCTTCCTATCATTTTCTGCCTTGCTGGTCCATTCACCTGTATATGTCTTACATACTTTTTCTTAGGATTGATAATTGGGTACATGTATTAAGCGCTTTTTTGGCTCTAGGGAGGTGAGATATGCGGAAGCAATTTCAGGTAATTCAGGCCCGTTTTTATGTTTTGGTGTCCTTAGGTATGCTGAAATTTGTATTCAGGTGTTTTTAAATCCCCTGTGCAATAAATTGGTTGGAGAGGTCAACGCCGGGAGCATATCCTTAGATATGTAGGCGAATGCATTGGTATGTGTATTTAATTCTTTTCTTTTTTCCTGTTTTAAAGTTTTGGATGTTTTGAAGCGGTTATAGCCTTGATATGACTCTACGTAGTCAGCTGGGCTTTGAACAACAACAATAACAACAAGACAACATGGCTTGTGCCCATTTTCCCCAAGTAGTACTGTCATGGGCTATAGGCTTTTCTTAAAATTTTTTACTGCAGCCATGAAAATGAATTGTGTGCGATGAGTAATGGAGACTTACATATCAGATTTGTTAAAACATGCATCCACCACATAAAAACCACCGTGATATAGTAAGGAATCCTCTTGCTGATACCATTCACTGGAAACATTTTAAATGTACTAAGGTCTAGCACAAAGTATTTCATATTGTGGTACATGGTCACACATAGCATTAACCCTTTGACTCCTGCTCCCTGTCCATCAACTACAAAAGCTTAACCTTTCGACTCCCTCACCCTATCCACCAGCTTCCTGCAGCACATGGGAAAAGCTCCTGCAGGAAGCTGGTGGATAGGGTGAGGGAGTCAAAGGGGTTACGTTTTTGCTTCACTAGCATGGTTGACAATGCAGGATGCTAATGGACAGAGTTCGGGGGTTAAACCCTTTCACTATTTCACCCTATCTACCAGATACCAACACGTCACCCTATCTACCAGCTATCAACACATCACCCTATCTACTAGCTGTCAACACATCACCCTATCTACCAGCTGCCAACACATCACCCTATCTACCAGCTGTCAACACATCACCCTATCTACCAGCTGTCAACACATCACCCTATCTACCAGCTGTCAACACATCACCCTATCTACCAGCTGTCAACACATCACCCTATCTACCAGCTGTCAACACATCACCCTATCTACCAGCTGTCAACACATCACCCTATCTACCAGCTGTCAACACATCACCCTATCTACCAGCTGTCAACACATCACCCTATCTACCAGATACCAACACGTCACCCTATCTACCAGCTGTCAACACATCACCCTATCTACCAGCTGTCAACACATCACCCTATCTACCAGCTGTCAACACATCACCATAATCTACCAGCTGTCAACACATCACTCTATCTACCAGCTGTCAACACATCACCCTATCTACCAGATACCAACACATCACCCTATCTACCAGCTGTCAACACATCACCCTATCTACCAGCTGTCAACACATCACTCTATCTACCAGATACCAACACATCACCCTATCTACCAGTACCACACATCACTCTATCTACCAGATACCAACACATCACTCTATCTACCAGCTGTCAACACATCACCCTATCTACCAGCTGCCAACACATCACCCTATCTACCAGATACCAACACATCACCCTATCTACCAGCTGTCAACACATCACTCTATCTACCAGCTGTCAACACATCACCCTATCTACCAGATACCAAACACGTCACCCTATCTACCAGCTGTCAACACATCACCCTATCTACCAGCTGCAACACATCACTCTATCTACCAGCTGTCAACACATCACTCTATCTACCAGCTGTCAACACATCACTCTATCTACCAGATTCCAACACATCACTCTATCTACCAGATACCAAACACATCAACTCTATCTACCAGCTGTCAACACATCACCCTATCTACCAGATACCAACACATCACCCTATCTACCAGCTGTCAACACATCACTCTATCTACCAGCTGTCAACACATCACCCTATCTACCAGATACCAACCGTACACCCTATCTACCAGATGTCAACACATCACCCTATCTACCAGCTGCCAACACATCACTCTATCTACCAGCTGTCAACACATCACTCTATCTACCAGCTGTCAACACATCACTCTATCTACCAGCTGTCAACACATCACCCTATCTACCAGCTGTCAACACATCACTCTATCTACCAGATACCAACACGTCACCCTATCTACCAGCTGTCAACAACATCACCCTATCTACCAGCTGTCAACACATCACTCTATCTACCAGTACCACACGTCACCCTATCTACAGATACCAACACGTCACCTATCTACCAGCTGTCAACACTCACTCTATCTACCAGCTGTCAACACATCACTCTATCTACCAGCTGTCAACACATCACCCTATCTACCAGCTGCCAACACGTCACCCTATCTACCAGCTGCCAACACATCACCCTATCTACCAGCTGCCAACACGTCACCCTATCTACCAGCTGTCAACACATCACTCTATCTACCAGCTGTCAACACATCACTCTATCTACCAGCTGTCAACACATCACTCTATCTACCAGCTGTCAACACATCACTCTATCTACCAGCTGCCAACACATCACTCTATCTACCAGCTGCCAACACGTCACCCTATCCACCAGCTGCCAACACGTCACCCTATCTACCAGCTGTCAACACATCACTCTATCTACCAGCTGTCAACACATCACTCTATCTACCAGCTGTCAACACATCACTCTATCTACCAGCTGCCAACACGTCACCCTATCTACCAGCTGTCAACACATCACTATCTACCAGCTGCCAACACATCACTCTATCTACCAGCTGCCAACACATCACTCTATCTACCAGCTGCCAACACATCACCTATCTACCAGCTGTCAACACGTCACCCTATCTACCAGCTGTCGACACGTCACCTATCTACCAGCTGTCAACACATCACTCTATCTACCAGCTGCCAACACATCACTCTATCTACCAGCTGCCAACACATCACCCTATCTACCAGCTGCCAACACATCACTCTATCTACCAGCTGCCAACACATCACCCTATCTACCAGCTGCCAACACATCACTCTATCTACCAGCTGCCAACACATCACCCTATCTACCAACACATCACTCTATCTACCAACACATCACCCTATCTACACAACACATCACCCTATCTACCAACACATCACTCTATCTACCAACACATCACTCTATCTACCAACACATCACCCTATCTACCAACACATCACCCTATCTACCAACACATCACCCTATCTACCAACACATCACTCTATCTACCAGCTGTCAACACATCACCCTATCTACCAGCTGTCAACACATCACCCTATCTACCAGCTGTCAACACATCACCCTATCTACCAGCTGCCAACACATCACTCTATCTACCAGCTGCCAACACATCACCCTATCTACCAGCTGCCAACACATCACTCTATCTACCAGCTGCCAACACATCACCTATCTACCAACACATCACTCTATCTACCAACACATCACTCTATCTACCAAACACATCACTCTATCTACCAACACATCACTCTATCTACCAACACATCACTCTATCTACCAACACATCACCCTATCTACCAACACATCACTCTATCTACCAACACATCACTCTATCTACCAACACATCACCCTATCTACCAACACATCACTCTATCTACCAACACATCACCTATCTACCAACACATCACTCTATCTACCAACACATCACTCTATCTACCAACACATCACCCTATCTACCAACACATCACCTATCTACCAACACATCACTCTATCTACCAACACATCACTCTATCTACCAACACATCACTCTATCTACCAACACATCACTCTATCTACCAACACATCACTCTATCTACCAACACATCACTCTATCTACCAACACATCACCCTATCTACCAACACATCACCTATCTACCAACACATCACCCTATCTACCAACACATCACCCTATCTACCAACACATCACTCTATCTACCAACACATCACTCTATCTACCAACACATCACCCTATCTACCAACACATACTCTATCTACCAACACATCACTCTATCTACCAACACATCACCCTATCTACCAGCTGCCAACACATCACCCTATCTACCAACACATCACCCTATCTACCAACACATCACTCTATCTACCAACACATCACCCTATCTACCAACACATCACCCTATCTACCAACACATCACCCTATCTACCAACACATCACTCTATCTACCAACACATCACTCTATCTACCAACACATCACCCTATCTACCAGCTGTCAACACATCACCCTATATACCAACACATCACCCTATCTACCAGCTGTCAACACATCACCCTATCTACCAGCTGTCAACACATCACCCTATCTACCAGCTGTCAACACATCACCCTATCTACCAGTTGTCAACACATCACCCTATCTACCAACACATCACTCTATCTACCAACACATCACCCTATCTACCAACACATCACTCTATCTACCAACACATCACTCTATCTACCAACACATCACTCTATCTACCAACACATCACTCTATCTACCAACACATCACTCTATCTACCAGCTGTCAACACATCACCCTATCTACCAACACATCACCCTATCTACCAGCTGTCAACACATCACCCTATCTACCAACACATCACCCTATCTACCAACACATCACTCTATCTACCAACACATCACTCATATCTACCAACACATCACTCTATCTACCAACACATCACCCTATCTACCAACACATCACTCTATCTACCAACACATCACCCTATCTACCAGCTGCCAACACATCACCCTATCTACCAACCATCACCCTATCTACCAACACATCACCTATCTACCAACACATCACCCTATCTACCAACACATCACCTATCTACCAACACATCACCCTATCTACCAACACATCACCCTATCTACCAACACATCACTCTATCTACCAACACATCACTCTATCTACCAACACATCACTCTATCTACCAACACATCACTCTATCTACCAACACATCACTCTATCTACCAACACATCACTCTATCTACCAACACATCACTCTATCTACCAACACATCACTCTATCTACCAACACATCACCTATCTACCAACACATCACTCTATCTACCAACACATCACCCTATCTACCAACAACATCACCCTATCTACCAACACATCACTCTATCTACCAACACATCACTCTATCTACCAACACATCACTCTATCTACCAACACATCACCCTATCTACCAACACATCACCCTATCTACCAACACATCACTCTATCTACCAACACATCACTCTATCTACCACATCACTTATCTACCAACACATCACCCTATCTACCAACACATCACTCTATCTACCAACACATCACCCTATCTACCAACACATCACCCTATCTACCAACACATCACCTCTATCTACCAACACATCACTCTATCTACCAACACATCACTCTATCTACCAACACATCACTCTATCTACAACACATCACTCTATCTACCAACACATCACCCTATCTACCAACACATCACTCTATCTACCAACACATCACCCTATCTACCAACACATCACCTATCTACCAACACATCACTCTATCTACCAACACATCACTCTATCTACCAACACATCACCCTATCTACCAGCTGTCAACACATCACCCTATCTACCAACACATCACTCTATCTACCAACACATCAACCCTATCTACCAACACATCACTCTATCTACCAACACATCACTCTATCTACCAACACATCACTCTATCTACCAACACATCACTCTACTACCAACACATCACTCTATCTACCAGCTGTCAACACATCACCCTATCTACCAGCTGTCAACACATCACCCTATCTACCAGCTGTCAACACATCACCCTATCTACCAGCTGTCAACACATCACCCTATCTACCAGCTGTCAACACATCACCTATCTACCAGCTGTCAACACATCACCCTATCTACCAGCTGTCAACACATCACCCTATCTACCAGCTGTCAACACATCACCCTATCTACCAACACATCACTCTATCTACCAACACATCACCCTATCTACCAGCTGTCAACACATCACCCTATCTACCAGCTGTCAACACATCACCCTATCTACCAACACATCACTCCTATCTACCAACACATCACCCTATCTACCAACACATCACTCTATCTACCAACACATCACCCTATCTACCAACACATTACTCTATCTACCAACACACTCACCTATCTACCAACACATCACTCTATCTACCAACACATCACCCTATCTACCAACACATCACTCTATCTACCAACACATCATTCTATCTACCAAAACATCACTCTATCTACCAACCATCACTCTATCTACCAGCTGTCAACACATCACCCTATCTACCAACACATCACCCTATCTACCAGCTGTCAACACATCACCCTATCTACCAACACATCACCCTATCTACCAGCTGTCAACACATCACCCTATCTACCAACACATCACCCTATCTACCAACACATCACCCTATCTACCAACACATCACTCTATCTACCAACACATCACTCTATCTACCAACACATCACCCTATCTACCAACACATCACTCTATCTACCAACACATCACCCTATCTACCAACACATCACCCTATCTACCAACACATCACCTATCTACCAACACATCACCCTATCTACCAACACATCACTCTATCTACCAGCTGTCAACACATCACCCTATCTACCAACACATCACCCTATCTACCAACACATCACCCTATCTACCAACACATCACTCTATCTACCAACACATCACTCTATCTACCAGCTGTCAACACATCACCCTATCTACCAACACATCACCCTATCTACCAACACATCACCCTATCTACCAACACATCACTCTATCTACCAGCTGTCAACACATCACCCTATCTACCAACACATCACCCTATCTACCAACACATCACCCTATCTACCAACACATCACTCTATCTACCAAACACATCACCCTATCTACCAACACATCACTCTATCTACCAACACATCACCCTATCTACCAACACATCACTCTATCTACCAACACATCACCCTATCTACCAACACATCACCCTATCTACCAACACATCACTCTATCTACCAACACATCACCCTATCTACCAACACATCACTCTATCTACCAACACATCACTCTATCTACCAACACATCACTCTATCTACCAACACATCACTCTATCTACCAACACATCACCCTATCTACCAACACATCACCCTATCTACCAACACATCACCCTATCTACCAACACATCACCCTATCTACCAACACATCACTCTATCTACCAACACATCACTCTATCTACCAACACATCACTCTATCTACCAACACATCACCCTATCTACCAACACATCACCCTATCTACCAACACATCACTCTATCTACCAACACATCACTCTATCTACCAGCTGTCAACACATCACCCTATCTACCAGCTGCCAACACATCACCCTATCTACCAGCTGCCAACACATCACCCTATCCACCAGCTTACTTTTTGCATTGCTATCAGGGCTGATAATGTAGGAAGCTGGCAGATAATGTGAAGGAGTCAGAGGATAATGTGAGGGTGTCAAAGGATAAACCAAAATGTCCTTTTCTCTCTTGCAATAAAACACACATTTTACTGCTGAGAACACTGGTTTCTTTATTTCAACACAAACAGCAAAGTCTATACAACTATTTCACTTACTGGTCAGCATCGTTAGCCTTTCTGTTACATTTTCAAAAAGTAAATAACAAAACACCACACATGAATTCTCTGAATAATGGCTTGAAAACCAAGAACGAGCTATGCACGTTACCTAGCTGGCATTGGAATTTTTTGACTTTTGTCCAAACAAGTTGCAGATTTTGAAAGAAGAAACTATGTTTCTGAAGACAGAACCATATCATGTTAAGCTGTTTGCTAAAAAATTAACACCACAATCTAAAAAACACAAAATCAACTGACAACACTTTAAAGGTGACGAATTTGCTGACCATGAAAGATATCACAACGAAGAAAAACCAGTAAGACTTGATATATCGTACAAACTTATTCCATTACTATTTCATGGGTCAAGAAGCTACCAACAATGGGGCTTTACTCACAATGATGCAAGATCAACGACAACTTTCATGAAGGACCATTACAGATTTATGTAGTAATAAGGGGACACTATCTGCGCTTTGATTAGAGTAAAATTCTATACCAAAACAACATGTTTATATGAATAGCACATCTCTACAGCATTGCACTGACACCTTCAGCTAAACTGGCACAATAGTGGTGGTAAAATATGTGGTAAATGTGTGTCACTGATGCTATTGTTTCAAATAGATTGTGCAAAAATAGCAGTAATTGTAATAATGGGATCAGTACAAAACAGCAGTTGGCGTACTGGTTGTATGGGCGATGCATGTGATTGTAGTTACAACTGAAGTACGAGATATCGTGTGGTGTAGAAACTCAATAAAATGCACACACACACACACAACACATACACACACACACACACACACACACACACACACACACACACACACACACACACACACACACACACACACACACACACACAAAATGAAGTAGTAACTGAGTATACTCATCTTTTGCCATTTTGTTGTAAATTCTCAAAGATCTTAGTTTATTTCTGTGTATTCCTAATTATTTAAAAACAAGGGGAGTGGGGAGGCATAAATTTGGTGAAAAGTCATGCATGAACAACAGCAATGCCTGAATTTGGTGAAAACCTATGCACAAATAATAAACGGGGCAATAAAAGTGGCATTCGTTTGGTGAAAATATATTTCTTAAATTGAGCAAAAATTCATGCACAAACAGCTGGAAAGTCATAGAGACAGCACAGCCAGCCAACCAAATGCACATTACCACCACCAATCAACTAAACAATAACATAATTTACTTTCTAACCAGTCTAGTATGTTCAAGAAATTTATCAACTGGCAACACAAGTTATCAAAATCAAACAAAGCCAAAGCAAACACAATCTGACAGGTGCACATATCTAAAACAATACCACAGATGTCCCCTAAACAATACGTGCCACTGACATCGACGGGAGACAGCTCCATTACAATGGACAAGCAAATCTTCAAAAACCATCAGTTGTTTCCCCTGATAGTGATACACAAACGAGGGAGATTTCTACTACCCAGGCACGTGTGCGTGAGTGTATGTGTATGCGTGTGAGTGTGTTTGTGTGTATGCGTGTGAGTGTGTTTGTGTGTATGTGTGTGTGTGTGTGTGTGTGTGTGTGTGTGTGTGTGTGTGTGTGTGTGTGTGTGGTGTGTGTGTGACTCTGTGTGTGTGTGTGAGTGTGTGTGCGCGTGCGTTGGTTATTTTGTGTGTATGCATTTCTCAGCACGTGTATGCGTGTGTCACTGCGTGTATGCTTGTCTGTTTGTGCGCGCGAACGTGTGTGTGTGTGTGTGTGTGTGCCCCCCCCCCCCCCCGCGTATGTCAGTGTACGTATATGCGTATTTCAGTATGTGTATATACGTGTGTCAGAGTGTATACATGTGCGTGTTTGGGTATGGTGTGTGTGTCAACATTAATGTATGCATATGTATTTGCGTTTGTGTATGTGGTTGTTTTTATGTGTGCGTGCGCGCGCATGCGAGGGCGTGTGTGTGTGTGTGTCTGTGTGTGTATAATCCGTGTGTCAGCGCGTGTATGTAAATGTCAAGGTATGTATATTTGTGTGCGTGCGTGCGTGCGTGCGTGCGTGCGTGCGTGTATGTATGTGTGTGTGTGCGTGTGCGTGTGTGTGTGTGCGTGTATCTGTATGTGTATGTATGTCATTGTGTGTCTACGTGTGACAGTGTGTGCGAGTACCTGAGCGTGTGTCAGTGCGTGTGTACGTTTGTGTTACTGTGAGTACAGATGCGCTTATGATTTTTTACTGATGCATTCATCTGAGCCTATTAATCTCCAATATAAATTATTGTTAATAGAATGGATTGTAGAGGTCAATATGATTAAATGTACGTGTATTTTACTGCTATGTTTTCATAATAAAGAGTCTTTAAAGTTTTAAGAATCTGAGTGGATTTTATCTTATCATATGTAAATAATGATGGAATTATGTTAGCCAGTTGGTCGTCATATATAGGCCATTTTATGAGGAAGGGGGATTTGGAGCACTTGGTCACGGCGGGAAAGCTGGAGGGAAAGAGAGCACCGGGTAGACCCAGGGAGAAAATGCTGGACGGACTTGCAGAATGGCTGGGGACGGGGAGGGTGGGGGAGATGCTAGGGGCAGCGAGAGATAGAGGCAGATGGAAGTCCATGATCGCCAACGCCATGCGGCAGGGCACCTGATGATGATGATGAGTTGGTCTTCAACATCAAATTTTCAAACACAAATGAACTGAAGATGTTAAAATCAATACATTTATGAATTTAGGACGTAAAAATCAATAAGTGTGCTTGATTGTTTTAAAAACAAGATTGTAAGGTTTACCTTATTTTTGTGACCGTTTCCATTGGTTTGTAACTAATAATGGAAGTATCTTAGCCAATTATTCTCCATGACGATTTCTTTTACTACTGTACTTGAAAGAATTAAGGATGTCAGTGCCAGCCTTTGTGATTAAACACGGAATTATCTGTGCCAATTACTCTTCAGCGTGAAATTTCACCCCCAAAATTTAATTCAGGATGTTAAAATTGTCACATTTTAATGTTCTACGCTCCTAAATTTTCACAAAAAAAGATTGTAATATTTACCGTATTTTTAGTGTCGTGTACAATCCTTTGTTATAATGATGCAATCATCTTAGATAATAACTCCCCAAAAGTAATGTTAATCACTAGAATGAGTTGTGGATATCAAAATCTGTAAATGTTATTGTTGTTTTAAGCCCAGCCGACTGCGCAGAGCCATATCAGGGCTATAACCGCTTCAAAACACACAAAACTTCACTAGGGGAAAAAAAGAAAAGAAAATTAAGTACACATATCAGTGCATTCGCGCACATAATCTAAGGACATGCCCCCGGCGCAGGATCATTCCGTCCAATTTATCGCACAGGGGAGATTTAAAAAACACACCTGAATACAAATATAAGTATACATAAGGACACCAAAACATACATAAAAACAGGCATAAATTACCTAAAATTGCTTCCGCATATCTCACCTCCTTAGAGCCAAAAATGCACTTAATACATGTGCCCAACTATCAATCCAAAGAAAACGTACGTAAGATTTCATCGAACAAATACAGGTGAATGGACCATTAAGGCAGAAAATAAGTAGAAATGACAGAAAGCAAGGCAACAAGGCAGAAACAAAGAGGGACAGAAAAGAGGAAATTTCTAGCACAGAATTTTCAGAAGGTGGGGATACTATTTATACTGAAAGAGCCCCCGGCAACCCAAGGGGGGGGGGGGGGGGGTAAAATCTGTAAATGAACATTGATTTTACTGACATATTTCGATAATAATGAACCTGTAAAGTTTTCTTCATCTGAATGTTTATCTAATCGTCTGTAATTGATGATGGAATTGTCCTAGCCAATTATTCACCAAAGTTAAATTTCATCACAAAAATAAAATTAGAATATTAAATTCAATACGCTTTCATGTACTGCACTGCCAGGTTTTATAAAACAAGCCTGTAAGTTTTACCGTTTTTATGATCATTCAAAAACCGTTTGTGATTAATAATGCAATTATCTTAGACAGCTATTATCCATGACAATTGTTTTTCATCACTACAATGAATTAGGGACCTCAGTATCATTAAATGAATATGTATTTTATTGGTCTATTTCCATATACAAGAGACTGCTACACTTCCTGTATATTGTATCAATGAATCCTTATAATCGTTTGGGATTAATGATGCAATTATCTCCGCTGATTACTCTCCAATGTTAAATTTCATCACAAAAGTGAATTTAGAATGTTAGAATCCTTACATTTTCATGTAAAAACACTGCTAGATTTTCATACAACAAACCTGCAACATTTACCTTGCTTTATGATCGTTTAGAATCGTTTGCAACTAATGAAGCAGTTATCTTATCCAGTTAATCTCCAAGATAGATTTTTTTTATTATTATTAATGAATTGTGGATGTAAAGAATATCAAACGGACATATATTTTCTGCTATATTTTCGTAATAACGAGACTGCAATGTTTTATGTATCTGAATGGATTTTATATAATCGTCTGTAATTAACGATGCAATTATCCTAGCCTGTTATTCTCCAACCTTAAAATTTTTAACACAAAAATGAATATTCAGGATGTCAAAATCAATACGTTTCTCATGCATCACACAGCTAGATTTTCATAAAACAACTATGTAAACGTGACCCTGTTTTTCTGATCGTTTGTCATTAATGATGCAATTCTCTTTGGCAATTATTCTCCAAGACCAATACTTTTATTAATAATGTTATTATAACAATAACAACAACAAACAATAGTAAACTTATTATAACAACAACAACAACAACAAAAACAACGATAATAATGATAATGATAATGATGATGATGATGATAATGATGATGATGATGATAACAATAACAATGTAATAACAATATGATAATAATAATAACAATAATAATGATAATAACAATAATGATAATAAAAATAATAATGATAATAACAATAATGATGATGATGATAATAATAATAATAATGATGATGATGATAATAATAACAATAATGATGGTGATAATAATAATAATAAATAACAATAATGATAATAATAATAATAATAATAATAACAATAATGATGATAATAATAATAATAATAATAATAATAATAATATTAATAATAACAATAATAATGATAATAATAATAATAACAACAATAATAATAATAATAATAACAACAATAATCATGCGTCATATCTTGATACAAGAATCAGACCAAAGTGCAATTTCTCATCAGTTACCAAACCAATCCCCAACAAGGACCAAAACACCAGGGCACGAAGCATACGCAAACTGGAGGGGGGGGGGGGGGGGACAGAAGGGCAGTAGGTCAAAACAGTGAACATGTTGAGGGAAGATCACTGCTGGACAAAAAGGTTTGTCTCCAAGCTAGTTTCAGTTTCAGTTTCAATTTCTCAAGATGACGTCTCCACGCTCGGAATGAATTCCATATGCACAAACGTCACAGGTGCCATGTGATGGCGAAGATCCAGAATGATCACGGCACAAGCCTCAAGCCTGCGCATAAACCCACAAGATGGTCAGGTCCTGAGGTCTTGCCTAGATAGTCAGGTAGCAGAGACCTCAATTTTTGCTGGAGCCAGCACCACGAGGGCGGCGCCCATCCCCTCTCCTTCGCTTCAAATTCATGTTCATATTCACTTTTTTTTTTTACAAAGACAGGAAGCTCGTGGACAGAGTAAGGGAATCAAAGAGTTAAGGTTTTCCTTTGCTAGCATCATTGGCAATGTAGGATGCTGGTGGACAGGGTGCGGGAGTCAAAGGGTTAACAAACGGTTTTACTGCCTGGTTACTCCGTTGTTGTCTAGTAGACTTGAACTTTTGTCCGGATAAAACATCTTGGATGACCTGCATCCCCGTCCAATCTCCCTCTTTCAGTAAAGCCTTTCCTCAACTTTTCAGCAGCGGAATGAGAGACCGTCCTATCCCCCCCCCCTACCATACTTCCCAGTCCACTTACTCTGCAATGTCTTCCTCTTATGATGATGGGGAGTCCAACACTGGCTTGTGCGCAATGAGTGTCTTCATAGGCATTCCTATATAGCAAGAAGACTGAAGTCATGGTAATCAGTAAAATACAAGAAATGCCCTCTTGCAAAAATAACAGTAAATGGCACAACACTGAGACAGGTTGATAAGTTAAAACATCTGGGAACGGTTATCTCACCAGAAGGCAGAGACACATCAGAAACAGCCAGCAAAATCGGCCAAACTAAAACAGCGCTCAAGAAATGAAAAGCGTTCTATCCAACAAATGCCTTTCAACTAACATCAGGAATAGACTTTTTGAATGTTATTTAGAACTGATGCTGATGTGCGGTTCTGAGGCGTGGACAGTCAACATGCAAAGTCAAAACAAGATTGAGGCAACTGAAATGTGGTTTCTAAGAAGAACGTTGAAAGTTCCATGGACAGCAAAGGAAACAAACAAGACAGTCTTGGTGGAAGCAAACACAGGAAGATCATTGATAAAGAAGATTAGGAAAAGACAATCAACATTTACAGGACATTTATGAGGAAAGGAGAATTAGAGCACCTGGTCACAAGAGGAAAGCTGGAGAGAAAGAGAACACCAGGTAGACCCAGGGAGAAAATATTGGACGGACTTGCAGGGTGACTGAGGACGGAGAGGGTGGAAGATGTATTTGCGACAAGGGATAAATTCGTATGGAGGGCCATGATGGCCAACGCCATGCAATAGGGCACATGATGATGATGATTTCAAAGCAGCTACTCCGCCGTAATCCCCTGGGCGTAGGGGTTATAGTAGGACTGAGTCAAAGTCTTATTGTTAGTGTCTTTTTTCGGCCTCATCTTCAATAGAGCACTCAGGCTGAGCCCTGCTTTCTTCTTCGTCTTACATTTCTGGAGGGGATATTGCTACTTTTTGTTTAAAGCCCAGTTGACTGTGTAGAGCCAAATCAGGGCTATAACCATTTCATTACACACACAATACTTCAACAGGAAAAAAATAAAAGAACATTAAGTACACATATCAATGCATTCGCGCACATAATCTAAGGAAATGCTCCTGGCGTTGACCAATCCATCCAATTTATCACACAGTGGATTAAAAAAAAACACACCTGAATACAAAAAAAAACATAACTGAGGACACTGAAATGTATACCACAGACCTAAACTACCTAACACTGCAGGGGGTGGGGAGGGGTGAAGACCTGTCCAAGATCAGGTTCTGGTATATGGTGCTGCTGCCTCTTCACCAGTTCATTTGTTTTAATCATCAGTGTGTATGGTGTTTGACCACGAATAAAATTTCAACGATTAGGATGTCCAACGAGGTCTTGGGGAGTGTTCAATTCACGCAAAACGGCGGCAATGATTGTCCAACCTTTGAGTTCAAACCGTTGACGCTTTCTGAGCACACTGTTGACCAAGTCAGAATCCTTGACCAATTGTCCTTGGTATTCAATTTCACCACAGGAGTTCCACGTCAGGTCTGAGTTTTGTCGACAGTGCTGCAACAGACGTTCGGCTTTCTTTTTTTTTTTTTTTTTTTTTTTTAATGTTTCCGGGACGCTCTCCAGAATATTCTTCTCAAAATACCCTTCGATAACTCAGAACCCTGTGTGGATAACGTCTGTTGAGAATCGTTTTTCACCCTCACTGTTCCTAGTGCTTTGTCCCTAACCTGACCAAAACGTTTCAAACACTTCCAAATAGTCTGATGATACACGTTGACCTTTTCTTCCAGGTTTGTGTCATCCTTGTCAAATATATCAGGCAACTGTTGATCCAAGGCTATGAAATATCTCACGGCGAACTGGAGATCCTGCCGAACGATCGGTAACGGAGTATAATACTCGTGGATCCACCAAGATAATGTTTTAGTGTGTTCCATGGTTTACAAACTAGATCCCAGATTGCCACCTAAAATGCTTAACACAGGTTTGAGCATGGCCCCAACAAAACCGCCTCTCTGCAAGATCTGCTTTCTTCTCTTGACCGAGGTTCCTTTTTTCCCCAGCGCTCGCAAGCTTTTTTTTCTATCTGTAGAGCTGTTTGTTCTGCGTAGGGTCAGCTTACGTGACTTTTATGATGTTGACAGAACATTCATTCAGTGTGCTGATCAAATCCGGAGAAGCGTCTTTCAACACAGCTTTGATGACGCCGCTTTTTGTCTCCACACAACATCTGTAACGTGGGTGACTTTCTCTTGATACAAGCTGATATGATCACTTTTAGACTTACACTGTTTGGTGATCTGGTGGAAAACTGATAGTCCTCAGTTTGAGATGGTCAGGTGTCTCCTGTCTCAAGTCAAGAGCAAATGACCAATGGGAACTGATGTGCGTATTTAATTAAAACTTCTGTACGTACTTCAACTTCCTGAGGTACATCTGTTTACCAAGATGAGTGATCCGTGAGTCATCTCTAGGGTTCTTAAAGACCATCACATAGTGACTGTTTAGACTGACACTACGTTGTTCTTTATTTCTCCCAAAGAGATTCAGGGACTGTGAACATGATACCCAGGTTACGATAATGACTGCCTTTGGTAAATAGTTTTATCACTCTGTCATCTGTTTCACTCATTAAATCATCAGTAATCATCAGCCTCCTCTTGTCCCCATACCAGTCCCCTGTCCTGGGTAAGCCCTCTTCAAACATTACATCTTACATCTGATTGTAGCCTGGCTGCCACTCGCCATAACACCAGACAATTTCATCAGAAACTGGATTCATCATTTTAGACATATGACATAAAAATCATGTCACTCACACGGTTGTTCCACTACCTGTCAGATCTACAATCACACAGGTAAAGGGATGCTTCCATCTTGGGTCCATGTTCTTATTTGCAGTGAGGTCTAAGATCAAATATTGTGTGAAAATATTCATTATTCAGTAAATAAATATATCATGAATTAAATGAAAACCTTCCACATAAAACAACGAAGTCTCTAAAAATGTATTCAAAGAATAAAACAGTATTACAATCATAAATTATAAAATGTTAATTACATTGAATCTGATACAAAATTCATATAATCAAACAATGGTGACAACAACTAATGAAATAGATGAATTTTAGAAGGAAAATCGTTTCATATATACAATACACAACAAGGAATAAAACAACAGAACCAAAATAAACAACAACAAAATCAATAGTAAAATAAATATCTAAATGAAATAAAAATGCATTGTGAAAAAGGTCACTAACACAAGAGGTCAAATAACACTAGGAAGAAGTCACACACGCCAGTCATTGATTTATAAACCACTCCAGTACTGTCACACAAATAGAAAATCTGTCATCACTCAGGCGGAAATCAGGGGACTTCACTCCTGAAGATGAGGTCAACACGAATCGGGTCTGACTATTGTTATATGCTCCGCCATGATTTCTGTATGTAATGCGATTTGAAAAAATGTTATGACTTTATAACCCGACGATTACATCGTTTGACCCGGTCATTTTTTGTTGTATCTTCGTCACCTTATGAACAGTGACCTGATGATCTGACCTGATGACACAATCACCATGGCTCTCCTGATCTGATGACCTGACAGATTATGATGTCACTTCCGACGTCATTAGGTCCCTGAGCTGCTCTTCCAGTGTTGCCCAATTTAGGCCTCTATTCATTTCTTTTACGTCTAAACAATTGGAAAGAAATATATAAAATGCTTTGGAGACTGTGGTCCTGTGTGTCATGGACAGTCATCCATGTGGGACATTCCCATATGGCACAGAATGATGGAGACTGTGGTCCTGTGTCGCGTGGACAATCATCCATGTGGGACATTCCCATATGGCACAAAATGATGGAGATTTGGAGATTGTGGCGTGGACAGTCATCCGTGTGGAACATTTCCATATGGCACAAAATGATGGAGACTGTGATGTGGACAGTCATCAATTGTGGTACATCCCCATATGGCACAAAATGATGGAGACTGTTGTCCTGTATGGCGTGGACAGTCATACGTGTGGTATATCCCCATATGGCACAAAATGATGGAGACTGTGGCGTGGACAGTCATATGTGTGGTACATCCACATATGGCACAAAATGATGGAGACTGTGACGTGGACAGTCATCAAATGTGGTACATCCCCATATGGCACAAAATGATGGAGACTGTGACGTGGACAGTCATCAAATGTGGTACATCCCCATATGGCACAAAATGATGGAGACTGTGGCGTGGACAGTCATCAAATGTGGGACATCCCCATAATGGCACAAAATGATGGAGACTGTGACGATGGACAGTCATACGTGTGGTACATCCACATATGGCACAAAATGATGGAGACTGTGGCGTGGACAGTCAAAACGTGTGGACATCCACATATGGCACAAAATGATGGAGACTGTGGCGTGGACAGTCATACGTGTGGTACATCCCCATATGGCACAAAATGATGGAGACTGTGGCGTAGACAGTCATCAAATGTGGTACATCCCCATATGGCACAAAATGTTTGGACACTGTGACGTGGACAGTCATATGTGTGGGACATCCCCATATGGCACAGAATGATGGAGACTGTGGTCCTGTATGGCACAGAATGATGGAGACTGTGGTCCTGTATGACACAGAATGATGGAGACTGTGGTCCTGTATGACACAGAATGATGGACACTGTGGTCCTGTATGACACAGAATGATGGAGACTGTGGTCCTGTATGCACAGAATGATGGAGACTGTGGTCCTGTATGGCACAGAATGATGGACGACTGTGGTCTGGTATGGCACAGAATGATGGACACTGTGGTCCATATGGCACAGAATGATGGACACTGTGGTCCTGTATGGCGTGGACAAAATGTTGAAGCAGGTGGCATTGTCCAATCCCCAAGCAGAAGATTTCAGTTCGTTGCTGATGCTGAAGGCCATGGATGGGATTATTTCTGTTATGTTTAAGGAGGAAATTTCTGTCCACGGTGGTTTTCATTGTCAAGACACAGAGTGTAACATAATCAGTGCATGGGTATGTAGGCTATTACACTCTGCGACCTGTAATTTGTACACTGCGCAGCGAGTCCAAAATAGCGCTGATATGTAATCAATGTTCTTAAATTACGATCTCTGTTTACATTTTTTAAAAAAAAATGTCAAGCAAGTTTGTCCCCGTTTGCAACAAAAGGTGATGATTCTTTCTTCTCTATATCATGAGCGGTCTTCTCTTCCTGCCATTCCTGTGAAAATAGACATTGATAGATCAATAAATCAATCAATAAACAAATCAATCAATACAAGAAAAACAATGATAAATACCGTAAAGTTCGGGCTATTGGGTGCACCGGTATATAAGGCGCACCCACCAAATTATAGAAAAATCTTAACTTTATTCACACATAAGCTGCGCTGGTTTATAAGCCACACTTTTTCAATGGCCATGTCGATCGCCTTCAACTTGAAGGCTGCTTCGTAGGCATTACGTTGCGTTTTCGGCATGATGAGGGTGTACGCTTGAGCAGAGTAGATCTGAATACCGATCCATATGCTTCAATGTTTGCGGATTTGATTTAAAAACCTGAACAGTTAACAGTTAACTCTTTTACGTGAACAATTAACACTTTAATATGGAGCTCACCGAAAAATTCATGAACGGTAAACACGATTTTGGTGAGTTAAAGAGAAGCTAAGAATATACGAGAACGGGACGCTCCTGGGATCGGGAAAAATCCGCAAATAAACTGCATCGTTTTATAAGCCGAGGGGTTAAAGCTGGGGGAAAAAGTCACGGCTTATAGCCCGAACTTTACGGTAAATCAATAAACCAACCAACCAAACAACCAACCCAAACCAACCAACCAACCAACCCAACCAACCAACCAACCAGCCAATCATTCAATTGTTCAATCAATAAATCAATCAACCAATCATTCAATCGTTCGTTCATTCAATCAATCAATACATTAATAAAGTAATCAGTCCACCCGTCCAACCATCCATCTATTAATCAATCAATTAAGCAAAAACATGACAGAGAAACAATGAATCGTGTGTGTGTGTGTGTGTGTGTGTGTGTGTGTGTGTGTGTGTGTGTGTGTGTGTGTGTGTATGTGTGTGGTGTGCGTGTGTGCGTATGGTGTGTGTACGTGCGTGCATGTGTGTGTGTGTGTGGTGCGTGTTTGTGTGCGTGCGTGCGTGTGTGTGGTGTGTTGTGTGGTGCGTGTGCTGTGTGTCGTGTGTGTGTGTGTGTGTGTGTGTGTGTGTGTGTGTGTGTGTGTGTGCGTGTGCTCGTGTGTGGTGATGTGTGTGTGTGTGTGTGTGTGGTGTGTGTGTGGGGTGTGTGTGTGTGTGTGTGG
>JAPXFY010000034.1:16973380-16978380 GCA_030674185.1 Monoplex corrugatus
ACAGACAGATACAAAGAGAGGAGAGATAGAAATAGAGAGAGAGAGAAAGAAGCGAGAGAGAGAGAGTAAAAAAAATTCCACCCTTAATTGGAAATGTTAAATATAAGAAGACAAAGAGAGAGAGAGAGAGAGAGAGAGAGAGGAGAGAGAGAGAGAGGAGCGAGAGAGACAACAGACAGACAGAGACAGAGACAGTGAAATAAGTGTATGTATAAATGCGTATACCTTAATGTGAGATCAGAGGGGGATCAAGATGTACTCTGGAAAATATGATAAGTTTCAATTTTTGTAATGTAAGTTGTGGATGTGTATCAGTTATTGTACAGTTTGATAATGCTGAGGGTGAACAGGAACAAATGCTGTGGAACGATTGTCTCTAATGTATGTGATATAATTGTTATGCTTGTCTTCATGGATTGAAATAACGAGTTTGCATTTGTTTGTCATTATGTTTGTACGTATACATATGCATAAAAATGAATAAAAAAATGTTAAAAAGAACCCAAACATTTCCAACCTTTATCCACCCAGTCAGGAGGTACCCAGGCAAAAAGGCCCCCGGACCTTATGACTGAAAGTATGACATCTTGACTACTTGACTATCGAGCCAGCAATATACAAGGATTAAATTATGGGACAGATACCAGTCGCCGTGGTGTAGTGGTTAGTGTAATGGACTACCGACTGGAAGGTTGCGGGTTTGAATCCCCACCTGTCCCTTCAAAAATCAGTGTGGGACTTTTGGCTCTAACCAGCTCCCACCCAGAGTTGGGTGTGCTATGGGCTCATTGGGAAGACTGGGGCCTCACAATCTAGTCTCATCCATTTCACAAATATGTCATCGAGGGTGTTGATCAAATCTTTTGACCAGCACCGAAGGTTTCGGTATCTCTCGGGTGTGGTTCACGCCAGGATATATTATAACAGTAAACGTAGAGTACAGCCCTGTCACGCAATCGCAATCCTAGATGGAAATCCATAGCATCATGCTTATCATCCTCATCGACATCATTATCATCGCATTGTAAAAACTGTGCCAGTTTCTTTGACCATTAAGTGGCGTGGATTAAACAAAAACAAAACAAAACAAAACAAAAAATGAGCATAAAGATACCCCCCCCCCCCCCCTGAGTGTGATGATCCTAAAAACAAAACCAACAAAGAAAAACGTCAAGGGATAGATCATTATTTTCCAACGGTAGAAACAATGACACAATTTGACAATGTGTTAAATTTTCTGTGTCTGTCTTTGCCAAAGTCTACTTGCTTAAATTACATTTTGTCTTCTTTTTGCTGTGATATCATCTGCACCAGTCTTGTGTTACTCCTCCGTGCTGCTCATTTTGGCTCGCCAACCTCCAGACCCACTGACAGTGAGGTCACCATGACAACAGGGCACGAAGGATCACAGAATCTGGGACAATGCTACAAACTGCTCTGATGATGAGAACTGGGATGATACTGATGTGCTATACACTCCACTTCGATTGAGACTGCGAGACAGGGATGTATTCTATGCTTACTTTCATAATTACCCTGGCATCGACCAGATCCGAGGGATACAGACACATGTGGTGCTGGGCAAGAAATTCTTACGAAATCCTCAGTGAAGCATCAGTGAAGTGGACGTGATTCGACGGTGTAGTCCCAGTCTTCCCTACAAGCTCACAGCGCACTACACTCTGAATGGAAACCTGTTGGGGTCCCAAAAATTCCCAAAATATTTGTTGTTTGGTTAACATTGTTATTGTTATTGTTCTTAAAAGCCCAGCCGACTGCGTAGAGCCATATCAGGGCTATAACCGCTTGAAAACATACAAAACTTCAACAGGAAAAAGAAAAGAAAAGAAAATAAATCAAAACAGATATCAATGCATTCACGCACATAATCTAAGGACATGCTCCTGGTGATGACCACTCCGTACAATTTATCGCACAGGGGATTTAAAAAGCATATCTGAATACAAATTTAAGCACACCTAAGGACACCAAAACATATACAAAAATGGGCATAAATTACCTAAAATTGCTTCTGTATATCTCATTCCCTAGAGTCAATATACACTTAATACATATACCCAGCTACCATAATTAAGAAAAACGTACGTAAGACTTTATCAAACACATACAGGTGAATGGATCAGCTAGGCAAAACAATAGGAAGAAATGACAGAAAGCAAAGGAGGAAGAAAGAAATAAAGACAGTGACAGAAAAGAGGAAATTTCTAGCACAGAATTTCCAGAAGGTGGGGGATACCATTATATTGAAAGAGCCCCCAGCATCCTCGCAGGGGAGTTTGCAAACAGGATTTTGAACTAACAATTCCTAGTGTTAGTCCATTGTGTCAAGCAATGCACAGCTGTGACTGTATTGATATTATTATCATTGTTATGATCATTCCCATGTCATCCGACATGTGAATGCACATAGTCTGCCCATATTGTGCAGGCAGAGAGATGCTGCACAGTCTGCACACTCAAATCTTTGGTGGGCGATGTCATGCTGGGTGGTTTTGTGTTTCCACGAGCCAACGAGAAAGTGACACATGTTAACTTGCATATTTGATGTATGTACTGCACTCATACACACACGAAAAGCGTTTTTGGCACAAACAGGTCTACACACATGTCGACCTGGAAAATCAGACAAATTCTTCATCCTTTACCCACAGATCATAACATCATCATCATTCATCATCATCATCATCATCATCATCAATCATCTTCTCATCATCATCATCATCATCTTCTTCTTCTCATCATCATCATCATCATCATCATCATCATCATCATCATCATCTTCTTCTTCTTTATCATCATCTCATCATCATCATCTTCTTCTTCTTCTTCATCATCTTCTTCTTCATCTCATCTTCTCTCTTCTTCTTCATCATCATTCTTCTTCTTCATCATCATCATCCTCATCATCATCATCTTCTTCTTCTTCATCATCATCTTCTTCATCATCATCTTCATCATCATCTTCTTCTCATTCATCATCATCTCTTCATCATCTTCTCTTCTCATCATCTTCTTCATTCATCTTCTTCATCATCATCTTCTTCATCATCATCTTCTTCATCATCATCTTCTTCTCATCTATCTTCATCATCTCTTCTCTTCTCTTCATCATCTCTTCATCTTCATCATCATCATCATCATCATCATCATCATCATCTTCTTCTTCTTCTTCTCATCATCATCATCATCATCATCATCTCTCATCATCATCATCTTCTCATCATCTATCTCTTCATCATCATTCTTCATCATCATTTTCATCATTTCTCATCATCATCATCATCTCATCATCATCTCTCTTTCTCTCTCTTCTTCTGCTTCTTCCTCTTTTTTTTCTCTCTTCTTCTTCATTGATGATGATGATATGATACTCATCATCTCATCGTCGTCACCATTATCATCATTCATCATCCATCATCATTCATACCATCATTGATATCATAATTATTGTTATTAAATGTTACCTTTTTTATTGTTATCTTTTATTTATATAATATTATTGTTATTGTTATTGTTATGTTATGTTATTATTATTTTATTGTTATTATTAGTGTTAGTGTTATTGTTATTGTTATGTTTATGTATTATTGTTATTATTGTATTGTTATTGTTAGTGTTACTGTTATTGTTATGTTTATTGTTATGTTTTATGTTATTATTATTGTATTGTTATTGTTAATTATGTTATTTCATTTTGTTATTATTATATTATTTCATTACTATCTTATCATTACTACTATTACTATTATCATCATCGTCACCATTTTGTTTTATTTATTATCATCATTATTATTATACTTACGTAGATGTTACAACGAGGAAAACCGGCAGCCAAAAAGAACACACCCAGAACAGGACTGCCAAAGGCGCCGATAACAGTGTTGGACATCTGGTAGGAAAGAAGTCATCATTGTTACATTCTTTATCTCGTCTTGACATGGACATGGACGGCAAAGAAACAAACCAGACGTCTTGATGGAGGTAGAAACAAGAAGATCATTGATAAGGAAGATTAGGAAAAGACAGGCAACATTTATAAGCCATTTTATGAGGAAAGGGGAATAGGAGCACTTAGTCACAACAGGAAAGCTGGAGGGAAAGAGAACACCAGGTAGACTCAGGGAGAAAATAATGGCCGGACTTGCAAGGTGGCTGAGGATGGAGAGGATGGAAGATGTACTTGCGGCAACGAGGGAGAGATACATTTGGAGGGTCACGATTGCCAACGCCATGCGGCAGGGCACTCGATGATGATGATGATGATGATGATGATGATGATGATGATGATGTGATGATGATATCTCCTCTTGCTGTGGCTAAATCATCATCATCATCATCATCATCATCATGTGCCTTGCTGCATGGCGTTGGCGATCATGGCCCTCCATACGAATCTATCCCTTGTCGCTGCAAATACATCTCCCACCCTGTCTGTCCTCAGCCAGCCTGCAAGTCTGTCCACTATTTAAATAAAGGAAGAAAAGAATCCACTGCATTTCAATTGGCTCCAGTGGCAACATCAGCCATTTTGAGAACAGGATGAAACATCCTCCTCACAGTTTCAGTTTCTCAAGATGGCGTCTCCACACTAGGAATAATTCCATATGAACAGGCACTACTGATGCCATGTGATGTCATCATCATCATCATGTGCCCTGCCGCATGGCGTTGGCGATCATGGCCCTCCCAACGAATTTGTCCCTTGTCGCTGCAAGTACATCTCTCACCCTGTCCGTCCTCAGCCACCCTGCATGTGATGTAGGAGATTCAACTATTTATGGTATAAGCCGTAAACCTGCGCATAAGGTTTGTGAGTTGGCAAGGTCCTGAGGTCCTACCTAGCTTATGGTTTTTATGTTCTAAAGGAGGCAGACACAAGAAGATCATTAATAGAGAAGATAAGGAAAAGACAGGCAATATTTATAGAACATTTTATGAGGAAAGGGGAATTAGAGCACCTGGTCACAACAGGAAAGCTG
>JAPXFY010000034.1:16988380-16998380 GCA_030674185.1 Monoplex corrugatus
CTGCGCTAACCACTACACCACGGCGACAGGTTTGGTTCGGTTTGGTTTAATTTTTACGTCGGCACACCCACCTCAGATGATATGGCCGACGGGGATAACAATCCCAAGGAAGTGGGGGAAGGGGGACTTATCAAATCCTATACTGACACCACCAGAACAACAATGATGTTAAAATGGGACAGTGAGAAGGCCAGTTTTAATGTAGCGCACCCCGGGATTCGAACTCACAACCATTAGCATGTGACCATTTTTTTCTTTGCCATTCCAATTCTTATTTTGATGTCTTTGGAGCAGGTTCCACCACCAGATTTTACAGAACCAAGATGTTTGAAATCCGAAACAAGTGTGACTGCCCGCGTTCAAGCAAACAGGAACCAGAAAAAAAAAAACACAAAAGAAAAATAAGAACGCGTATTTAATACAACAAGACAGGCGCAAATTTTCGGCCAATTGGCCTTTGTCAAGCGTAAGATCACAAACAACAAACAAACACCAGAAACGAAAATTAGGGAGAAAAGACTGAAAACTTCCCTGCTGCTCTGTCCAGTTGTGAGAAAAGGAATTCAGGGTACTGACCTTAAAACGCCGCAGAAAAGGGTGGCCATATATAGTCCACCATACTGGCGTGTCCGTAGTACTGTAGCACAAAATTACGGTCCCACCTGTACACACAACACACACACACACACACACACACCACACACCACACCACACATCCACACACACACACACACACACACGCACGCACGCACACACACACACACACCACACACACACACACAGTCTCTTAGTGCGTATACCACAAAATCGGATCTCTCTCTCTCTCTCTCTCTCTCTCTCTCTCTCTCTTCTCTCTCAGTGTGTGGTGTATTCTCTCTCTCTCTCTCTCTCGCTCTCTCTCTCTCTCCTCTCCTCTCCACACACACACAACACACACCACAACACACACACAACACACACACCCACACCACACACAAATCTCATATCACGTATACCACAACACACCACCTCCCATCCCACCCTCCCACCTACCATGTACTAGTCGCCCCCCCTTATCCGTCCCCCCACATGTCATCACACACACACCCCACAAACACCCCAACCCAACCCAACACCAAACACACACACAACTCGACCCACAACAACCCACCACCACCATACACATCACACCATCAACACCACCATCCAACAACCACACCACACCACACAATACACAAACAACAACCAAACCATACACACCACACACTAACCAACCATACACACACAACACCACACCACCATAAACAACCACCACCCACCAACAATCACAACACCTACCACACAAACACCAAACCAACAACACACACCATACCACACAACCACACCATACCACACAACACACACCATACCACAAACACACACCATACCACACACACACACCAACCACCACAACACACACACACACACCACCACCAACAACACCACACCATACCACACAACCACCAACACACCAACCACACAACACACACCATACACACACACAACACACACCACACCAACAACACCACCACAACCACACACACACACACCATCACCACAACAACACACACACCAACCACACACACACACACCACACCACACACACACACCACACACACCACACACCACACACACCACACACAAACACCATCCAAAACAACACACACCAACCACACACACACCAACCACACAACACACACCAACCACACAACACACACCATACCCACAAAAAC
The DNA here is from genome assembly GCA_030674185.1 of Monoplex corrugatus. Lineage (NCBI taxonomy): Eukaryota > Metazoa > Mollusca > Gastropoda > Littorinimorpha > Ranellidae > Monoplex > Monoplex corrugatus. The sequence continues at coordinate 16,990,132 of JAPXFY010000034.1, forward strand.
ACACACATACACCACACACAACCACACACACACACACCAACAACACACACACACAACACCAACACACAACACACACCATACCACACACACACACACACCAACAACACACAACAACACACACCATACCACACAACACACACCAACCCACCAACCCACACAACCACACATACCACACAACACACACCATACCACACAACACACACCATACCACACAACACACACCACACCACCACCACACAACCACACAACACACACCAACCACACAACACACACACCATACCACACAACACACACAACCACACACAACACACACCACCACACAACACACACCACACACAACACACACAACACACACACACACATCCACACAACACACACCAACCACACAACACACACCACCAACACACACACACCAACCACACAACACACACCATACACACACACACACACACCACACAACACACAACCATACCACACACAACACAACCACCACAACACACACCATACCACACAACACACACCATACCACACAACACACACCACACCACACAACACACCACACCACACAACACACCCATACCACACACACAACACATACACACACACACACAACCACACACACACACCACACCACACACACCACACACACAACCACCCCACACACACCATACCACACAACACACACCATACCACACACACACACCATACCACACAACACACACACATACCACACCACACAACACACCACCCACCACACAACACACACCAACCACAACAACACACACCATACCACACAACAACACCATACCACACAACACACACCAACCACACAACACACACCAACCACACAACAACAACCACACCACACACAAACACACACCACACAACACACCAACCACACAACACAACACCACACCACACAACACACCATACCACACAACAAACACCACACCACACAAAACACACACATACCACACAACACACCACACCACAAACCACCACCAACACACCACAAACAACACACACACCACAACACACACACCATACCACACAACAGAACACCACACCACACAACACACACACCACACAAACCACACCAACACACACACACCACACAAGAACCACACACACACATACCACACAACAGAACACCACACCACAAACACACACCATCCCACAACAATACACACACACATAACACCACACACAACACACACAATACCACACAACAAACAAACACCACAAACCACACAACAATCACACCATACCACACAAACAAACACCACACACACAATACAACACACACACATACCACACAACACACACCACACCACACACACACACCCACACCAACCACACACACACACCAACCACACAACACACACACACCACACAACAACACACCAACCACACAAACACACACCCAACCACACACACACACACCATACCACATAACACACACCTGGTTTTTATTTTGGACGAAGCCAGCAGCATAAGGATCACAGCCACTAGTGACGAAGTAAGCATAGAGGAGAACTCCCGTCAGACACAGAACAGTCCCGTATACCAGAGTCAGCGGGATGGTCAGAAGGAAACATCTGCACACATCAAACAAAAGGCACTGCTCATCTCAGCCTCCAGGCTGTATGTTTTGGCTTCCACGGTTATTCTGGATCTTCTCCATCACATGGCATCACTGGCATCAGTGTGTAAGGAATTCGTTCTAAGCATGGAGACGTTGTATCTTGCTAAACTGAAACTGAAACTGAAACTGAAATTGAAACTTCGGAGTTTGCTCAACAGGGATTCATCGCGTTCGATCAATTCCATATGCGCTCCATCTCAAATCTGCTGGCAGTTATCTGCCAGATTCCTTTACCTGCGCATAACCCTATGCGATAGGAGAAGGGGCGAAGGCGGGTTACTGGCGCCTGAAAACCAGTGCTTTGGGTAGATGGGGCTCATCAGTCTGGGAAGACAGCTCATCTAAGAGAAGGAAAACTCATTTCAAACCTCCGCTGCCTTGCGGCCATACCCACTCATAGGAAAGGCTTCGGGAGTCAACCCTGAGGAAAAATCCGGAGTCGGAGTCCCTAAGGCAGTTCGCCGTTGTCTACAACCTCGTTCTGGCAACTCCTGCGTCGCCCCTGGTACCAGGCGTACAGGCCTCCGTCTTTCCCCTGGATTCTACTAGTGGCGAGGAGAGGGGGGATCTGCTGCATGGGCAACAGCTCATCCTCCATATTCACTTGCCCAGGCCTGCACCTGGAGAGGTCACTCCAGCTTCGCTGGTAACTGCACGTCATGACCACAACACCTCCTGGTGCAGACTATCATCTCCTGAGATGTAAAGAGGCCAACGAACGAACCCTATGCTCTGGCAAGGTCTTGAAAAGGGGAGAGGGGAAGAACAGATCTGTGAAACGCTGTGCTGACACCATCAGGATGACGGAAACATTAAGATGGGCAGCCAACAGACCAGTTTTTCAATGTTGCGGGCTGGGAGTGAACTCCAGACATCAGTTCGTGAGTTCACGGCTCTGTTTAAAGATTCAAACAGCCCGGTTTGTGCAACCTACAGGCACATACACATAAAAGCACAAAACGCCAAGTATGTCTTTCTTTCTTTCACGGTTTTTATACAAAGTGTCAAAACAATGTTCGTATCTCACTATCCGTAATTTCTGTCTATCACGATCAGTGCACGTTACAGATATCAGTGCACGTTAAAGATCCACTGGCAACGAAGAAGTCATCACAGGCAAAATTTCTGTAGAAAAAAACAGCCACTGTCAAATGTAAAGCAAAATTTCTGTAGAAAAAAAGCCACTTTCAAAGGTTAAGCAAAATTTCTGTAGTAAAAAAACATTTTCAAAAGTAAAGCAAAATTTCTGTAGAAAAAGTCACTTGCAAAGGTAAAGACAAATTTCTGTAGAAAAAAAGTCATTTTTAAAGGTAAAGCAAAATGTCTGTATGAAATACTCAGCTGACACCACCAAACTGATGGATACATTAAGATGGACAGCAACAGACCAGTGTTTTAACGCTGCGGGCTGGGATTGAAATCAAGACATCAGATCTTGAGTCCATCTTGATTTTGATTCAGGAAATATTGTCTTCACCTAGCTGACAGACAGCTGAGGCTTTGTGTATTGACTGGGACAGCTTTCTATCATGTGAGACGAATTTACTCCTATCAGCTACTTGTATTGTGATTCAGACCTTTAATTTTTTTTATTTACTTTCTATATTTGTTCCTTTTTTTACGGATAAGATATACAGATACACATGACATTTACATGTAACCAAGCTTGTCCCAACGATAGGCTGATACAATACTAGTATAAAAATATAGACTAGGTAAAACATAGGCTAGGTAGGGCCTTAGGACCTGGCCAGTGCATGGGTTTATGTGCAGGTTTAAGGCTTGTGCCATGGTCACCATACACATGGCACCTGTGACGTTAGTGGATATGGAATTCGTTCCGAGTGCGGAGACGTCCTCTTGAGAAAATGGAACTGATTCTATCTATCTATCTATCTATCTATCTATCTATCTATCTATCTGTCTGTCTATCTATCTATCTGTCTATCTATCTGTCTGTCTGTCTGTCTATCTATCTGTCTATCTATCTATCTATCTATCTATCTATCTGTCTAGCTATCTATCTGTCTATCTGTCTATCTATCTATCTATCTATCTGTCTGTCTATCTATCTATCTATCTATCTATCTGTCTATCTATCTGTCTATCTATCTGTCTATCTATCTGTCTATCTATCTATCTGTCTATCTATCTATCTATCTGTCTGTCTATCTATCTATCTGTCTACCTGTCTATCTATCTATCTATCTACCTACCTATCTATCTATCTGTCTATCTATCTGTCTATCTATCTATCTGTCTGTCTATCTATCTGTCTATCTATCTGTCTATCTATCTATCTATCTGTCTATCTATCTGTCTATCTATCTGTCTATCTATCTGTCTATCTATCTATCTGTCTATCTATCTATATATCTGTCTGTCTATCTATCTGTCTATCTATCTGTCTATCTATCTACCTACCTATCTATCTATCTATCTGTCTATCTACCTATCTATCTATCTACCTACTTATCTATCTATCTATCTATCTGTCTGTCTATCTATCTATCTATCTATCTATCTATCTATCTATCTATCTATCTGTCTGTCTATCTATCTGTCTATCTATCTGTCTATCTATCTATCTATCTATCTGTCTATCTATCTATCTGTCTGTCTATCTATCTATCTATATATACATATATACAAAGACCGCGTATACGAATGTAAACTATAACATCAATAAAAGACGAAATATTCCAATGAACAATGTCCAACCTCTTGGCGTCTTTCATGGAGGACATGGAGCAGATTCGTTGAACGGAGGACTGGTTGAAGAAACAGACCATCCATCCGAAACACGCTCCAATCACTGTGCTCCATATCGAATGTCGCTCCTTGATGTCTACCCTGCACAATCAACCAATCAGTCAATCAATCAATCAATCAATCAGTCAATCAATCAGTCAGTCACTCAGTTAGTCAGTCACTCAGGCAGTCAGTAAATGAATGAATGAATGAATAAATCAATCAATCAATCAATCAGTCTGTCAGTCAGTCAATCTATCAATCAATCAATCAATCAGTCTGTCAGTCAATCATTCGGTCTGCCAGCTAGGTAGCCAGTCAGCCAACCAGCCAACCAACTAGCCAACCTACCAATTAATCAACCATCAAACCAACCAACCAGTTAGCCAACCAACTAGCCAACCTACCAATTAATCAACCATCAAACCAACCAACCAGTCAGCCAACCAGCCAACCAGCCAACCAACTAGCCAACCTACCAATTAATCAACCATCAAACCAACCAACCAGTCAGCCAACCAGCCAACCAACTAGCCAACCAACTAGCCAACCTACCAATTAATCAACCATCAAACCAACCAACCAGTCAGCCAACCAACTAGCCAACCTACCAATTAATCAACCATCAAACCAACCAACCAGTCAGCCAACCAACCAAACAACCAGCGAACCTACCAATTAATCAACCATCAAACCAACCAACCAGTCAGCCAACCAGCCAACCAACCAGCCAACCTACCAATTAATCAACCATCAAACCAACCAACCAGTCAGCCAACCAGCCAACCAACTAGCCAACCTACCAATTAATCAACCATCAAACCAACCAACCAGCCAGCCAACCAACCAAACAACCAGCGAACCAACCAAACAACCAACCAACCAATTTAGTCAAACAAATCACTCAACAAACCATGCACCAGAAACAAGCTTCTATCAGGGTATTGCATACGGAGTTACCCTTTTTGAAATCCACCTTGTATTGTATGATAAAGTCACAGAAATCCAAATCAAGTGCGACTGCCCGCGACCAAGCAAACGGGAATCAGAAAAACACGAAAATAGAATCATAACGCGTATTTAACTAACATAACCAGACAAGACAAATTTTCGACCAACTAGCCTTTGTCAAGCGTGAATGTAAGATCACAAGCAAACACCAAATACAATCATCAGGAGAAAAAGACAAACTTGGCTGCTTCGTCCAGTGGGAGAAGAAGACTAAAATTAGGAGAAAAAGACTGAAACTTCCCTGCTGCTTCGTCCAGTGGGAGAAGAAGACTAAAATTAGGAGAAAAAGACTGAAACTTCGCTGCTGCTTTGTCCAGTGGGAGAAGAGGACTGAAAGTTTAGTCCTCTCCTCCCACTCGACGAGACAGCAGCGAACTTTCAGTCTTTCCTTTTAATTTTTGTATTTGGTGTTTGTTTGTTTGTTTGTTTGTGATCTTACATTCACGCCTGACAAAGGCCAGTTGGTTGGAAATTTACGCCTAAATGGAAAATTTACGCCTGTCTTGTCTGGTTTTAATTGTTGGCTTTTAATTTAAACCCGGAATTGTTTCTAACGAGGTGTCAGTCCCGATATGGCCATTTGGTCGGTGGGGCTATAAGCAATATCAGTTTCAGTTTCTCAAGATGACGTTTCATACCAGCTGACGCTGCTGGTACCATGTGGTGGAGAAGATCCAAAATGATCATGGAACAAGCCTGGTATCCCCCCCCCTAGCCTGTGGCTTTTGCATGCTGTACTAGTCACCGCACCAGTCTTTCATGGGAGCCATCTTGGCTGCATTGTAATGAGGTGTATATAATTATGTCCAGCTATCTTCAAAATATAAAATAAAATAAATAAAATAAAATAAATAAAATAAAATAAATAAAATAAAATGAATAAAATAAAATAAATAAAATAAAATGAATAAAATAAAAATAAATAAAATAAGATAAAATAAAATAAAATAAAATGAATAAAATAAAATAAAAATAGATAAAATAAAATAAATAAAATAAAATAAAATAGATAAAATAAAATAAAATAAAATAAAATAAATAAAATAAAATAAAATAAAATAAAATAAAATAGATAAAATAAAACAAAATAGAATAAAATAAAGCAAACAAAACAAAATAAAATGAAATGAAATGAATAAATAAATGAAATAAAATAAAACAAAGAAGTTAATAAGTAAACAAATAGATGAATAAATAAATAGATACATAAATAAACAGACAAATGATGAATGAATAAGTAAATAAATAAATGCAATATCAAGTGAATTAAACTGAAATAAGTTGCGGATTTCTCTCAGGTTTACTCCTTTGGCTTGTCTTCCCCCAAAGAGTACTTGCCAGGTAGCACAGTTTTTTGCTGACCATTGGCTCTAAGTTGATTTTATTGTCCTAGAAAAGATCTTGTTTTTAGTCTTGTTAGGATCTTTCTTCTTCTTCTTCTTCTTCTTCTTCTCTTCCTTCTCCTTCTCCTTCTTCTTTTTCTTTTTCTTCTTCTTTCTTCTTCTTCTTCTTCTTCTCTTCTTCTTCTTCTTCTTCTTCTTCTCTTCTTCTTCTTCTTCTCCTTCTTCTCCTTCTTCTCCTTCTTCTTCTTCTTCTTCTTCTGTCTCTTTCTTCGTCTCTTTCTTCTTCTTTCTTCTTCTTTTTCGTCTTCTTCTTCCTCTTCTTGTTCTTGTTCTTGTTCTTCTTGTTCTTGTTCTTCTTCTTCTTCTTCATCTTAATTTATTTCCTTCCCTCTTCTACTACTACTTCTTCTTCTTCGTCTACTTCTTCTTCTTTTTCTGTCGTCTTCTTTGTCCATTTCTTCTTCTTCTTCTTCTTTTTCTTCTTCTCCTTCTTCTTCTCCTTCTTCTTCTTCTTCTCCTTCTCCTTCTCCTTTTCCTCCTCCTCCTCCTTCTTCTTCTTCTTCTCCTTTAATTTCGTAACGAGTCACTGGACGCCGCACTAAAGAACTGTTCACCAGATTATTCCATTCTGTTGGTTGTATCGTTGGACCCGCGTCTTCTAGCTGCGAACTCTAAAGATCCCACAGCAGTTGAAAATCCTGAAGAGCAGGGCATTCCCCGGCTGCCTTGGTAAAAACATTGGAGGTTGATTTCCCAGATCCCACCCCTTGAAGACTAATTAGCCTTCTTGCCTTTCTGAAATCTTTGTTAAAAATGCGAATATGAATATGAATTTGAAGCGAGGGAGACGGGATGGGCGCCGCCCTCGTGGTGCTGGCCCCCGGAAAAGTTGAGATCTCTGCCACCTCACTCCCCTACGACCCCCCAGAGTTATGGAGCTATCTAGGTAGGATCTCAGGACATGGCCAGCTCGTGGGTTTATGTGCTGGTTTAAGGCTTGTGCTGTGATCATTTTGGATCTTCTCCATCACATGGCACCTGTGACGTTAGTACATATGGAATTCATTCCGAGCGCGGAGACGTCATTTTGAGAAACTGAAACTGAAACTGGTGGTTATGTGCCAAAACCTGAGTATGTGTAAATGTTAGGAGAAAGGACTCAAACTGAAGATAAATAACACTTACTCGTCAAAGATCAGTCTTCCTCCTTCCGATGCCAGTTCCATCATTTGAGAAAATCCACCGACATATATCAGTCCCTGATGACAGATGGATCATTTGAACACATGAGCAGATCGATCTATGCATGATGAATGAATCAATCAATCAGTCAGGTAATCAATGCCTCCATCAAAGCTGTTAATGAACCAACCAGCCAATCAGTACATCATCGTCATCATCATCTTCATCATTATCATCACCATCATCATCATCATCACCATCATCATCATCATTATCATCACCATCATCATCATCATTATCATCACCATCATCACCAT
>JAPXFY010000034.1:17005880-17015880 GCA_030674185.1 Monoplex corrugatus
TAGATAGACAGATAGATAGTATAGATAGACAGATAGATAGATAGATAGATAGATAGAAGACAGATAGATAGACAGATAGATAGATAGACAGACAGACAGACAGACAGACAGATAGATAGATAGATAGATAGACAGACAGATAGATAGATAGATAGATAGATAGATAGACAGACAGATAGATAGATAGATAGATAGATAGATAGATAGATAGATAGATAGATAGATAGATAGATAGATAGATAGATAGATAGATAGATAGATTCTTCTGTGAAAGTGTGCAGCTTACTTTTGCACTGTATTCTTCTACGTGATATTTTGTATCTTGTAAAATAAGTGATATTCTGGACATGTTTATCGAGTTTTCATTCGGAAACATATGGACCTACTGTATTTTCAAGGATTGCTAAATCGAACGTTGAATCTGTGCATGCGTTTTCATTAACATCAATAGGATTAATAAGCAAACATAAAGCAAAGAAAGCAAGAAATGATCAAACAAAACAAAAAAACAAAAAAACAATAAAACAACAAAAGAGAAAAAAGACAGAAACAAACACAAAACAAAGAAACAAAGATGCAACCAATCAGTCAACCCACCAATCAACCAACGAACCAACTGACCGACCAAGTAAAGAGAGAAAGAAACAAACAAACAATGTAAAAGAACAAAATAGAACAAACGAACGAAAAAACAAACAAACAAGCAAGCAAACAAACAAACAAACGAATGAACGAACGAAAAAAAATCTACGATAGTGGCAAACACACAACCAACCGACCGACCGACCGACCGACCAACCGACCAACCAACCAACCAACCGACCGACCGACCAACCGACCAACAAAACCAACCAACCAACCAACCAACACCAACCAACCGACCGTCCGTCCAACCAATCACCAACCAACCAGCTAATTAACCGACCGACCGATCGACCAACCAACCAAACCACTCAAGCAAACAAACAAACAAACAAACAAACAAACAAACAAACAAACGGACGAACGAACGAACGAAGCAACCAAGCAACGAGCCAACCAACCAACCAACCAACCAAAAGAGCAAACAGACAGACAAACGAACAAACGAACAAACTGACAAAGAAACACACAAACCATTTAAACTGACCCACCTGCCTGCAGAACGAGAGCGGGCGTCAGCATGGCGATAGCCATGTACAGCATCTGGACACACAGACAGACGGACTTGAACATGGACATTCATTTATTATTCATCATCATCAGGTGCCCTGCCGCATGGCGTTGGCGACCATGGACTTCCAACCATCTCTATCTCTCGTTGCCCCCAGCATCTCCCCCACCCTCTTCATCCCCAGCCACTCTGCAAGTCCGTCCAACATTCTCTCCCTGGGTCTACCTGGTGCTCTCTTTCCCTCCAGCTTTACCGTTGTGACCAGGTGCTCCAAATCCCCCTTCCTCATAAAATGGCCTACAAATGTTGCTTGTCTTTTCCTAATCTTCCTTATGAGTGATCTATTTGTGTCTGCCTCCATCAAGACTGTCTCGTTTGTTTGTTTTTGCTGTCCATGGAACTCTCAACATTCTTCTGAGAAACCACATCTCGGCTGCCTCGATCCTGCTCTGGCTTTGCTTGCTGACTGTCCACGCCTCGCATCCGTACAACAGTATTGGTTCTATATAACATTCAAGGACTCTATTTCTGATGTTAATTGATAGGCATTTGTTGGTAAGAATGCTTGTCATTTTCTTGAATGCTGTTTTGGCATTTATTATTACGCATTAATTATTCAGTCCTTTTCTCACACTAGAAGCAGCAGCATGGAAGTTTCAGTCTTTTTCTACTAATTTTTGAAACCTGGTGTTTGTTTGTTTGTGATCATACGCTTGACAAAGGCCAGTTGGTCAATAATTTGCGCCTGTCTTGTTTTGTTGTATTAAATACGCGTTCTGATTCTTTTTACGTGTTTTTTTGTTTTTTTTCTGGTTCCCGTTTGATTGAACGCGGGCAGTCACACTTGTTTTGGGATTCATTTATTAGCATGTAACCATCTGATACGATTCTCCTCTCTCTCTCTCTCTCTCTCTCTCTCTCTCTCTCTCTCTCTCTCTTGTGTGTGCGCCGGTGTGCATGTGTGTAAATCTCTGTGTGTGTGTGTATGTGTATGTGCGAGCGCGCATACGTGCGTGACAGAGAAAGAAAATGAGGGAGAAAAAAAAGAGAGAATGAGAGAATAAGGAAGAGACACAGAGAGAGGTAGAAATAGAGAGAGAGAGAGAGAGAGAGAGAGAGAGAGAGAAAACGAGAGAACGAGAGAGAGAGAGAGAATGAGAAAAAGAGAGAACGAATTAGAGAGAAAAAGAGAATGACAGAGAGAGAGAGCGAAAGAAAGAAAGACAGATATAGTGAAAGAGAAAGAGAGAGAGGGAAAGAGACAGAGAATGAGAGAGACAGAGAATGAAAGAGTGAGGGAAAGACAAAGAGACAGAGAGACAGAGAGAGAACGAGAGCGTGAGGGAGAGAGAGAACGGGGAGAGAGAGACAAACAGACAGACAGAGACAGAGAGAGACACTGAGAGACAAAGAGAGACAAAGAGAGAAAGAAATACGGAGAGAGACAGAGAGAGAGAGACAGAGAGAGAGAGAAAGTGTGTGTGTGACAATACGAGAGATAGAGAGAAAGAAAGAGCTAGGAGACAGAGACAGAGAGAGAGAGAGAGTGTGAGAGAATAATTGAGAGAAAGAGCTAAAGAGAGAGATAAAGAGAGAGAGAAAGAGAGAAAGAGAGTGAGTGAGTGAGAGAATAATTGAAAGAGAGAGAGAGAGAATAATTGAGAGAAAGAGCTAAAGAGAGAGAGAGAGAGAGAGAATAAGGCAAAAAGAGAATGAAGGGGGAGAGAGAGGGAGAAAGAGAAAGAGAGATGGAGATAGAGACAGACACAGACAGACACAGACAGACACAAAGACAGACTGATACAGATAGACAGACGCAGACAGACAGAGACAGACAGAGAGGGGGATTGGCAATGAGAGAGGAAGAGAAGAAAGGAGAGAGAGGGGAAGAGAGGGGGAAACAGATAGACACGTACAGAGACAGAGAGAGAGACAAAGACAGACAGATAATGAAAGAGAGAGGAGAGCAATAGATGAGAGAATGAGAGCATAGAAAGAGAAGAGAGAAAGAGAAAAGGAGAGGAAGAGAATGAGGGGAGAGAGAGAGGAGAAGAGAAGAGAGAGAGATAGAGAAGACAAGACAGACAAGACAGACAGACAGATAGACAGGCAGGCAGGCAGACAGAGACAGCAAGAGACGGGGAGATGACAGAGAGAAAAGAAACAGAGAGAGAGAGAACAGACAGACAGACAGGACAGACAGACAGAAAGAAAGAAAGAGTGTAAGTGGCAATATGAGAGAGAGAGAAGAAAGAAAAGAGAAAGAGAAAGAGGGAGGGGAGGAAGGAAGGAGAGAGAGAGACAGAGAGAGGAGAAGAGACAGAGAAGAAAGAGAGAGAGACAGTGCAAGAGAGAGAGAGAAAGAGAAGGATGGAGAGAAGAAAAGAAGAGAGACAGACGAGAGAGAGAGAGAGAGAGGCAATGAGAGGGGGAAAGAGAAAGGAGGGAGGGAGGAAGAAAGAGAGAGAGAGACAGAGAGAGAGAGAGAAGAGAGACAAGAGAGAGAGACAGGAAGAGAGAAAAGAGAAGGAGGAGAGGGAGGAAGAAAAGGACAGAGAGAGAAGAGAGAGAGAAGGAGGAAGAGAGGAGAAAGAGGAAGAAAGAGAGAGAGGGAGTGAAATGGAGAGAGGACAAAGAGAAAGAGGGAGGGAGGAGAGAAAGACAAAAAAGGGGGGAAAAGAGAACAGAAAGAGAGGAGAGAGAAAAAGAGAAAGAGGAGAGAAGAAAGAGAGAAGGAGAAAGAGAGAGAGAGAGAGGAGAGAACAGGATAAAGAGAGAAGAAGGGAGGGAAGGGAGAAGAAGAAAGAGAGAAAGAGAGAGCGAGAGAAAGGAACAGAGAAAGAGAAGGAGAGAGACAGAGAGAAAGACAGAGGGAAAAGAGAGAGGGAGAGAGAAAGAGAGAGAGAAAGAAAAAGAGAGAAACAGAGAAAGAGACGGAGGGAGGGAAGGAGAGAGAGAGAGAGAAAGAGAAAAAGAGAAGGAGGGAGGGAGGAAGAGAGAGAAAGAGAGAGAGGGAGAAACAGAGAAAGAGAAGGAAGGAGGAGGGAGAGAGAGAGAGCGAGAGAAAGAAACAGAGAAAGAGAAGGAGAGAGACAGAGAGAAAGACAGAGGGAAAAGAGAGAGAGAGAGAGAGAGAGAGAAAGAGAGAGAGAAAGAAAAAGAGAGAAACAGAGAAAGAGAAGGAGGGAGGGAGGGAGAGAGAGAGAGAGAAAGAGAAAAAGAGAAGGAGGGAGGGAGGGAGGAAGAGAGAGAAAGAGAGAGAGGGAGAAACAGAGAAAGAGAAGGAAGGAGGAGGGAGAGAGAGAGAGAGAGAGAGAAAGAAACAGAGAAAGAGAAGGAAGGAGGAGGGAGAGAGAGAGAGAGAGAGAAAGAAACAGAGAAAGAGAAGGAGGGAGGGAGGGAGGGAGACAGACAGAGAGAGAAAGAGAGACAGAGAAAGGAAGAGAGAAATAGAGAAAGAGAAGGAGGGAGGGAGACAGAGAGAGAAAGAGAAAGAGAGAGAAAGAAACAGAAAAAGAGAACGAGGGAGGGAGGGAGAGAGAGAGAGACAGAGACAGAGAGTGAAAGAGAGAGAGAGAGAAATAGAGAAAAAGAAGGAGGGAGGGAGGGAGGGAGGGAGACAGAGAGTGAAAAAGAGAGAGAGAGAAACAGAGAAAGAGAAGGAGGGAGAGAAGGGAGAGAGAGAGAGAGAGAGAGAGAGAAGTAAAGAAACAGAGAAAGAGAAGGAGGGAGGAAGACAGAGAGAGAGACAGAGAGAGACAGAGAGTGAAAGAGAGAGAGAGAGAAACAGAAAAAAGAGAAGAAGAGAGGGGGGAAGAGAGAAAGAGAGAGAGAAAGAGAGAAAGTAAAGGAGGGAGGGAGGGAGACATATAGAGAGAGAAAGAGAGAGAAAGAAAGAGAGAGAGAGAGAGAGAAAAAGAAAGAGAGAGAGAGAAAAAGAAAGAGAGAGAGAGAAAAAGAAAGAGGGAGGGAAGGAAAGAGAGAGAGCAAGAGAGAAAGAGAGAGAGAGAAAGAAACAGAAAAAGAAAAAGGGAGAGAGAAAGAAAGAAAGAATGAGAGACAGACAGACAGACAGAAAGAGAGAGAGAGAGAGAGAACGAGAGAGAGAGAAAGAGAGAAAGAGACACAGAGACACAGAGAGAGACAAACAGAGAGACAGAGAGAACAAAACCACTCACCGTCTGAAACATTCCCAGAAAGACGATGAACGCCTTCACCAGAGCAGACAACCGAAGGGATCCACCGGCAGAGGATCCGAACCTCATCTCCAAGTACTGATAGACGCTGATGAGACGCAGGGGGTAAACCAGAGGCACCAGCGTGAAGTAGACCACGCCGCAAGAGAGGGACACGCCCACGAAGATGAAGATTACCATGGTACCTTTCAAACAGTTTCAATTTCTGTTTAGGCCTAGATCTTCTATTTGTATTTGTCATTGGAATAATGTGGCCTACATTATGATATGTGTATCTAAATCTGGCTGAGAGAGCATATATGTATATATGCATACATGCATGCATGCATACATACAATCATATATACATGTACATACATATACATATATACATACATATACATATATACATACATATACATAAAGTGCAACGAGTATACTTCGGACATCTACTGTTTGCGCTATATAAGTGCAATGTGAAATTATTATTATTATTATTATTATTATTATTATCTGTAACATACACACACACGCACGCATGCACGCACGCACGCACGCACACACACACACACACACACACACACGATTTTTTTTAAATGAAAAGGATGACGGAAAAAAAGGATGATACCAGTATTGTAGACATCAGCAGGGGTTCCAATGAGAGAGATAGCGGATTGGAACGTGGCGAAGAGAGACAGACACACGGAGCCCAGGCCTAACTTCCGATTGCCCACAAGATATTCCTCCTGCAAAAATAGACTTTTGTGTAAAGAGCCAGTGGTTCAGAGTTCAATCCCTGCAACAGTTTCAGTTTCTTAAAATGGTATCTCCTCGCTCTAAATGAATTCCATACGCACAGACGTCCATGGACAGCAAAGAAAACAAACGAGACAGTCTTGATGGAGGCAGACACAAGTAGATCACTCATAAGGAAGATTAGGAAAAGACAGGCAACATTTATAGGCCATTTTATGAGGAAGGGGGATTTGGAGCACCTGGTCACGGCGGGAAAGCTGGAGGGAAAGAGAGCACCGGGTAGACCCAGGGAGAAAATGCTGGACGGACTTGCAGAATGGCTGGGGACGGGGAGGGTGGGGGCGATGCTAGGGGCAACGAGAGATAGAGGCAGATGGAAGTCCATGATCGCCAACGCCATGCGGCAGGGCACCTAACGATGATGATGATGACAGACGTCACGGGTGCCAAGTGATGAGATCGGAAATGATCATGTCACAAGATTTAAGCCTGCACCTAGACCTATGAACTAGTCAGGCCCCGAGGTCCTACCTACTACATGGAGTTTGTGCTTTTAATGACTGTTTTGTATCAATTTGTCATGGGAACAACCTTGGCTACATTGTAATAACGTGTATTCTATCTTTGAAATAGAATGAAATGAAATGAATTGAGACAAAAACTAAAAATAAAATAAAATCAAGTGAAATCAAATGAAATAAGTGAAATAAAACGGCCTTCAAGAAGACGAAAAGCGTTCTTACCAACAACTGCCTGTTAGTTAACAGCAGGAAGAAAGGTCTTGAGTGTTATATAGAACCGATAGTGTTGTGCGGTTGTGAGACATGGACAGTCAACATGCAAAGTCAGAACTCATCTGTGGTTTCAAAGAAACATGTTGAGTTCTATGGACAGCAAAGAAAACAAACAAAACAGTCTAGAAGGAACAAGACACAAGAAGAACATTGATTGAAAAAATTAAGAACAGACAAGCAACGTTTAAAGGCTATTTTATAAGGAAAGAGAATTTCGAACACCTGGTCACAACAGGAAAGCTGGATGGAAAGAGAGCACCAGGTAGACCCAGGGAGAAAATATTGGACGGACTTGCAAGATGGCTGAGGACAGAGAGGGTGGGAGATGTACTTGCAGTGACAAGGCCAGGGATAGATTCGTATGGAAGACCATGATCGCCAACGCCATGGGGCAGGGCACATGATAATGATGAAAACAAAACAAAACAAAATATAATATAATATAATATAATATAATATAATATAATATAATATAATATAATATAATATAATATAATATAATATAATATAATATAATATAATGTAATGTAATGTAATGTAATGTAATGTAATGTAATGTAATGTAATGTAATGTACTGTAATATAATGTAATGTAATGTAATGTAATGTAATGTAATGTAATGTAATGTAATATAATATATAATATAATATAGTATAATATAATATAACATAAGATAACATAACATAACAGAATAGAATAGAATACAATACAATACAATACAATACAATACAATACAATATATTACAATAGAATAAAATAGAAATAAATAAAATAAAAAAAAATAAAAAAATAGAATAGAAATAAAATGAAATAAAATAAAATAATGAAATAAAATATAATAAAGGGACCTAAAGAAAACACAGTCACCAAGTATAAAAATGTCTCACACCACAAAAGTCACGCCAATCAATACTGCAATAGCCTCTGCTACCTATCAACATGACGAAAATAATGTATTGTATTGTAGCTTTTCCAGTCTACCCTCAACTTCCCAGGAAAACAAAATCAGTGGATGAATAAAAGAGTAAATAAGATGTATATGAAGTAACAAACAACAACAAAAAAACAGACACACACACACACACACATACAAACACACACACACATTCACAAACACACTCATACAAACACATACACACACAAACACACTCACACAAACACACACACACACACACACACACAAACACACTCACACACACACACACATACACACACACGCAAATTTCCGGTCCTAAAGATCTTCCTAAAATTTGGAATAAGGTCAAAGAAATGAAAAATGGATTTCATTTACAACAGTTTCCTATTAAGATTAGAGACAATGAATTTCCTTCGTCATCTGAGAAAGCTGAAGAATTTGTACAGTTCTTTTCAAGAGCAAGTAATTCCAGTAGCTTGTCTCCACCAATTCAGGAGAAAAGACGGAAAATTGAGGAATCTGTAGAATACTCAGATCCTCCCCCCGATAGCCACATGTACATAAATTCAAAAATTACGTTACAAGAACTTAAAGATGCTCTTCTCTCTTTGATCAATAAAAAATCAGCTGTAGGTCTGGATGGCATTTCGTATACGCTTTTAAATCATTTACCAGAGAAATAGATTAAATATTTACACCATATCATACTAAAATGCTGGGAAAGTGGTCACATACCTGACATTTGGAAGAATTCAATTGTGATACCTGTACTGAAAGCTAATAAACCACGCTCTGATACAGGTAGTTACAGGCCTATCTCGCTTACATCCCATGTTTCGAAACTAATGGAAAAAATTACTCTGAATCGACTGACTTATTTTTGTGAGAAAAATAATATAATACCTATTAACCAGTCTGGATTTCGAAAAGGTAGATCGACGACAGACCATTTAGTCAAATTAACAACTCAAATAAAAACTCAGTTTGCGAGAAGGAAAAATGTCTTAGCTACCTTTTTTGATCTTAAAAAAGCGTATGATCAAGTCTGGCATGCAAGACTTTTGTTGAAATTGAAACATATTGGTCTCAAAGGTAATATTTATTATTTCGTAAAAGCATTTATAAGTAATCGAAGTATAGTCGCTAAAATAAGTAATACATACTCTGAAAAACGACATGTAAACATGGGAATTCCACAGGGTTCCATAATATCTCCTCTTTTATTTAATATTTTGATCAATGACCTGCCATCACAAGTCTCTAACAATGTGAACTTAGCTCAGTACGCTGATGATATAGCGCTCTGGATGAACGTTTCGTTGAAAAGGAAGACTTCCTTAAGAGAAATAACCTATATTAAAAAGATCTATCAACGTGAAATTGATCACATTTCCACTTACTTGAAAGTTAACGGTCTGGAAATATCCAATGAAAAGACACATATGATTCTTTTTAATAATGGTTTCAGTCCTAAAGAGTTACCACTGTTCAAAATTGATAATGAGGAACTGAAATATACCACTCAGGTGAAATTTCTGGAGTTCACTTGACTTCTAGTTTACAATGGAAAGTACATTTTGATGCCTTATTATACAAAGCCGTGAAAAGCTTTAATTTAATAAAAATAATTAGTAAACAGTCATGGGGGCAGGACACTAAAACGTTATTACATCTTGTTACAGCTTTAGTCAGATCAAAGTTGGCTTATGGCCAAGAGGTCTATTTTTCAGCCCCAAAATGTTATTTGAAAAAACTTCAAAGCTTGGATAGTAAAGCTGTTAAATGTGCTCTTGGGGTACCTGTGTATACAAAAACACAAGAAGTATATAAAATAGCCGGCATCCTTCCTTTGGAAGACTGGAGGAAGTTATCAGCTGCTAAATATATAGTTAGAGCAAATGCAGTAGCTAACTATGTTGACACGGATCTTAAAATTCGGTCTGACATCCATTTCCCCAAGAGAGCAAGAACAATAAAGGCACAAGAACCAATATCCAGTTACACAAATGAGCTCTTCGAAATTTGCAGAGTAGTTCGTAAAAAAGTTTCACATAAACTGATATGTTGTCCTCTACCCCCCTGGGAATTGTCCACTGCTACTTTTGATATCAACTACATTGAAACTGACTTGAGAAAAGATATTAATCCGCACCTGTTAGCAATTGACGTTCTGTCTCATCTGCATGAAAAATATTCACATCACTT
>JAPXFY010000034.1:17020880-17033380 GCA_030674185.1 Monoplex corrugatus
GAAGCTTTGAGCACAGCGCATGTGGGAATTGTCTATATGAGATGAATCTTTCTTGAACAATCCCCAGACCATGAACCCTTGCTGAAAGGCCACACCGGTCACAACAGATCAACCCACACAGGAACAGCAAACACAAACCACTGCCTTTACCAACAGAGAGTTTGGGATTTGGAATTTCTTCAAGAAGGAGTTATCTTACTTGGACAAATTCCGTATGCACTTAATCCACAAATGCGAGCAATTATCTGAGCCTATGCACAACTCCTTACGTTGGCAAAGTTTTGAAATGGGGATGGGAGAGAGCACAGAAGAGTCTGAGGAAACATTAAGCTGTCACCACCAGAATGATGGAAACAATAAGAATGGCAGCGAACAGGCCAGTTTTTCTCTGTGTTACGGGCTGAGAGTGAACTCAACATATTAGAAATCCAAAACAAGTGTGACTGCCCACGTTCAAGCCAACAGGAACCAAACAAAAAACAAAAAACAAACGGAAACAGAATCAGAACGCGTATTTAATGCAACCAGAGAAGACAGGCACAAATTTTCGGCCCACTGGTTTTTGTCAAGTGTAAACGTAAGATAACAAACGAATAAAAACAAAACACAATATAAAAATTAGGAGAAAAAGGCTAAAACTTCCCTGCTGCTTTGTTCATTGGGAGAAAAGGACTAAAATGACATCATAATGTGTTCCTGAGTAGTGGTAAGAACTGGCGAGAGGGGAGGCAATATGATGTCAGAGGGGAAGTGAGATGAATTCTGCAATTTGAAACTAGTCATGCCATATTAGTATTGTTTTATTCTAAAGAGGGTCCAGGGCTAAGACTATGGAAACTATGATGCACTAGCTAAGAGTAGTTTTTGGAATATAAGTATCTTACTATTAAATAATGCATAAATATACATAGATATTCATACATACATACACACACATATCCATATAAACAGACAAACACACAGACAGACACAAATACACACACACATATTCATATAATATATATATATATATGTAT
This sequence comes from Monoplex corrugatus, assembly GCA_030674185.1. Classification (NCBI taxonomy): domain Eukaryota; kingdom Metazoa; phylum Mollusca; class Gastropoda; order Littorinimorpha; family Ranellidae; genus Monoplex; species Monoplex corrugatus. The sequence continues at coordinate 17,021,897 of JAPXFY010000034.1, forward strand.
ATGTATATTTTATGTATACATGTATATCTATATCTATATAATTATATATGTAAACTTATGTATACAAACACATGTCTATGTATATCTCTGCATATATACATACACATGGATACACAATCATAATCCTGACATAAATATAAAAATAAGAGAAAATATAAGCATAAGATCGGCTGAATGGAAAAAAAGATATAATCAAGAGGCAAGGCTGATATAAGATTGTGAGAGCATGGCTGTATCAAAGAACCAGACAGCCCGCAATAAACCGTGGCTCTTAGAAAGAGAAAGAGAGAGAGAGAGAGAGAGGGAGGGAGGGAGGGAGAGAGGGAGAGAGAGAGAGATTTGACACTCAGACACTTTATTACCCAAAGCAACAGCATTTGGCCTCAATGGATCTGTCTTATATACTTAGTCCTTGTGGCCCCTTAGCCCAGTTGTTAGAACACCATATTCACAAAACATAGACAAAAGTGTGGTTTCAGTCTTGGCCGGGCCACAGCTATTTGTACAGGACCGGACCAGCTGATAGGTTCATGTGTAGGCTAAAGGACTGTGCCATAATCATCTTGGACCTTCTCTATCACATGACATCAGTGGCAGTCTCTGCCTGTGGAATTCATTCCGAGCACGAGCACGTCGTCAACTTGAACAATCGAAACTGCAAGTAAAACTTGACACTCTACACAATATCACCACAGCAACTTAAAAACGATACATGTTAAGCAAAAGTAGAGAAATGAAATAAATTGTCAAAGCGTCCCAACACATACTTACATGTACAAGGAAAAGAAAAAAAGAAAAAAAAAAGAAACAAAAACAGGCATTAAAACGACCGAACAAATAAATAGTGTGGGAAGTGTTACTTAAAACTGAAAATGGCCGCCTTCATAAATGTCGCACGCGGATTGGATGGGTTTTTAATATAGCTATGGACTCAAGATTTTATACAATGTTTCCATCATTCTGGTGGTGTCAGCTTAGTTTTTCATAGGTCCACTGGCCTGTTGGCTGCCCATCTTAATGTTTCCATCATTCTGGTGGTGTCAGCTTAGTTTTTCATAGGTCCACTGGCCTGTTGGCTGCCCATCTTAATGTTTCCATCATTCTGGTGGTGTCAGCTTAGTTTTTCATAGGTCCACTGGCCTGTTGGCTGCCCATCTTAACGTTTCCATCATTCTGATGGTGTCAGCTTAGTTTTTCATAGGTCCACTGGCCTGTTGGCTGCACGTCTTAATGTTTCCATCATTCTGGTGGTGTCAGCTTAGTTTTTCATAGGTCCACTGGCCTGTTGGCTGCCCATCTTAATGTTTCCATCATTCTGGTGGTGTCAGCTTAGCGTTTTTATACATCCACTGGCCTGTTGGCTGCACGTCTTAATGTTTCCATCATTCTGGTGATGTCAGCTTAGCGTTTTATAGGTCCACTGGCCTGTTGGCTGCACGTCTTAATGTTTCCATCATTCTGGTGGTGTCAGCTTAGCGTTTTATACATCCACTGGCCTGTTGGCTGCCCATCTTAATGTTTCCATCATTCTGGTGGTGTCAGCTTAGCGTTTTATACATCCACTGGCCTGTTGGCTGCACGTCTTAATGTTTCCATCATTCTGGTGGTGTCAGCTTAGTGTTTTATAGGTCCACTGGCCTGTTGGCTGCACGTCTTAATGTTTCCATCATTCTGGTGGTGTCAGCTTAGTGTTTCATAGGTCCACTGGCCTGTTGGCTGCACGTCTTAATGTTTCCATCATTCTGGTGGTGTCAGCTTAGTGTTCCATAGGTCCACTGGCCTGTTGGCTGCACGTCTTAATGTTTCCATCAATCTGGTGATGTCAGCTTACTGTTTCATAGGTCCACTGGCCTGTTGGCTGCACGTCTTAATGTTTCCATCAATCTGGTGATGTCAGCTTACTGTTTCATAGGTCCACTGGCCTGTTGGCTGCACGTCTTAATGTTTCCATCAATCTGGTGGTGTCAGCTTAGTGTTTCATAGGTCCACTGGCCTGTTGGCTGCACGTCTTAATGTTTCCATCAATCTGGTGGTGTCAGCTTAGTGTTTCATAGGTCCACTGGCCTGTTGGCTGCATGTCTTAATGTTTCCATCAATCTGGTGATGTCAGCTTAGTGTTTCATAGGTCCACTGGCCTGTTGGCTGCACGTCTTAATGTTTCCATCAATCTGGTGATGTCAGCTTAGTGTTTCATAGGTCCACTGGCCTGTTGGCTGCACGTCTTAATGTTTCCATCAATCTGGTGATGTCAGCTTAGTGTTTCATAGGTCCACTGGCCTGTTGGCTGCACGTCTTAATGTTTCCATCAATCTGGTGGTGCCAGCTTAGTGTTTCATAGGTCTCTCCCCATCTTCCGTATTTTTAACACCTTGCCAGCGCATAAAGTTTTGTGCAGGTTCAAGGTGTCTGCTAGATTAAGTGCTGGCAGATTTGGGTCGAGCGCATGTGGAATTGTCCGAGCGCGATGAATCTCTATCGAACAAACTCCAAACATAGTCTAAGCATCGAAACACATTTGTACACAGAAGCAGACTTGCTTATCGAGCTACAGGCATAAACGTCTTTATATTTGTTTTTTTCAGCCATCGAAAGTCCGTTATTAAACGTAGGCCTTACCCAGCTGCTTCCATTCACTTTGTTCCAGCGGTTTTCCTCTCCAGTTCTTGTCAAATCCATCTAGGTCGTCTCTCCTCCATCTAGTTTTCCGTCTTCCTCTAGAGCTAGTGCCGTCTCTTGGTGTCCAGAACGTGGTTTTTGTTGTCCAGCGATTGTCCATTCTCCGGTTTGAATGTCCTGCCCAGGTCCATTTCAATTTGTTGACGGTTTCCAGGATGTCTCGCACTTTTGTTCTTTCTCTGATCACCTGAGCCGTTTTGCGAGCTTTCCAGGTAATACCAAGCATGATTCTTTTGCGTGGATTAGGCTAAAATTTAATGTGAAAATGGTGATTCATTGAGATTTTGATTTTGGGGAGCTCTCTACGTGACAGAATTGTGTCAGAAGCTATGGCTCTTCAAGTGGCTTAGTCTCATGGTGAACTCAGTTTCGGTGGGTTTGGAGGCATGTTGAAAAGCCAAAGATTAGCTTGGGATTAGTGACACAAGAGCAGCGCAAAAGATACCATTTAAGTACAAAGAAAAGAATAAATAAGTGAAGAAATACACTAATAAAAAAACAAAACTAATGAATAGATAGATAGATAGATAGATAGATAAATAGATAGATAGATAGATAGATAGATAGATAGACAGATAAATAGATAGATAGATAGATAGATAGATAGACAGATAGATAGATAGATAAATAAACAAACAAATGAATGAGTGAATGAACGAATATCCAAATAACAAATAAAATAAAGAAATGAATGAATAAATAAATCAATAAATGAAATAAATAAATAAATAGATATATAAATAAACAAATAAATAAATAAATGGATGAATGAATGAATAAATAAATCACCAGTCGCTGTGATATAAAGGTTAGCACAACGGATTACCGACCAGAAAGTTATGCGTTCGAATCCCCATCTGACCAGTCAAAATCATAGGTTTTTTTATTTTTTTATTTTTTGGTCCAACCAGCTCCAACACAGAGTTAAGCGTGTTACGGGTTCATTTGGGGAAACTGGGATCACACAACCGAGTCTTATCTATTTCACGGATGTGCCATTGAGCTTCTTGTTCAAATCTTCTTACCAATACCACAGGTGTCTGTATTTCTCGGGCCCGGTTGCCGCCAATGATAATAAGCGTATTGTACAACCTTGTTACGCAGTTTCAGTCCTAGATGGAATTCCATAGCATCATCATCATCATCATCATCAACGCATTGTAGAAAGTATCTCAGGTTCTTGTCCATCAAGCTGGCGTAAAGAATTGAACATAAATAAATAAATAAATAAATAAATAAATAAATAAATAATAAATAAATAAATAAATAAATAATAAAATAAATACAGCTACTGATTACCGTCTTACATAAGCACATCGTTAAGTGGAGTCATATCGGAGAGATCAACAAACATACTTACAGAAATACAGACAGACAGACGATCAAACAGGCAGACAGACAGGTAGACAGACGGACAGGCAGACAGATACCTTCGTTTTCTGCCCTCCTCTGAAAGCCGCGAAGAAGACGCCTATTCCAAGGGCGATCACCAGGCTAAAAACAGCCACTACATAATCTGCCCAGTGCAGGTGAGTTATTCCCTCTGACATGGTTGAAGTTTACTTCTTCCTGTCACAACAAAACAATGTTGATGCAATGTTTTATTTAGAACAGTCATAACCATGATTGCACGGAAATGTATGAACAATTGTAAATAAGGACTGAACACGCCTGCATGCGGGGATACTGTCTGTCTGTCTGTCTGTCTGTCTCTCTGTCTGTCTGTCTCTGTCTTTCTCTCTGTGTATGTGTGTCTGTCTGTCTCTCTGTCTGTCTGTCTCTGTCTTTCTCTATCTCTGTCTGTCTGTCTGTCTCTCTCTGTATATCTGTCTGTCTTTCTCTCTTTGTCTGTCTGTCTCTCTCTGTGTCTGTCTCTATTTCTGTATGTCTGTCTGTCTGTGTCTGTCTGTCTGTCTCTATTTCTGTCTGTCTGTCTCTGTCTCTCTGTGTGTCTCTATTTCTGTATGTCTGTCTGTCTGTGTCTGTCTGTCTGTCTCTATTTCTGTCTGTCTGTCTCTGTCTCTCTGTCTGTCTGTGTCTGTCTCTTTCTCTCTTCCTCCCCCCTCTCTCTCGCTCCCTCTCTCTCTCTCTCTCTCTCTCTCTCTCTCTCTCTCTCTCTCTCCCTCTGTTCCTTTACTGTTCAGCTATTGGTGAACTTCGATCAAAGTTTATCCCACAGAATATCCCGTTAAGTGGATGAGACACGACTAGCCTGTGTACTCAGTCTTTCCAGGAACCCATTGCACGCTGAACTCGGGGTCAAAGGTGACTGGCGCCACACAACCCATCCAAACAAACAAAACAAAATCCCACTGATTATGACAGGACCACAGGAATGATAGCGTTTGAACCCAAAACCATCCAGTCGCTAGTCCGTTGCTGTAGACACTGCACCACGGCCAAAGACTAAAAAAAAATCACTCGTATTATTCGACTCGGTCGTAGATTGACAAGACTGACGAAAAACGATAAGGCTGTTCATATGGTTCCTGTGTTATAACAACAACAACCATATAATGATAATGATGACAACAACAACAACAATAATATTATAATAATGATAATAATAATATAATAATAATAATAATAATGATAATAATAATAATAATAATAATAATAATGATAACAATAATACAATAACAAGTCCAAGTTCATATTGCCTATACATGAATTGTTGATATTGATATTAACAACACCAATAACAACAAGAACGACAGCAACAAGAACAACAACATCAATAAGAAGAAGAAGAAAAAGAAAAAGAAGGAGGAGGAAGAGAAGAAGAAAAAAAGAAGAAGGCGACGACGACGACGACGACGACGAAAGAAGAAGAAGAAAAGAAGAATAGGACAAAGAATGATAATAATGATAATGTGATACAAATAATAATCATGATGATGATGACACAACAAGAGCAACAACAACAGCAACAATAACACTAATAGCAATAACAACAATAAGAACAAGAACAACAACAAATAATAAAACAACAAGAACAACAATAAAAACGACAATGATAATAATAATAATAATAATAATAATAATAATAATGATAATAGATATAATAATAATAATAATAATAATGATAATAATAATGATAATGATAGTAATAATAATAGTAATAATAATAGTAATAATAATATAAAATTAACTAATTAATAATAATAATAATAATAATAATGTGAGACAAGTGTCTACTTAGATGTTTTTTCTTCAGTCACTTTTTTATTTTTTATTTTTATATCTTTTTGTATTCATTTTCATTACAATTTTTTAGGTCATAGCAATGCAGCCAAAATTGTTCCAGTGATAGACTGATACAAATACATAAGATATAAAAACCCATGTGCCTGGTAGGACCTCAGGACCTGGCCAGTTCATAGGTTTAAGTGCAGGCTTAAGGCTTGTGCCATATTCATTTTGGATCTTCTCCATCACATGGCATCAGTGACTGATACAAGTATAAGATATAAAAGCCAAACTCTTAGTAGGCCACCAGGACAGGCCAACTCATGGGTTTAAGTGCAGGCTTAGGGCTTTATGCCACGATCATTTTGGATGGATCTTCTCCACCACATAGCACTACTGACTTCAGCGCATATGGAATTTTGTTTAGGATCATCGCACCCATTTTCTACGTCACCTTAATGGCCACAGAAGCTAGCACATTTTTTTTTTACAATGCGATAATGATGATGTCGATGAGGATGATAATCATGTTATGCAGTTCCATCTAGGATTGAGACCGCGTGACAGGGCTGCACTCTGTGCCTACAATCATAATGTATCCTGGTGTCAACCAGGCCCGAGAGATACAGACACCTGCGGTGCTGGTCACAAGATTTGAGCAACACCCTCAATGACGCATCCGTGAAGTGGATGAAACTCGACTGTGTGGTCCCAGTCTTGCCGATGAGCCCATAGCACGCCCAACTCTGGTTAGGAGCCGGTTAGAGCCGAAAAATCCCACAATGATTTCTGAAGGGACTGATGGGGATTCGAACCTACACAACCTTCCAGTCAGTAGTCCGTTGCGTTAACCACTACACCACAGCGACTGATGCCAGTGCATATGGAATTTATTCCGAGCGCATAGAGTCATTTTGAGAAACTGAAGCTGAAAATGAAACTGAAACTGCAGGCCTGGTACCTCTGACTTCCCTCGCTGAGATTCCTGTAGAAGTTACTCCCATCCTTAATTAACCCATGGCCAAAAGATCTCCCTGTGAGAACAAGGGGTTAAGGCTTTGGGCGACCCAAGGTGTTTTCTAGACCCGGCCATTTCCAAGTGCTACCTCACCCCATCCTGAAAGAACAATCACCAACCTGCCCCTGTGGTCAAGAGGACCTAACAGCTAAACACACAATTGTGGCGATGGGGCCTCTATCTAGCAGACAGGAGACATGGCCGACTTCAACTCTTTTCAACACCAAGCTGCATGGCAACCAGAAGAAGCTAGAAAATAACCGACCACATCCATCGCCAGATGTGGCATGACCATGTTGTCGGCGAACGAAGCAAGGAGAAGAAGAAGAAGGAAAGAAAGAAGGAGTAGGAGAAGAAGAAGAAGAGGAGGAGGAGGAGGAAGAAGAAGAAGAAAAAGAAGAAGAAGACGACAAAGACGACGACGAAGAAAAAGAAGAAGAAGAGGAGGAGGAGTAAGAGGAGGAGGAGGAAGAAGAGAGGGAAAAAGAAGGAAAAAAAAGAAGGCGGAGGAGGAAGAAGAAGAAGCAGAAGAAGACGAAGAAGAGAAGGAGGAGGAGGAAGAGGAGAGGGAAAAAGAAGGAAAAAAAAGAAAGCGGAGGAGGAAGAAGAAGAAGCAGAAGAAGACGAAGAAGAGAAGGAGGAGGAGGAAGAAGAGAGGGAAAAAAAAGGGAAAAAAAGAAGGCGGAGGAGGAAGAAGAAGAAACAGAAGAAGACGAAGAAGAGAAGGAGGAGGAGGAAGAAGAGAGGGAAAAAGAAGGAAAAAAAAGAAGGCGGAGGAGGAAGAAGAAGAAGCAGAAGAAGACGAAGAAGAGAAGGAGGAGGAGGAAGAGGAGAGAGAAAAAGAAGAGAAAGAAGAAGAAGAAGAAAAAGAAGAAAAAGATGAAGAAGAAGAAGAAAAAGAAGAGAAAGAAGAAGAAGAAGAAGAGGAGGAGAAGGAGGAAAACACAGAGAAACTGCAAAGAACACCAGTTATTGTCAACGGCATCGACAGTCTAAACAGAATCACAGTGACTGCCAACATTATAGCAAACAGAAACTAGAAACATACAAAAACAGAATCTGAACGTGTACATTACATACTGTCACTGCATCGCCTGTCCTGTCTTGTTTCGTTAAGATTCAATACACGTGCTAACTCTATTTTTGTTGTTCTAGCTTTCTCAGGCTTGTGACGCTTCGCCACTTCCGATCCTGATCAACAACCAAGAGATCCTGACTAGGTAAACTCTGTTACTTGGATATGTTCTGTTAGATGGACAAGAAGAGGAAGAGAAGGAATTGGAGAGAGAAGAAGAAGAAGAAGAAGAAGAAGAACTACAACAACAACAACAACAACATGAACAAGAAAAACAAGAAGTAACACTAAGCCTCTAAATAACAAAAAGACATTTGCATAAGGCAACTGCTTTCTAAAAGACCTTGGCGTAAGGTAACTGGTTTCTAATATTACCAAAATAGTTTTTATAGCCCACAACGTATACTTTGTCTTCTCTGGGCTCCTTGCAGCATGTGCACACGAAATTATAACGATTACATACTTTGCAACTAACATGGCGATCAGCCGCTCGTTTGGTGCTTTCTGCTGTCCGACGGATCGATCGTTGCAGGCAAGTCTTGGGACGTTGTAGTTTGAAATCAGAATCGTTTGAAGACAAGTATGTCACGCCGACTTGTACAATCGTCCCACTTGATTTTAATGTTATGCGGTAGCTTTTACACCCGTCTCGTATGACAGCAATCGTGGAGCTGTTCCGCCTTGACAGATTAACAAGGTCAAAGCCAAGCGGACAATGCATTGGTTATCGTTAAGTTCAAGTTTCCGCTTGCGCTACTCGACCCAACTGAGAAAATAAACCGTTTCGGAATAACGAATACCATTTGAAACTTTTTGTCGTGTTTCTGCCAAGATTTCTTTATACAGTAGATGCCTTTTTTCTTTTGTTTTTCTTTTGTTTTGTTTTTCTGGGGGGGGGGGGGGCCGTTTTATTTTCGGTGTTTTTTTTAATTCTTCGTCTCTTTCTCTCTGTCACCTTCTGCATGGTCAGGCCATATTTGGTGATGAACATGGCTGTTTGTTTGTTTGTTTGTTTGTTTGTTTGTTTGTTTGTTTGTTTTGTTTTCAGTTCCTGTCAGTTGCCATGGAACTGGTTAGTCTGCACAGATTGAATCTCACCCCCCCACCCCCCCGTGGGGATGCCGGGGCTCTTTCAGTCTAAATAGTATCCCCACCTTCTGGAAATTCTGTACTAGAAATGTCCTCCATTCTGTCACTCTCTTTGTTTCTTTCTTCCTCCTTTGCTTTCTGCCATCTCTTCCTGTCATTCCTGGATCCATTGCTGCCCACTGCACTGCCCAAGTCACACAAATTTCTGGTCTTCATCTCTTCCTTGTTGATGGGGATCGGAGGTGATCAAGCATCACAAGCCTGAGATAGTGTTGGGTGGAACACCGTCTATGTTTCATCATCATTATCATGTGCCCTGCCGCATGGTGTTGGCGATCATGGCCCTCCGTACGAATCTATCCCTTGTCGCTGCAAGTACATATCCCACCCTCTCCTTCTTCAGCCACCCTACAAGTCCGTCCAATATTTTCTCCCTGGGTCTACCTGGTGTTCTCTTTCCCTCCAGCTTTCCTGTTATGACCAGGTGCTCCAATTAACCTCTGAGTAGCTGATGTTAATTGTAATTCTGAAGCGTTTGCAGGCTGCAACAAATTGGCCAGTGATTGTGCATGCATGATTGTGTTAAACGGACATTAGATTCTCACAGTTACCACGTCAAACTGTCACAGTTACCATGTCAAATTGTCACAGTTACCACGTCAAACTGTCACAGTTGCCACGTCAAATTGTCACAGTTACCACGTCAAATTGTCACAGTTACCACGTCAAACTGGAATATTTCATTCAGTTACGTTTCTGCAATATTTGATCTTATTATAAAGCTTACAAAATCATTATCTGCAAATAAAAAAGCTGACACATGTGTTGCCAATGTACCGACTTTCCAAAGACTACAAAATATAAGATTAAAAATCGAACAGAACAATGCCAAAGTTAACTTTCACTTGCCCATTTTACACACTGAATGTAACAACCATACACCAATGTTTCCTGAATAGAAAACAAACTTATCTTTAGGACATGAACTTTGATTTTAATGTACACACTGAAATCTTCAGCGGTTATAATACTGTTGCTGATGGTGTGTGTGTTATATGTTGTTTATCTGTCAGCAATGCTTTTTTCTACATGTATCAGTTGATGAACTGATTGATTCCGTTACCACATTGTTTGTTAATGTCTGTTTATTTGTAAAGCAAACAGAAATGATTAAAAGGAGGATTAATGAAAAAAACAAACAAACAGGAATATACTGTATCAGTGTTGTTATTTAAGTTTCAGTTTCAGTTTCTCAAGATGACGTCTCCGCGCTCGGAAAGAATTCCATATGCACTAACGTCACAGGTGCCATGTGCATGGTAATCATAGCACAAGCCTTAAGCCTGCACATAAAAACATGAGCTGGCCAGGTCCTGAGGCCCTACCTAGACTATGTCTTACCTAGTCTATATCTTGTACTGGTATTTCATCAGTTTGTCACGGGAATAATCTTGGTTACGTGCAAATGACACGTGTAACTTACCTTAAAAAAAATTAACATATATAAGAAGTAAATAAATAGATAATTAAAGGTCTATAAAAAAAATAATTGAAGGTCTGAATGACAACACAACACAACTAGCCATTCTGTTGTTGTTTCAGACAAAGGTTTGGTGTGGAAGCCGTCGAAAGAGAAACTCTTCATTATTACCAGTCAACGTCATGAACTGGCCAGAGCAACAGATTACTGACAGGTAAGTCGGGGGTCCATGTCCCGTCAATCCAAACAAATTGTGATAAATATTATAATCAAAGGACATAACTCTTGATAATTATCTCCCATGTTGTATAGAACTTCTCAAATCTAACACAGTTTGTGCTACCCATTCAGCTAGCATAGAAGCAGATACAAAGTACAAAAACAGTAATCTCAGAGCACTCCAAGCCCTACCTTTATACTCTGCAACTACCCTACACACAACTATGAGAGAGGAGATAAATACATACAATATATTGGTCTTATGTTCAAGATTGACATAGTCTTTCATTCTTGAACTGACCAAACACACACACATAGACAAGACGAACATATATAGGGTTGCTTCCAAGGCATATAGGTAATACCAAAGAAATAAGAGGGAAGCAGGGAGAATTTTTATAATATAATCAAAGGACATAACTCTCATGTTGTATAGAACTTCTCAAATCTAACACAGTTTACGCTACCCATTCAGCTAGCATAGAAGCAGATACAAAGTACAAAAACAGTAAGCTCAGAACACTCCTCAAAAAAGGAGCGCCCAAGCCTACCTTTATACTGTGATAAATATTGTTTTCTCTAACAATGTCAGTTGGTAACACGCTTTACAAAAGATTGGGGGACAAAGACAGAGACACGTACAGCAAATGCATACCAGCCCCAAACAACGACACAGAAAACAACAATGATAACATACTAATAGGAGTTTTGAGTTCGTTCAAAAGAGATTCATCGCAC
>JAPXFY010000034.1:17038380-17060880 GCA_030674185.1 Monoplex corrugatus
ACGCCAGACACACACGCTTGTGTGTGTCTCTCTCTGACGTACTCGCATGCGTACACACACACAACACACTACACCTCCACACACACACACTCTACACAACACTACTCTCTCTCTCTCTCTTTTTACTGCACCTACACATACACATACACAACGCACACTATACACAACATCAGAAATGCACACAACCATACACCAATAGATACAGATAAATACTCAACCATTTGTACACATATGCTTATGGTAATCAATACATACTAACAATTTAATTGCTTCTTTATTGATTACTCTCTGTTTTGTAAATAGGTAGACCAGTGAATCAAAGGAGTCTGAAGAATAGAGTTTTAGGTGAATGGTTTATTATCATGTTTATTATTTCCAATTCATCTTTCAAAAGTTTTAAATATCAAGAAATCGTCGTTGTCATTCACCAGACATCCGCTGACAAGTAGTCCCAAACACTCCCTCCCCCCTTCCTGCCCATTTGTTTTCGAAACACTACTTTTGTTTATAAACGGTTGTATATTGTTCCAATATTGACATTAGAATTACAGGATTTAAAGTCTAAATGAGCATATACAAACAGAGTTTAACCACACTTTGTTAGTGTTATTGTTGCTCGAATACCAGTCACATGGCCAGGGTTATTACCATCTTAAAAAAGTACACCATACCTCGTTTGAGGAAAAAACACTTGGGAAAAGAAAAATAAATAAATATATCAATTCATTCGCGCACATAATCTAAAGATATGCCACTGGTGCTGACCACTCCATCCAATTTATCACCAGGGGAGGAGTAAAACTACTGAATACCAATGTAAACATAATCAAGAACGATGAAACATGTAATATAACAACGAGCCTAACTTACCTTAAGTTGCTTCTGCACCTCGCATTTCCTTAAAGCTAAAATGCTCCCTTTTAAATTAATTTTATTTATTTATTCATTTTTGTGCTAAAAATGCTCCTAACACATGTATCCAATTATCAATCCTAAGAGAAAGTATGTAAGGTTTAATGGAACATAATATACAGGTGAATGGACCAACAAAACAGAAAGTGATAGGAGGACGACAGAAAGCAAAGGAGGAAGGCAGAAACAATGAAAGTGACAAGAAAGAGGAAATTTCTAACACAAATTCCAGAAGGTAAAGGCGGGGATACTATTCATACTGAAAGAACCCCTGGCATCCCCACGGGGGATAACCAAACATACACATATGCCCATTATTATAAACCTATACATACATGACTGATATCCCCTGGCATCCCCACGGGGGATAACCAAAAACATACACATATGCCCATTGTTATAAACCTTTCATACATGACTGATCTGCATATGTAACAGTAGTCAGAATTTAGATAGCAGAATTGGGAACAGACTGCATTATTTACAGGGGAATCAATCAAAAATAATGGAAATACCATCTATGAACAAACCAGACAACAACCGCAGCATCACAAGGCAAAACAAGCATTTCCAGTTCATTCCATTGCTGATGTGGACCAAACCATTTCAACAGACAACACTGAAGGTAAACACACGCAATGAAAGATTCAACACAAACCACATACACACAACACACACACAACAACACACACTGCACACACACACACACACACACACAACACAAGATGAGAGTAGAGAGAATATGAAGAGATGAGAAGAAGCAGATAGAGAGAGATGGAGAACACGCTCATACAACATAATAAAAAAAAAATCACGCACATACACCCAACACACACACCACATCCTCTCACACATTTCCCTCTCATTCTTCTCTCATACTTTCACGCGAGTGCACACACTCATTAATAAACACACTACTCTCTCGCAAACACGCACACCACACACACACAACACACACTCTCATCTCTCATCACTCTCTCCTCTCCTTACACACACACACGGGCGCATACACATACATTCACACACACAATTTCTCTCTCTCTCTCTTTCTCTCTCTCTCTCTCACACATATACAAAAGAGAGAGAGAGAGAGAGAGAGAGTGTGTGTGTGTGTGTGTGTTTGTGTGTGTGTGTGTGTGTGTGTGTGTATGTGTGTGTGTGTGTGTGTGTGTGTGTGTGTGTGTGGTTGTGTGTGTGTTGTATGTGTGTGTATACACAACCGCGGGCGCGTACATAGACACAACTCTCTCCGACCGTTAAGATTTTTTTTTTTTCTAATCAAAAACATTGATTTAAAAAAACGACTCTGAAGCCCGCAGAATCTAAGCTGCAAAACCAGGTAGAACACCCTACAGAAGGCATTCCCTCCCTTAATTAAAAAGAAAAAAAATTAAAACAAAGAAATTAAAAATTCACTCACAACAAGAGTAGTCGGCACAGTCTGCAACGAAACGCAACCAGAACAACCAACAGACAAGCCCGCATCTGAGATAGAACGATAGAACTCGTGACTCTCTTAACTTTTTAATAAGATAGATTACAGCCCCTTCGTTTTCCAGCACCCGCCCCCTCCCCACCCACACACACACACTCTTTTCCCGCTCCCTTGTTTGGGTTGATAACACCGTTTGACTGTGCCAGGGGCTTGTTTCGTTACACGCTATCACACTCGCGAGCGAGTGGCGAGATAGCGATGGCAGGGGAATTGAGAGTTTCATGGACAGCAAAGAAAACAAACGAGACAGTCTTGATGGAGGCAGACACAAGAAGATCATTTATAAGAAAGATTAGGAAAAGACAGGCAACATTCATAGGCCATTTTGTGAGGAAAGGGGAATTAAAGCACCTGGTCACAACAGGAAAGGTGGAAGGAAAGTGAGCACCAGGTAGACCCAGGGAGAAAATGTTGGACGGACTTGCAGGGTGGGTGAGGACAGAGAGGGTGGAAGATAAGATGCGGCAACAAGTGATAGATACATATGGAGGGCCGTGATCGTCACCGCCATGTGGCAGGGCACTTGATGATGATGATGATGATGATGATGATGATGATGATGATGATGATGTGGGGAGAGGGAAAAGTGTGCTATCAAACGGACGCATGGCGGAAGTACATTTCAATCTATGAACAGCGCTTATTTCACATCACAAGACGGGAGTCGTCGTCAGAACACTAAAGCGACTTACACGACCGCCATCTTTACCTCGCAGGAAAGATCTTCTCAAAACTTCCGAGTCTTAATTGGCGAATATTTCGCCACGCTTGCCGCCAGTTAGACCAAAGTAACCTTGCTTACCTTGTGAGTGAGAAACGGGCCTCAGATGATTTTCCCAGAGAGTGATTAAGTGTAGCCCCTTCCTGACCCCCCACCCAAAAGAGACACACTTTTCGGACAGGCGTTGGCGGACAGTTCACCCATTCAATTCAGTTCGTGTTGTTTTTCGCCCCGCCAACCGTAAGGGCCATACTAAAGACAGTCACCTGGGATATTTTTTCTTTTTATATGGGTGGTTAGTTCATTTGATATTGCCGTAGGCTCAAGGTCTGACGTCCCAAGTTCAAGCCCGGCCATCATCATCATCATTATCATCATGTGCCTTGCCGCATGGCGTTGGCGATCATGGCCCTCCATACGAATCTATTCTTTGTCGTTACAAGTACATCTCCCACCCTCTCTATCTTCATCCACTGCGCAAGTCCGTCCAATATTCCTCCCTGAGCCTACCTGGTGTTTTTTTCCATCCAGCTTTCCTGTTGTGACCAGGTGCTCTAATTTCTCTTTCCTCATAAAATGTCATTAATGTTGCTCATCTTCTCCTAATCTTCATCCTTAATGTTCTTTTTATGTCTGCCTCCATCGAGACTGGCTCGTTTTTGTTTTCTTTGTTGTCCGTGGTACTCTTAACATTCTTCTTAGAAACCACCTTTTAGCTGCATCAATCTTGTTCTGATTTTATGAGTTGACTGTCCACGCTTCAATTCCGTACAACAATATCAGTTCTGTATAAGAGTGAAGAACTCTCTTGCTGATATTAATTGATGGGCATTTATTGGAAAGAACGCTTTTTATTTTCTTGAATGTTGTTTTACCTGGACCATTCTTTTGGCTATTTCTAATGTGTATCTGATGTCTGGTGAGACGACTGTTCCCAGATATTTAACTTGTCAACCTGTCCCGATGTGCCATTTGCTGTTATTTTGCATGAGGTGATTTCTTTTATTTTTCTTTTTTCTTTTTTTTTTCTTACTAATTACCATGACTTGCTATTTAGCTCTGGTTACAGAACATATCCCTGCCTAATCATATTTTGATAGTTTGGAAAGAGCTTATATCATTTTTTACTCTCATTGCTGCTGTTTGTTCCCATAATTTATATTCCTTATTAGTCTTAGATTCTTTCCATCAACATTGAGCCTTTCTAGTTAGTTGATCAATTCTTCATGTCTTACCCGATCAAAAGTATTAGTATGATCAACAAAAATGTATATATAAATCCTTATTCAACTCAGTTGATTTTTCTGTGAGAGTTATTAGGATGTGTATGACTTTAACAGCTCCTTTCCCTTCGACAGAACCACATTGTTCTTCCGCTATTTCTCTTTTAATTCTGTTCCTTGTCCTCATCATGATTATTCGTAATAGAACCTTTGTTACCTGACTCATCAAGCTGATTGTACGATGGAGTTCGCATTCTGTAACCCCTGCTTTCTTTGGAAAATTGATTTTGACATATCTTTTGGGATCCCATCCTTAACATTGAAAAAACGTGTCTATTTGCTGCTGCCCATCTTAATGTTTACATCATTCTGGCGATATCAAGTTGGTGATTCAAACGTCTGCCCACCATCTTTCGGCTCCTCAGTTCAAGACCTTGACATGGGGTTTTCTGCAGGCTCATAGAGCCTGTCAAGTACTTGCTGGCAGACTTGGATGGAGCACATGTGGAATTATCCGAGTTTGATGAATCCCTCTGCAGCAAACCCCAATCTTCTTACTGCCCATCTTAACATAGTTGTTGTTCTGGTGGTGTTGGTATAGGATTAGATAAGTCGTCCTTCTCCCACTTCCCTGACATTGTTATCCCCGTCGGCCAAATAGTCTGAGGTGGATGCTGATGTCAAATTGAATCAAATCAACCAATCAATGAGTTATCAAATCAAATCAACTTTATAATCCCTCGATAAGAAAATTTATCGTTCACAATAATGAGAGCACAATTTCACCCACTCACTCACTCACTCATTCACTCACTCACTCACTCACTCACTCACTCACTCATTCACTTACTAACTCACTCACTCACTCACCCGCTCGCTCCCTTGCTCACTCACTCACTCACTCACTCACTCACGTTATTAATCCATATATCAATACATCAATCAATTAATGGATACAGCAATCAATCAGTCAATCAGTCAAATAATCCCTCCATTATCAATCAGTTGAGCGATCAATCAATAAATCAGTTTGTCAATCAATCAAATCAATCAATAAAACAGTTTGTCAATCAACTAATCAATCAATCAATCGATCGATCAATCAATGAATTTTCAAATGAAACAGAAAAACAGTTGATTTATGACATCACACTGGAACAGACACGCGCGGTGATCAAATGCATAAAACGTCAGACGTGCAATGCGGAGTGTCCTAGGGTCGATCCTGACTGGGTATCTCCCACCAGGTGGGTACAGGGTGAAGATTTGTCCCACCTCTCCAGGTCAACATGCGTGCAAACTTGTCAGTGCCCAAATGCCTGCCCTTCGAGTGTTATTGCACACAGAGCATGAAGTATGCACTCTCAAGGTCATGTAATACGTTTTGGCTTGTCATAGTATGAAAACATCTGATAATAATAATAACAACAATAATAATAAAATCACTTTTATATAGCGCTATCCTTCTCATCATCATCATCATTCTCCTGCCCGTGATGGGTGTAGAGGAGAGATGAGAGACACTCTTGAAGCCAGCCGTCGCCAACCGGTCCTGTCCTCCGCCTGTCGCACCAGCGTGGGGCCATCCAACCTGGTCCATTCTTTGATGTTGTCCATCCAGCATTTGGCTTGTCGTCCCCTTCGTCTGCCGCCTCCCAGTGTACCCTGGAGGACCGTTTTGGGCAGTGAGTTGTGGCGTGTGACATGCCCGAACCACGACAGCTTCCTGTTCTTGACTGTTGCCAGGAGGGGTTCTTGTGGGCCTGCGAGTGTTGTTATTTGGCTCCACACAAAGTCGTTTGTCTTCCGATCTTGCCAAGAGATCCTGAGCAAGCGCCTGAAGCATTTAGTTTCAAACGTCTGGATTCTCTTGGTGGTCTCTGCTGTCATGGTCCAGCTCTCGCATCCATACAGCAGGATGGGGAGCACCAGGGACTTGTACAGCTTCATCTTCGATGGAAAGCCGATCTCTCTGCTCTTCCAGATCTTGTTTAGCTTTACCATTGCTGCTGTTGCGATCGCTAGTCTGGTCTTGATTTCTGTTGTAGAGCGACCGTCTTTGGTGAGAGTGGCGCCAAGGTATTTGAAAGCGTCCACTTCTTCAAGCTGTTGCCCGTTCATGTAGATTTCAGCATGGGTGTTGGTTGTGCTGTTGACCAGGACTTTGCTTTTTTCTGTGCTCACTTCCATTCCGTGTGCACCTGCACTTTCTTCCAGTCTCATGGTCAGGTCTTGTAGTTCTTCGTTGCTGCCTCCCATCAGGTCGATGTCATCTGCGAACCTCAGGTTGTTGATGGTTCTTCCTCCGATGGAGACAGTGGAGTGGAAGTCATGGAGGGCTTCACGCATGATGTTCTCCAGGAAGAGATTGAACAGCACGGGAGAGAGTAGGCAGCCTTGACGGACTCCAACTGTGGTCTTGAAGTAGTCCCCTATCTGGTTGTTGAGGAGAACTGCGCTGCTGGCAGTGTTATACAGCGCCTGGATGGTTTGGACGAGACCTTCCTCTATGCCAAACTTTCTTAGCACCTGCCACAAACCCTTATGCCACACCCTGTCGAATGCTTTTTTAAAGTCTATGAAGTTGTGGAACAGGTCTCTCTGATGCTGCAGATGTTTCTCCATCATTATCCGGCAGGTGAAGATCTGTTCTACTGTGCTTCTGCCCGCCCTAAATCCAGCTTGTTCTTCCGCAAGGTGTTCTTCCGCTTCTTTCTTCAGTCGATTCAATATGACTCTGAGCATGATCTTGCTGGTGTGGCTAATGAGACTTATTGTTCTGTAGTTCTGGCATTGGCGCATATTTCCCTTTTTGGGCAGGGGGATGATGAGTGATTGAGTCCATTCTGTGGGCCACTGTTTTGTCTCCCAGATCTTCTGACAAATCGATGTTACACGAGTGACCAAATCATTCCCTCCATGTTTGAGCAGCTCTGCTGGGATATTGTCTGCTCCAGGTGATTTCCCTGCTGGTAGGCTGCGGATGGCTTCTTCCACTTCTTCTCTCATCACTGGTAGCGGTGAGGATTCCCTCAATGGTGCTGAGTCCCCCTGAAACAAACTGTCATCTGGCTGTATTGGGAAGTTGTATAGTTCTTGGCAGTACTGCGTCCATCTGTTCAGAACAGCGGAGCTTTCTGTCAGCAGCTCGCCTGAGGTATCCTCGATGACTGACGATCTGTTTTGCTGCGTCTTGGTAAGGTTTTTCAGTGTGGTGAAGGCATGTTTGCTGTTTCCTTTTTTCATGCCTTTCTCGATGTTCTCACACTGGTTGTTGATCCATTGTTCTTTGGCTTCAATCATTTTCTTCTTTACAAGGTTGTTGGTTTTACGATACTGTGCGGCTTCTTCAGGGCTGGAGTTTTTCGTCTTCTTCAGTGATCTTCTGTTGTCGCAGAGGTCAAGGATGTCATTTGAGATCCATGCTTGGTGTTTCTTCCTCTGTCGCCCCAGTACCTCCTCTGCTGTTTCGCGGACTGCCTCACCAAAGTTGTTTGTGAGGTCGTTGATGTCGCTGTCCAGGAAGTTGAGTGCCGCGAACCGCCCCCCGAGCTGTGCCTGGAATGCCTCTTCTATCTCTGGATCTTTTAGCTTTTCCAGGTCAAACTTGATGCGTGGCTGCGCAGCTTGGTACTTCTTTTTCAATTTGATCTTCATTGTGAGCAGCACGAGGTCGTGGTCGCTGCCTATATCAGCTCCAGGGTATGTCCTCGTCTTTGCTTTATTAATGCTTGATTTGAAGCGCCGCGGTGTGAGGACAAAGTCGATCTGGTTGTGAGTCTTTCCGTTCGGCGCATGCCAGGTTGTTCTTCTTGACAGTTTGTGGGGGTAGAGGGTGTTGGCAATGGTGAGCCGTTGGGTGCAGGCAAACTCCAGAAGGCGAAGTCCCCTGTCATTAGTTTCCCCTGTGCCAAATTGACCCACTGTTCCAGCCCAGTTTTTGTAGGCATCTGGGCCGACTTTGGCGTTGAAGTCCCCCTGAACTATGATGATGTCTTTCCTGGGGGCTTTTCCGATGGTGTCTTCTATTTTCTCATAGAATTCTTCAACCACCTGGTCTTCGTGGCTGGTAGTTGGAGCATACACTTGTATGATGGTGATGTTCTTTGGTTTGGCTGACACCCGAATGCTGATGATTCTGCTGTTGACAGGCGTGCAGCTCATGATGCATCCAATGACTTCTTTGCGTACGATGAAAGCTACGCCATTTTCATGTAGTGACTCTTCGCCACTGTACCACATCTTGTGTCCTTCCTCTGTGATTGCTTCTCCGAAGCCTGTCCATCTTACTTCTGATATACCCACAATGTCCCATTGGTAGCGTCTCAGCTCGTGTTCTAGTTCTTTTACTTTGCCGCACTGATGGAGTGTACGGACATTCCAGGTTCCAATGGTAGCTTTTTCCGTTGGCAGTTTGAATGATGTCTTTGCCCCAGTAGCTGACTTTTCACTTCCACCCTGGTGCTTGTCAGTGGTAAGCGCGGTCGTTTGTAACCCGGGCCCCGACCGATCCGGTATGTTGTTGGCTATAGTGTCTCTCATATCTTTTCTGTGGGCTTAGGTTAATCCTTGGTGGCGCCAATCCCCTCTCCAAGTCTCCTGCTGTGACAGGTAGTACTGGGCTACAGCTTGCCAGTAGCAGACCTATTTGTCTGACCTGACCTATTTGTCTATCCTTCTACACATAGGTAAAGACTCACTGTGTTTTACATTAATTAGTTCATTTTTCCCAATCAGCCCTATGCCTAGCAGTCAATTATACTAACTCCCACTCCTAGTCCCCCCCCCCCCCAACACACACACTAGCACAACTGTTGCGAGCAAGTACTAATATATACATTACTGAATCAGAAAGATCAAAAATCATGTTTCATTACTGGTAGTATTTACCAAAAAGATGAGTTTTGAGGCCCGCCTTGAAAGAAGAGAGAGATGATGAACAGCGGAGAGAAAAAGGCAGATCGTTCCAGACAAGTGGGGCCTGGCAACGGAAGGCTCGGTGTCCTGTGGTTTAGTATTTTGATTTTGATTTTGCCAGAAGCTTCTGGTTGCTTGACATGAGACTGCGTTCAGGCCTGTATGTTTTAAGCACAGAAGAGAGGTAGATAGGCAAGGTACCATCAAAATGCCGATAAGCCAGAGTAGCTAGTTTATATTCTACTCTTGTTTCCACAAGGAGCCAGTGGAACTGCTTCAATACGCTGGTTGCTGAGGTAGTCTTTCGTTTTCTGAAAACCAGCCTAGCTGCACTATTTTGTACCCTCTGAAGGCGCTTATTAGGAAAGGATGGGAGACCTGCAAGAATTGCATTGCAGTAGCCCAGTCTTGACAGTACAAAGGACACGACAAGTCGTGCTGTTTCGTTTATAGAAAGATATGATCGAATTGAACTGATTCTTCTGAGATGATAAAACGCAGACTGGCAGACAGACGAAAATTTAATGTGCTTGTCCACAGACAGTGTCACACCGAAGCTGGAGTACGCAGACTGTAAAACAACAATAATGTTGGCAAAGAAAATGTGTTTACATGCACGTGGGAAGAATTTGAATGATTTAATTAAATCAAACAAAACAACTGGAAGAAACGATCCTAGGAACATACCATCATCAATACTCCCTGTCACTCTTCCCTTCCCAATTGCTCTCTGTCTCTCTCTATCTCTGTGTGTCTCTCTCTGTGTCTCTGTTTCTCTCTATCTCTCTGTCTCCGTTTCTCTTTCTGTGTCTTCCATTCTCTCTCTCTCTCTCTTCCTCCTCCATTCTCTGTTTACATATATACATTTATATTGATTTCTTTCTCCTTCTTTCTCTCTCTCTGTCTATCTCTCTCTCTATCTCTCTCTCTCTCTCTTTCTCTGTCTTCCACTATCTCTCTTTCTCTTCCTCTCTCTCTCTCTTCCTCCTTCACTCTCTGTTTCTCTCTTTCTTACCTTTCTCTGCCTTTTTCTTTCTCTATGTTTCTGGTTCTGTCTCTGTCTCTTTCTCTTTCTTTCACTCTCTCTCTCTTCTCTCTCTCTCTCTCTTTCTCTTCTTTCACTCTTTCTCTCTCTGGTTCTCTTTCTCTTTCTATGTCTCTCTCACTCTATCTCTGTCCTTCTGTCTCTCTCTGTTTCACTCTCTCACTCTTTTCTACCTCTTCCTCTCTTTGTCTCACTCTCTCACTCTTTTCTCTCTCTGTGTGTCTCCCTCTCTCTTATTTTCTCTGTCTCTCTCTGTCTGTCTCTCTGTCTCGCTCTCTTTATCTCCTCATATGCTAAGTTGTTCCTCGTGATCAGGCCAGCTCATGGGGTTACGTGCAGGCTTCAGGCTTATTATCTGATCATTATGGATCTTTCTCATCACGTGCGTGTCAACGGTGGCATCACAGTATATACAATTCATTTCAAGCACGGACACGTTATCCTCACCATCATCATCACGTGCCCTGCCACATGGCGTTGACGATCATGGCCCTCCATATGTATCTATCCCCTGCTGCCGCAAGCACATCTTCCACCCTCTCTATCCCCAGCCACCCTGCAAGTCCGTCCAATATTTTCTCCCTGGGTCTACCTGGTGCTCTCTTTCCCTCCACCTTTCCTGTTGTGACCAAGTACTCTAATTCCCTTTTCCTCATAAAATGGCCTATAAATGTTGCCTGTCTTTTCCTAATCTTCCTTATGAATGATCTTCTTGTGTCTGCCTCCATCAAGACTGTCTCGTTTGTTTTCTTTGCGTCCAGGAACTCTCAACATTCTTCTTAGAAACTACATCTCGGCTGCCTCATCTTGTTCTGGCTTTGTTTGTCGTTATCTTGTGAATTTGAAACTAAAACTGAAACTGAAATTGAAATTCTCCCTGTCTGTCTGTCTGTCTGTCTGTCTGTCTGTCTTTTCTTCATTCTCTCTCTCTTGCACGCGTGCTCTCTCTCAATCTCTCTCATTTAATCTTTCTCTCTTTCTCTCTTTATCTCTCTCCTTCTCTCTCTCTCTGTCTGTCTCTGTCTTCTCTCTCTTTCTTCGTCCTCCTTCTCTCTCTCTCTCTCTCTTCTGTCTGTCTCTATCTATCTCTCTCCTTCTCTCTCTCTCTGTCTGTCTGTCTCTCTTCTCTCTCCTTCTCTCTCTCTCTCTCTGTCTGTCCTGTCTGTCTCTCTCTATCTCTCTCTCTCCTTCTCTCTCTGTCTGTCTCTCTATCTCTCTCATTCTCTCCTTGTATCTCTCTCTGTCTTTGTCTCTATCTGTCTGCCTTCTCCTGCCTGTCTGTCGTCTTTTGCCTCTCATTCTCTCTCTCTCTCTCTCTCTCTGCATGTCTGTCTGTCTGTCTGTTGTCTCTCATCTCTCTCTCTCTCTCTCTCTCTCTCTCTCTCTCTCTCTCTCTCTCGTGCATGCTGTCAAGTTTTATTTATAGCTATGTCCGTCAGCGCTATCGGCTGGAATTTTTGTGAATCATTGTCTAATATCTTTACCCATTTCTCCCGCTGCCTTTGCCTTCAGAAAAAAAAGATTATCCATATCGATCGGAGTGGGAAATGTGTCTGTTATCTGTGTGTGCATGTCTGTGTATTTGTACAAAAATGTGTCAGCAACAGATTGTTAGTCTCTAGGTGTATGTGTGTGTCTGTCTGTCTGTGTCTGTGCGTGTTCATGTGTGTGTGTATGTGGTATGTGGGTATTCGTGTGTGTGTGTGTGAGTGTGTGTGTGTGTGTGTGTGTGTGTGTGTTGTGTGTGTGTGTTTGTCTGTGTGTGTCTGTGTGTGTGTTGTGTATGGATGTCTGTATGGGAATGTGTATGTGTTCTGTATGTGTGTGTTTGTGTGTGTGTTTGTGTGTGTTTTGTGTGTGCTGTGTTTGGTTGTCTTGTGTATGTTTGTGTGGTATCTCGGTTGTGTTTTGGTGCTGTGTGTCGTGTGTGTGCACTGTTGTAGCTGTGTGTCTGTGTGTATGTGTCTGTATGTGAGCGTGTGTCTGTGTGTATGTCTGTGCGTGGTTGGGCGTGCGTGTGCGTCTGTGCCTGGGTATCTCTGTGTCTATGTGTGTAAATGTGTGTGTGTGTGTGTGTGTGTGTGTGTGTGTGTGTTGTGTGTGTATGTGTATATGTGTGTGTCTGTATGCGTGCGTCTGTGTATGTCTCTCTGTGTGTCTGTGTGAATATGTGTGTGTAGCTCTGTGTGTGTGAGAGAGAGAGAAAGAGAGAGAGGGGGGAAAGAAAGGGAGAGACAGAGAGTGAGAAAGGGAGAGAGCAGGGGGAGAGAAAGAGAGAGAAGGAGAGAGAGACAGAGACAGACAGAGAGAGACAGATAGAGAAAGACATAAAGACAGAGAGCGAGAGTGAGGGAGAGTGAGGGAGAGAGAGAGAGACTGAGAGAGAGAGAGAGAGAGAGAGATGTCAGCAACGTTTTTCATCTGTTTCCGGAAAAAAATCTTTACCAAATCTGGGTCAAAGTTATAGACAGGGATCGCACGTACGAATGTTTAGAAGTCAAGGCGCCAAGGTCAACCTGTGTCATCTTCCTGTGTCTCAGCACATAAAACTAAGTACGTACGTTAAATATAATCAAAGGGTCGTTGCTGAGTATAAAGGTAGCCTTGGGCGCTCCTTTTTTGAGGAGTGTTCTGAGCTTACTGTTTTTGTACTTTGTAATCTGCTTCTATGCTAGCTGAATGGGTAGCGCAAACTGTGTAGATTTGAGAAGTTCTATACAACATGGGAGATAATTCTCAAGAGTTATGTCCTTTGATTATATCATAAAAATTCTCCCTGCTTCCCTCTTATTTCTTTGGTACGTACGTTAAAGACCTGTAAATCGTGTCAGTGTCCATTGGTTTATGGCAACACGATGCACACATGTAGCCCCCGAAAGTGCTAACAAATATAACGCTTTTTCCATAACGATATGTGAACAGCAGTTTATCAGGAAGTCTCGAAACGTTGTTTACATTCCGTGTTTGACAGTGTGCCATTGTCCTCGTTTCACATCAAACTGGATTTAAGTAGATGCTTCGTCAAGGTCACAGTGACACATGCATACACATGGACATCTTTGAACAACTTTATCTTTCTAGACAAGCGATTGAAGTTCGTTTCTATTTGTGCAAGAGGGATTCGTTGTACTCGGACAAGTCCATAAACGCTGTACCCAATACTGCCAGTTATCAAAAGGCAGACTCCCCGAGCCTACACAAAGCAATATGCTCTGGCAATTCCATGAAACGGGTAAAGGAAATGAAAGAGACCTATGAAGCACAAAGCTGACACCACCAGAATGATAGAAACACTAAGATGGGTAGCGAACAGGCCAATTTTTAACGTCGCAGGCTGGGATTGAAATTTAAGATTAACCGTTTGCCTCCCGCACACTATCCACCAGCTGCAAAAACTTAACCCTTTGACTCCCTCAGTCTATCCACCCGCTTCCCTCAGGAAGGTGGTGGATAGGGTGAGAGAATAAAGGGTTAAGTTATTGCTTTGCTAGCACAGTTCACGATGCAGGATGCTGGTGGAGAGGGTGCTGGAATCAAAGGGTTAAAATATATAAAAAGATACAAAACAAAACAAAACAAAAAAACATGACCACCAGTCGGCAATAGAGAACAAATTGGAAAAGATGGTGGATGGGTATTTTTTTTCAAAGATGATTTTTCACAGAAAAGGGAGATTATTCGAATGGCTCGACCATTCTTGTGTGTGTGTGTGTGTGTGTGTGTGTGTGTGTGTGTGTGTGTGTGTGTGCATGTGTGTGTGTGTGTGTGTGTGTGTGTGTGTGTGTGTGTGTGTGTGTGTGTGTGGTTGTGTGTGTGTGAAAACCACCCTAAATACACAACACGTCACAGTTTCCCAACTATGGTGTGTTTGCTTAGCCGTTTGCCTGAGGGGGCTAAGTCTGTATCTAATCGATCGTCATCAGTATCTCGGTCGTCTATGTTTTTATGAGGTCACAGCCTGTAACTGTTATCGTTGTTGTGGTTGTTGTTTCGTCGTCGGTCTCTTTACATCTCAGGAGATGATAGTATGCACCAGGAGGCGTTGTGGTCATGACGTGCACTTTCTGCTGTGGCTGTGCAGGCCGATTCTTGAGTGGCAATCTCTGTCACATCTGCCACATACAAATTGAGTCGCTATTGTCTGGTTTCTGGAACGTTGCTTGCGAAGAGCCCTTTTCTCATCTGCGCTTTCTGCTCTCCTCCTCTCGAATTCACAACGCCTTGCTGAACGGCTGTCCGCCACGCTGCCCTGTCTTCCGCCAGAGTCTCCCAAGAGCCTGGGTCAATCCCTGAGCTTCTAAGGTCCCTGTTGCATGCGTCATGTTGTGGTTGTTGTTTAAAGCCCACACAACTACACAGAGCACTATCAGGGCTATAACCATCTGAACACACACACATACAACACCTTGTGACTGTGACGCTTGGAAAAGAAAATCAATTAGAGACATTCCCCAGTGGGAATGCCGGGGGCCCTTTCAGTTTAAATAGTATCCCCACCTTCTGGAAATTCTGTGCAGAACTTTCCTTTTTTTTCTCTCTCACTGTCTTTGTTTTTGCCTTGTTCGTTTGCTTTCTGTTATTTCTTGCTTTCATTCTCTGCCTTGCTGGTCGTTCACCTGTATGTGTTCGATAAAGCCTTACGTACTTTCTCTTAGGAGTGATAATTGGGTGAATGTCTTAAGTGCATTTTTGACTCTAGGGAAACGAGATACGCGGAAGTAGTTTTAGGTAATTTAGACCTGTTTTTATATATGTTTTAAAGTCCATTGTTATGTTTAAATTTGTATTCAGGTTTGTTTTTTAAATCTCCCGTGCGATGAATTGGACGGAAGTGGTCAACGCCAGGCGCACCTCATTAGATTATGTGCTGGAGTGCACTGATGTGTGTGTTTAATTTTCTTTTCCTTTTATTCCTGTTGAAGTATGGTATATGTTTTGAAACAGCTGTAGCCCTGATATGGCTCTACGCAGTCGGCTGGGCTTTGAATGAAAATAGCTATAACGATAAGTATAGACGTCAGTGCATTCGTTCTCATCTCTCAGAATATTCCCTGAGGTTGACTATTCCTTCCAATTTTTCAGCACTTGCCAAAAATAAAACCTGAACATAAACGTATAAACAGGACTGAGTCCACTAAGACATGTATAAAACTGGCTTACATGTACATGTAGTTACTCAAACTTGTTCCTGCACATCACATTTACTTAAGGCAAACATCCATTTAATACACGTGCCTTGTTAGTAATCCAAAGAGAAAATACGAAAGGCTTTTTGGAAAACATTCAGATGAATGGATCAGCAAGGCAGAAAATAGAGAGAGAGAGAGAAGAGGGGGGGGGGGAGACAGAGAGAGAGAGAGAGACAGAGAGAGAGAGGGGGAGAGACTGAGACAGAGAGAGGAGAAGACAGACAGACAGAGACAGAAGAGAGACACAGAGAGAGAGAGACAGAGAGAGAGAGCGACAGAGAGAGAAGAGAGATCAGAGACAGAGACAGAGACAGAGACAGACAGAGAGGGAGACAAATGTGGCTGCCCACATTCAAGCAAACAGGAACCAGAAAAAAACTCGAAAACAGAATCAGAACGCGTATTTAACACAACCAGACAAAACAGACGCAAATGTTCGGCCAACTGTCCTTTGTCAAGCGCAAGATCACAAACGCACAAACACCAAAACAAAACATGAGGGAGAAAAAGACTGAAACTTCCCTGCTGCTTCGTCCAGTGTGAAAATTCAAATGTGAATATATTGTGATTGCATACTGCTTGCTGTTTATTATCCTGGAGGCTGTAAGGTACATTTTTATCAAACGAGGATTTGCTTCCAAACCATTGAGAATCCCAATCAAAGTCGAAGCTCGTGTCCATCAAAATTTTCTGAATATGACCTATGAAGTCTGAATAGTATTTTACATTCGAGTCATAGAGAAGTTTGTTTACACACACACACACACACACACACACACACACACACACACACACACCACACACACACACACACACACACACACATACAAACACCCTCTTCCCTACTTTAACACACACTTACACACACACACGTATACACACACACACATACACACACACACAAACACCGCCCTCCCTACTTTAACATACACTTACACACACACACACACACACACACACACACACACACACACACACACACACACACACACACACACACACGCACATTTAGGACAGAGTCGTGAATAACAAGGACACAGTGGAAGGATATTAGACTTTAATCTGGAATGTGCCGATGATACCGCAGTTTTGACGTCACGATGAGGTTTTGTAGAGACATCCGGTCTTTGAATAAAAAACAAAATCAGGAATTGACTAACCATAACAGTGAACAAGTGAAATAACATTTTAAAGGTAAACATTCCTCTTTGTAAAGGTTCAGTTATAATGCCGCCATCGTGTTGTCTAAAATCACTTTAGTGAATATACATTAAATCAAAGACCACCACACACACACACACACATACACACACACACACACACACACACCACACACACAACGATGGCGGCATTATAACTGAACGTTTAGGCTAATAATAATAATAATAATGGCTTCTTATATAGCGCTTAATCAAAATAATTTCTCTAAGTGCTTTACAAAAATATACTGCATTCACCTCTCCTACACACACAACCACACACCTCACAAACAACTACGAATACCACCACTACAGAAACCAACAAATCCTACGAGCACAACACTCACTCATCTCAAGCATTGCTACAAAACCAAATCACACAACGTTCAATTATACAACAAACACATGCAATAGAAAACACACCCTGAAACAGTATGTCAAAACAAGGCTTAGACGGCCATGACATAGGTGGTACCCCTACGCAGCATTGACTAGTTGTGAGAAAATAGATGGGTTTTAAGTTTAGACTTGAAAGAAGAGAAATAATCTGAATGTCTGAGAGAGTCTGGCAGTCTGTTCCACATCGATGGAGCTTGAAAAGAGAAAGACCTTTCACCAGTAGTAGTTCTGAAGCGAGTCATTCGTAGAAGACGGTCGTCTGCAGAGGAGCGTAGTTGTCGAGAGGGAGTATAGATTTGAAGGAGATCCAAGAGATAAGAAGGTCCATTTTCAAAGAGAGAAGAGAAAGTGAGAGTTGAGATTTTATACGAGATACGGTTTGAGACAGATAACCAGTGAAGAGAGTGAAGTAGTGGCGAAATGTGATCATATTTACCTGCTCTACAGACTACCCGGGCTGCATGATTTTGGATTCGCTGTAATCTTTCTATCAGGTATTTCGGAAGGCCGGCCAAAAGTGAGTTGCAGTAATCTATTCTAGATAAAACAAAGGCACAAATGAGAGTTTTTGTAGCATCTGTAGAGAGAAGGTGACGTACGGAACTGATTCTTCTTAGTTCTAAATAAGCAATCTTGCAAATATTTGAAACTTGTTTCTCAAAGGAGAGGGATTGGTCAAGAATGACCCCTAGACTGCGGACAGAGGTGGACACAGAAATAGTACAGTCATTGATAGTGACAGTTGAAGGTAGAGAAGGATGGTTAGGTTGTTTTGTCACGAACATGAGTTCCGTCTTGTCGTCATTTAGTTGTAGTTTGTTGGTAGTCATCCAGTCCTTTAGGTCTGCAATGCAGCCCTGCGCCTGAGAAATCAGTGAGTCAATTTTAGCAATGGGAGCCGACTGATGAAGGCTACAAAGAGGAATCAACTAGGCTAAAAATGACAAGGTCGAAACGTTGTCTCAACAAAGAAAAAGCAAAGAAGACCACCCATGGGACAGACAGCACCAGGGCAGAGACACCACCACCTTCAGAGACCCCAGAAGCCTCCGATCATCAAGAAGAACAGATCTCCAGCCGGACACTTTCACCATCCAGGAGTCAGCCAAACATCCCACAGCTACGATCAATATCATCATGTGGCTGCAGATGTCATGAGGCGGTAAGGAAATCGACAATTTGAAAAATACCATACAAGAACTGTCCAAACAAATCAACAACCTCACAACCATGCTATTGCTACAGACAGAAAAATCTTATTAGAAAACAACACAACGTTAAAGGAGCTGCGCGCGCGATGTCAATAAGTGCACAATACTTACGACCACCATTGCGTGCCAGACGGATTCCGCAGTCCACGGTGACCTCACCACCATGTCACCGATGGACAAATTCACCAGCTATGCGGAATGCGCGGCTCAACCCCCCCAAACTAGAAGATCGGGAAAAAACACGCAATGGAAGGAAAAATGACGTCAAACAAAGACCAGACGTCTCTACAAAACCTCACCGTGACGTCAAAACAGCGGTATCATCTGCACATTCCAGATTACAGTCTAATATCCTTCCCCATGTCCTTATCATCCACGACTCTGTCCTAAATAAAGTGGATGGAAAGAGACTGGGCTCTTCTTACGGTTTTCAGGTGGCGACGAGAAAAATCTGTACCATCGACGACTGTAAGACAGCCATTGAGAAATCAAAAGAAGAGCTGACACCTGAACCTGACTGTGTTGTTCTACATGTGGGGATTACAGATTTGAAAACAAAGGAGCCCACTGAATGTAGCACAAACCTAGAAATATGTGTGAAAATCATCAACACACAATTTCCGAAAGCTAAGGTAGAGGTCAGTCAGGTCGCTCCTGTGAGGGACAAACACCTAAACGTTAAAAGAGAGCTTCTTAATGCCCTGACAAAAGCGCGACTCCTAAAAGCAGCAAGTGTCAACTACGTCAACAATGATAATCTCCAAACTATCAGTCACACTCAAGTCAGCCAGGACGACGTCCATCCAACCACCAGAGGGGCGAACGTTCTGGCCAGAAACTTAGGGAGGCTAGGCAAATCCATCAACTTTTCTGGGAAAAACCGAGAAGGAGATCAACCCAACAACGACATCAACAAAGACCTGGCTTTCACTCTCCGTTTTTCTTCCCTCCCTGGTCATTTTAGATTCAGCCCTGATTCAGTTCCTCTTCGTTCAGTTCTCAGCTATATTGTTTTACCTAATTATTTACTTGTTTACATACATCGTTATTTTTGTTTTATAGCTTTTGATTCAAAGTTAGATGAATATCTAATTATCTAAACGTACCATATTGCTCCAAACTTATCCAGTCGTTCCTCATGAAGACGTGTGTAGTAAGTGATATCAACATTCTTCAGTGGAACACACGTTCCATTGTTAAAAACATCTCATATTTGAGTAACTATCTCTCTTCTAAAAACACACGTCATGCTTCTACAGTGGCTGAATACCATCAAATCCAAATTACCTAAAATATCCGGTTTTTGTTATCCACCAATCCACAGGTAACACTTGCAACATACACATCTGACGTCATGAAAGGCTCAGGAATTGATCTAGACGTAGATCCTGTGTCTATAAGACCTTCCTTTTGCCAGTACCCAGTTGGGAACTCCAAAGAGCACGATTTGACATACGCCACACTAATTTAAAAAAATATATATAAACTTACTGGCAAGTCAGGTTAAATGTCATATAGACGACTTGTATTCCGATCACTTGAAAATTTATACTGATGGATCAGTAATTGAAAGAAAAGCAGGCTCAGCATTATTAATACCTGCTCTCAAAATTGAAAAATCTTTCTACATAGGACTTGATAAATCTATCTTTAGAGCTGAACTCGTTGCAATATTAATGGCTCTAAACTTTATGATAAGTCTTCCTAGGACAATTTTTCAGATACTTTTTTGCGTTGATTCAAAATCAGTACTTCAGGCTCTTGAATTATTAAAATTGCAAACAAAATCTGAAATGATTCTGGAAATTAGTCCCTTGATTCATAGTTTATCTTTAAGAGGCACTGATATTACTTTCTGCTGGATACCTTCTCATAGTTCTTTTCGTTATAATGATACAGTTGACAGGGCTGCCAAACGGGGAGATAATAACTCACCAGATTCAAACAATATCCAGCTTTCTCTCTCGTTGCACGAGAATTACACTTTTGTGGACAACTACGTCTGGAAGCAGTTCCAATCAAAACAGAAAAAGTATGATAAATGTCACCTGAACTTTGAAGTTAACAAAATACTTAAGAAGCTTCCTGCCAGCAGAATTGTACGATCCCTTATGTACAGATGGAAACTTGATGCATTCAAAACAAATACACGAAGAACATAGTGTGTCTGTGTGGAAAGAAGATACCACATGGTCATATTCTTTCTTGCATTAGGGTAAAACGACATATTCCTATAGTATCTTTGAGTACAGTTTCTGACATATTTGCCTCATCATCATTACTATATGAATTTTTTGTTAGCCTGTCAAAAAGTCCTATAGCGAATTACCTTTAAAATGTTATTTCACTTGTTCACTGTTATGGTTAGCCTATTCTTAGCTTTATTTTTATTCATTTCTTCTAGACATTTATTATTTTTGTTTGTTAATTAGTTTGTTTACATCGTTAATTACGTTAACGTTATTCGTTAGTTTTACCTTCCTTTCCTCGAAACAGTTGTTTTCTGGATCATCTTTTCTCAAATCCAAAATTGACAATTTTCAAATATCCTCTTCACTCCTCCTCTATCACCCACCCCCTTTTTTTTTTGTCTTTTGTTTTTTTGTTTTGTTTTGTCTAAAATCACTTTAGTGAATAGGCATTAAATCAAAGACCACACACACACACACACACACACACACACAAAACACACACACACACACACACACACACACACACACACACACACACACACACACACACACACACACGATGGCAGCATTATAACTGAACGTTTAGGCTACAAAGAGGAATCAACTAGGCTAAAAATGACAAGGTCGAAACGTTGTCTCAACAAAGAAAAAGCAAAGAAGACCACCCATGGGACAGACAACACCAGGGCAGAGACACCACCACCTTCAGAGACCCCAGAAGCCTCCGATCATCAAGAAGAACAGATCTCCAGCCGGACACTTTCACCATCCAGGAGTCAGCCAAACATCCCACAGCTACGATCAATATCATCATGTGGCTGTAGATGTCATGAGGCGGTAAGGAAATCGACAATTTGAAAAACACCATACAAGAACTGTCAAAACAAATCAACAACCTCACAACCATGCTACACACAGAGAGAAAAATCTTATTAGAAAACAACACAACGTTAAAGGAGCTGCGCGCGCGATGTCAATAAGTGCACAATACTTACGACCACCATTGCGTGCCAGACTGATTCCGCAGTCCACGGTGACTTTTCCACCATGTCACCGATGGACAAATTCACCAGCTATGCGGAATGCGCGGCTCAACTCCCCAAAACTAGAAGATCGGGAAAAAAACACGCAATGGAAGGAAAAATGACGTCAAACAAAGACCAGACGTCTCTACAAAACCTCACCGTGACGTCAAAACTGCGGTATCATCTGCACATTCCAGATTGAAATCTAATATTCTTCCACGTGTCCTTATCATCCACGACTCCGTCCTAAATAAAGTGGATGGAAAGAGACTGGGCTCTTCCTACGGCTTTCAGGTGGCGACGAGAAAAATCCGTACCATCGACGACTGTAAGACAGCCATTGAAAAATCAAAAGAAGAGCTGACACCTGAACCTGACTGTGTTGTTCTACATGTGGGGATTACAGATTTGAAAACAAAGGAGCCCACTGAATATAGCACAAACCTAGAAATATGTGTGAAAATCATCAACACACAATTTCCGAAAGCTAACGTAGTGGTCAGTCAGGTCGCTCCTGTGAGGGACAAACACCTAAACGTTAAAAGAGAGCTTCTTAATGCCCTGACAAAAGCGCGACTCCTAAAAGCAGCAAGTGTCAACTACGTCAACAATGATAATCTCCAAACTATCAGTCACACTCAAGTCAGCCAGGACGACGTACATCCAACCACCAGAGGGGCGAGCGTTCTGGCCAGAAACTTAGGGAGGCAAATCCATCAGCTTTTCTGGGAAAAACCGAGAAGGAGATCAACCCGACAACGCCATCAACAAAGACCCGGCTTTCACTCTCAGTTTTTCTTCCCTCCTTGGTCATTTTAGATTCAGCCCTGATTCAGTTCCTCTTCGTTCAGTTCTCAGCTATATTGTTTTGCTTAATTATTTATTTGTTTACATACATCGTTATTTTTGTTTTATAGCTTTTGATTCAAAGTTAGATGAATATCTAATTATCTAAACGTACCATATTGCTCC
>JAPXFY010000034.1:17068380-17073380 GCA_030674185.1 Monoplex corrugatus
ATTGAACCAATATATGTCATGTAATTTCCAGTTTTGAGCTTCTTATTTAATAGCTCGTCGTTTTGGGTGTTGTTGTTGTTGTTGTTGTTGTTGTTGTTGTTGTTGTTTTTTCCTTCCTTTTTCCCCAGTATATTAAATGATTGTGTTATAATTACAAATAATAATAGCTAGCTGACTAGACTAGTAGATAGATAGATAGAATAGACAGACAGATAGATAGATACATCAATCAATAGATAAGATAGATAGGTAGATAGATAGGAAGACAGACTAGATAGATAGATAGAAATAGATAGACAGAAACAGATAGACAGATAGTATAATATATAGATAGATAGATAGCAGACAGACTAGATAGATAGACAGATAGATGACAGATAGATAGATAGATAATAATAGATAGACTAGAATAGATTCATCGAATAATAGATAGATAGGCAGAGAGACAAATAGCTAGCTAGCTAGATAGATAGATAGATAGACAGACAGATACATAAATCAATAGATAGATAGATAGATAGATAGATAGATATAGATAGAAAAAACATAATATAACACAACAAAACTCACACAAATTATCGGCCAACTGGCCTTTGTCGAGTGTAAACCAAAGGGCAACAAAGAGTAAATGTACAACATCTAGCAGATAATTACAACAGTCGTGAACTTACCATGCGTGGCGTTGAGCAAGAGAAAATGGCAGATATCATTTTCCCCAGCTCGACGCCATTTCCCCCTGCTCAACACATTTTCCCCTGCTCAATGTCATTTTCCCCTGTTCAGTGTGATTTTTCCCCTGCGCAAACGCCATTTTCCTCCGCTCAACTCAAAGCAACTCCCCCTCACCCCTGCTCAACGCCATTTCCCACAGCTCAACGCCATTTTCCCCAGCTCATTGCCATTTCCCATTGCTCAACGCCATTTTTTCCTGCTCAACGCCATTTCCCTTTGCTCAACGCCATTGTCCTGCTCAACGCCATTTTCTCCAGCTCAACGCCATTTTTCCCTGCTCAACGCCATTTTCCTCTGCATAACGGCATTTTCCTCTGCTCAACGCCATTTCCACCCGCTCAACGCCATTTGCCCCTACTCAATGCCATTTTCCCTGTTCAAGGCCATTTTCTCCAGCTCAACGCCATTTTCTCCAGCTCAACGCCATTTTTCCCTGCTCAACGCCATTTTTCTCTGCTCAACGCCGTTTTCCTTTGCTAACGCCATTTTCTCCAGCTCAACGTCATTTCCCACGACTCAACGCCATTTCCCACGATCCACTCACGCCATTTCCCACG
This sequence comes from Monoplex corrugatus, assembly GCA_030674185.1. Classification (NCBI taxonomy): domain Eukaryota; kingdom Metazoa; phylum Mollusca; class Gastropoda; order Littorinimorpha; family Ranellidae; genus Monoplex; species Monoplex corrugatus. Next base: position 17,069,670 of record JAPXFY010000034.1, read on the forward strand.
GCTCAACACCATTTTCCCTGCTCAACGCCATTTTCCCTGCTCAACGCCATTTTCTCCTGCTCAACGCATTTTCTCCTGCTCAAACGCACCCCCCCCCCCCCCCCTCTGCCACTCAACTCATTGTTAGTGATGTTCTCAACTTTTTGTTTCCGATAAGTACTTTCGCGTTTATTCTGTCTTGTCTTTAAAAGCTCTGGTGGCTGAAAATTTGCGTCTGTCTTGTTTTGTTATATTAGATACGCTTTCTGATTCGTTTTTGTGGTTTTCTAGTTCCTGTCTGTTTAAGAGCTGGCAGTCGCTTCGATTTAATTTCTTTATTATTTTACTGACTGCATTCCATTCATATAATATCGTTTTAGTATTATGTCGTGTTTTTATTATGCTGTTTTTGTATTATGTCGTTGTATGATGTCACTTTTCTTGTCATGTCTTCTTTGAGTACTTTGTTTCTTTCTAATACGGGTTTTTTTTTTGTTTGTTTTTTGTTTTTTGCACTCATTCTTCGTATTTTTTGTATACGCTCAACAAAGGCTGAAAAATTGTGCCTGTTGTCTTCATTGTTGTCAGTTACGCCTTCTGTTCTGTATTTGTATCATTTGCAAATCTACACATGTTCATGTACAAATTGGGAGGCTTAAAAGGAAATTTGATAGACTTCAACAATAATGCATTTCCTGTGCGAGCCTGGAAGCCTACTCGTCATCGTCATCATGTGCCCTTCCGCATGGCGTTGGCAATCATGGCCTTCCAAATGAATCTATCTTTTGTCGCTGCAAGTACATCTCCCAGCCTCCCTGTCGTCATCCACCCTGCAAGTCCATACAATATTTTTCCCTGGCTTTCCTGGTGCTCTTTTTCGCTCAAATTTTCTCTTGTGACTACGTACTCAAATTTCTCTTGCTAATAAAATGTCCTATAAATGTTGTTTCTTTTCTTAACCTTTTGTCTTAATGTTCTTTTTTGTGTCTGCCTCATTCAAGACTGACTAGTTTTGTTTGTTTTCTTTGCTGTCCGTGGAACTCTTTCACATTGTTCCTAGAAACCACATCTCAGCTGCATCAATTTTGTTCTGACTTGGCGTGTTGACTGTACATGCTTCACACCCGTACAACAGTATCGGTTCTTTATAACACTGAAAAACTCTATTCCTGATGTTAATTGTTCTGATGCATTTGTTGGTAAGAACTCTTTTCATTTTCTTGAATGCTGTTTTAGTTTGATCGATTCTGCTGGATGTTTCTAACGGGCATCTACCATGCAATGAGATGAATGTTCCCAGATGTTTAAACTTATCAGCCCGTCTCAAAAGTTACGCCATTTGCTGTTATTTTGCATGAAGGGATTTCCTGCTTTTTTTTTTACTGATTACCACGACTTCAGTCGTGTTGTTATTTCGCTCCAGCCCTTTATTTTTGCTTTCTATTTCGATTGTCTTCACAAGATTTTGTAGGTCTTTTCATTTTCTGCAATTAGAACAGTGTCATCTGCGTAACGAAGATTGTTTAACATTTTTCCCCCAACCTTTATCTCAGGGCGTTCTTCTACGTTTCTCATGATGTTTTCGCTGTACAGTGAAAACGAATCTGGTGAAAGACACACCCCTGCCTTACCCCTCTTTTGATAGTTTGGAAAACGCTTGTACCGTTTTCTACTTTCATTGCTGCAGTTTGTTCCCATTATATATTCTTATTATTCTGAGATCCTGTCCATGAACAGTGAGCTTTTCTAGCTGGTTGATTAATTCTTCTTGTTTTACCCAATCAAAAGCCTTGGTATAATTAACGAAACGTAAATATAAATTCTTCTTCAAATCCGTTGATTTTTCAGACCAACTAAAAATGGGACAATCCAGTGAACATAAACCGTCACTAGGGATCCATTCAGTAACACAAATGTTTGATGAGCTGGTGGAGGTGTGCTTGGTGGCTTTTTGTGGACACACACACACTTACACACACACACACACACACACAACACACACATACACACACTTACACACACACACACACACACACAACACACACACACACACACACACACACCACACACACACACACACACATACACACACTACACACACACACACACACACACACACACACACACACACACACACACACACACACACACACACACACACACACACACACACACACACACACACAACACACACACACACACGGAGATTTCTTACTTTCCATTACGTTGCACAAACATTCGTGTTGGCAGCGCGTGCACCATACGATAGGTGACGTCATTTCCTGTCACGATTTACTACGGGAGCGACACTTGACCCTGTGTGTCATACACCTTCCTCCTCGATGGGCGTTTAGTATATACACTTCTTCTTGCTTTTTTTTCTACTTCTTCTTCTCCTCTTTCTCCTTCTCCTTGTTTTTGTTCTTCGTCTTTTGTTGTTGTTGTGGTTGTGGTTGTTCATCTTCTTCTTCTTAGTTTTCTTTTTCTTCTTCTTTCCATCGTCATCAACATTTATTTTTATGATTAATGTTTGCCTTTACTGATTCACACAAAAAAGACATGTTACATTTGTATGTGGTTTTCACACACACACGCATACACACACATACACACACGCACACACACACACACACATACATACACACACACCACACACACACAAACACACACACACACGCACGCACACACACACACACACGCACCACACACACACACACACACACACACGCACACACACACTCACTCACTAGTATGGTCGAACCATTCAAATAATCTCCCTTTTCTGTAAAAAACATCTTTGAAATAAAAAGGAAACATCCACCATCTTTTCCAATTTGTTCACTATCGCAGACTGGTGGTGATTTTTGTTTTGTTTTGTTTTGTTTATTTGATTTTTTGTTTTGTTTCTCTCTATATCTTGTTTAAACCTTTGACTCCCACACCTCATCCACCAACTGCAAAAACTTAACCCTTTGACTTTCTTACCATACCCGCCAGCTTCCTGCAGAAAGCTGGTGGATATGGTAAGGGAGTCAAAGGGTTAAGTGGTTGACAATGCAGGATGCTGCTGGACAGGGCGTGGGAGCCAAAGGGTTAATCTTAAATTCAATCATAGCCTGCGATGTTAAAAACTGGCCTGTTCACTGCCGGTCTTAATGTTTCCGTCATTCTGGTGGTGTCAGCTTAGTGTTTCATTGATCCACTGGCCTGTTGGCTGCCCATCGTAATATTTCCATCATTCTGGTGGTGTCAGCTTAGTGTTTCATAGGTCCACAGGCCTGCTGGCTGCCCATCTTAACGTTTCCGTCATTCTGGTGGTGTCAGCTTAGTATTTCATTGATCCACTGGCCTGTTGGCTACCCATCTTAATATTTCCATCATTCTGGTGGTGTCAGCTTAGTGTTTCATAGGTCCACAGGCCTGTTGGCTGCCCATCTTAACGTTTCCATCATTCTGGTGGTGTCAGCTTAGTGTTTCATAGGTCCACAGGCCTGTTGGCTGCCCATCTTAACGTTTCCATCATTCTGGTGGTGTCAGCTTAATGTTTCATAGGTCCACATGCCTGTTGGCTGCCCAACTTAACGTTTCCGTCATTCTGGTGGTGTCAACTTAGTGTTTCATAGGTCCACAGGCCTGTTGACCGCCCATCTGAATGTTTCCATCATTCTAATGGTATCAGCTTAGTGTTTCATAGATCCACAGGCCTGTTGGCTGCCCATCTGAATGTTTCCA
>JAPXFY010000034.1:17078380-17080880 GCA_030674185.1 Monoplex corrugatus
AGAAAGTACCTAAGACCACTTAGTACATATACCCAATTGTCAATCCTAAGAGAAAGTACGTAAGACCACTTAGTACATATACCCAATTGTCAATCCTAAGAGAAAGTACGTAAGACCACTTAGTACATATACCCAAGTGTCAATCCTAAGAGAAAGTACGTAAGACCACTTAGTACATATACCCAATTGTCAATCCTAAGAGAAAGTACGTAAGACCACTTAGTACATATACCCAATTGTCAATCCTAAGAGAAAGTACGTAAGACCACTTAGTAATATACAATGTCATCTAAGGAATACGAAAGACTATCGACACGTACAGGTGAATGGATCAGTAAGAGCAAGGTAAGAAAGCAGGAACAAAGAGAGTGACAGAAAAGAGGAAATTTCGACCACAGAATGTCCAGAAGGTAGGGATACTATTTATACTGAAAGAGCCCCCAGGAATCCCCACGTGGGATATGTTGATGGTGACGATGAGGATGATAACCATGATCTATGGAGCTCCATCAAAGATTGAGACTGAGTGACGAGCCTGTACTCTACGCTTACTCTACTCTACGTACTCTACCTACGTACTCTACCTACGTACTCTACCCTACGTACTCTACGCTACGTACTCTACCTACGTACTCTGCCCTACGTACTCTGCCCTACGTACTCTGCCCTACGTACTCTACGCTACGTACTCTGCCCTACGTACTCTACCCTACGTACTCTGCCCTACGTACTCTGCCCTACGTACTCTGCCCTACGTACTCTGCCCTACGTACTCTGCCCTACGTACTCTACCCTACGTACTCTGCCCTACGTACTCTGCCCTACGTACTCTGCCCTACGTACTCTGCCCTACGTACTCTACCCTACGTACTCTACCCTACGTACTCTACCCTACGTACTCTGCCCTACGTATCTCTACCCTACGTACTCTACCCTACGTACTCTACCCTACGTACTCTACCCTACGTACTCTGCCCTACGTACTCTACCCTACGTACTCTACCCTACGTACTCTACCCTACGCACTCTACGCTACGTACTCTACCCTACGCACTCTACGCTACGTACTCTACCCTACGCACTCTACCCTACGTACTCTACCCTACGTACTCTACCCTACGTACTCTACCCTACGCACTCTACGCTACGTACTCTACCCTACGCACTCTACGCTACGTACTCTACCCTACGCACTCTACCCTACGTACTCTACCCTACGTACTCTACCCTACGTACTCTACCCTACGCACTCTACGCTACGCACTCTACGCTACGTACTCTACCCTACACACTCTACCCTACGTACTCTACCCTACGTACTCTACCCTACGCACTCTACGCTACGTACTCTACCCTACGTACTCTACCCTACGTACTCTACCCTACGTACTCTACCCTACGCACTCTACGCTACGTACTCTACCCTACGCACTCTACGCTACGTACTCTACCCTACGCACTCTACCCTACGTACTCTACCCTACGTACTCTACCCTACGTACTCTACCCTACGCACTCTACGCTACGCACTCTACGCTACGTACTCTACCCTAGGCACTCTACCCTACGTACTCTACCCTACGTACTCTACCCTACGCACTCTACGCTACGTACTCTACCCTACGCACTCTACGCTACGTACTCTACCCTACGCACTCTACCCTACGTACTCTACCCTACGTACTCTACCCTACGTACTCTACCCTACGCACTCTACGCTACGTACTCTACCCTACGCACTCTACGCTACGTACTCTACCCTACGCACTCTACCCTACGTACTCTACCCTACGTACTCTACCCTACGTACTCTACCCTACGCACTCTACGCTACGCACTCTACGCTACGTACTCTACCCTACGCACTCTACCCTACGTACTCTACCCTACGTACTCTACCCTACGCACTCTACCCTACGTACTCTACCCTACGTACTCTACCCTACGTACTCTACCCTACGTACTCTACCCTACGCACTCTACGCTACGTACTCTACCCTACGCACTCTACGCTACGTACTCTACCCTACGCACTCTACCTACGTACTCTACCCTACGTACTCTACCCTACGTACTCTACCCTACGCACTCTACGCTACGCACTCTACGCTACGTACTCTACCCTAGGCACTCTACCCTACGTACTCTACCCTACGTACTCTACCCTACGCACTCTACGCTACGTACTCTACCCTACGCACTCTACGCTACGTACTCTACCCTACGCACTCTACCCTACGTACTCTACCCTACGTACTCTACCCTACGTACTCTACCCTACGCACTCTACGCTACGCACTCTACGCTACGTACTCTACCCTACGCACTCTACCTTACGTACTCTACCCTACGTACTCTACCCTACGCACTCTACGCTACGTACTCTACCCTACGTACTCTACCCTACGTACTCTACCCTACGTACTCTACCCTACGTACTCTACGCTACGTACTCTACCCTACGTACTCTACCCTACATACTCTACGCTACGAATACATC
>JAPXFY010000034.1:17085880-17128380 GCA_030674185.1 Monoplex corrugatus
CAGGTATTTAAACTTATCAACCTGTGTCAAGGTTGTGCCATCTGCGTTATTTTGCATGAGGGGATTTCATGTTTTTTACTGATTACCATGACTTCAGTCTTGCTGCTGTTTAGCTCCAAGCCCTTACCTTTGCTTTCTATTTGTAGTATATTCACAAGGTTTTGTAGGTCCCTTTCTTTTTCTGCAATTAGTCTGGCTCTATATAAAAATGATCAGGTGTCGAAAATAATAATCAGGATAGTCAAAACAAAAATCAATGGATATTTAAAAACGATGAATCGAAGGATGTCAAAAATATAATAATCAGGATGTGAAAATAATCAGGAATCAAAAATAATAATCAGGATGTTTGAAAATAAATCAGGATGTCAAAAAATGATAATGATATAAAATAATCAGGGAAAATAGTGTCAAAAATAATCCATTCTCCTTCCAGACCCTTTGCCACGAAAAAACAAACAAACAAATAAACAAAAACAACTTCCTGTCTCACTTTGCAATTCTGATTTTCTGTCATAGCTGAAAATCTTAAAATTCTCTGAAAATTACTTTTTTCATATCTTGATAAATATTTCTTGCAATACCCTTCGCTGCTTCCTTCGCTCTGGCACGCACGCACGCACGCACCTCATATCTAGGCCTACACAAATACATCTACACATACCACTCCATAGTTCGTTTTACATGACACTATCACGCATGCACAAGCACGCACACACATAAAATACATGGTGTGTCCTAGAGACACTTTATTTTCGTCAATGTTTCTCACCTCATTCACACAAACTTCCATGTGTAATGAAATCAAGGCATGTGGGAAGGAATAATTGTGTTGCGAGGCGGTGCAACTTGTGCTCAAAGAAAGAGAAAAACCATATTGTTTCATGCAACAGATGACCCTTCCCTACACCTTCGCTGTGTTTGTTGTCTATGTGTCTGTCCGTGTGTGTGGTGTCAGCTTAGTTTTGTGTACCTTGCTGTGTTTGTGTCTATGTGTTTGTCCGTGTGTGTGGTGGTGTCAGCTTAGTTTTGTGTACCTTGGCTGTGTTTGTTCTACTTGTCAGTCCTTGTGTGGGGTGTGTGCAGCTTAGTTCTGTTTTCCTTGGCTGTTTTGTGTCCCTGGTCCTGTCCCGCCTGTGTGTGGGGTGTCGCTAGTTTTGTGTACCTTGGCTGTGTTTGTGTCCATGTGTCTGTCCGTGTGTGTGGAGGTGTCAGCTTAGTTTTGTGTACCCTGGCTGTGTTTGTGTCTATGTGTCTGTCCGTGTGTGTGGAGGTGTCAGCTTAGTTTTGTGTACCCTGGCTGTGTTTGTGTCTATGTGTCTGTCCGTGTGTGTGGAGGTGTCAGCTTAGTTTTGTGTGTCACACGTACGTCCCTTCTCTCCTCCCACCCCCTTGATTCAAGATCTTGCCACTGTGAAGGGTTTTGTGCAGGCTAGCTCTTTCTGCCCTGTCTGTTTTACAAGAGAAATACACTCCCAGCCTGGGGGGGGTGGGGGGGATTTGGGGGGAACTGTACAATCAGCGGGTACCCCAATAAAACATCTATATCTCCAAAACTACTCCATGAAATTCATTGAAATTTTGCATGCTTGCAAATGTATAAATGTTCTGTCTCATATATAATTTTCCGATCCGAGTTTTTAGTCTTAATCAAAGTTTTATGAATATTTACAAAAACTACAAAAAAATCTTATTTTTATCATTCATTCATATTCACAATTAAAGAGGCACACCAAAATCACAATGCACACAAGTGAACACAAAAGAAGATACTACAAAATGGGTATTATTACTTTGAAATTATGTTAAGTCCCATAATATCCACAGTGTCGAAAAGATCAAGGAAAAGGAAACACTTTTTTCTGCAAATGTGGGACACACTCGATTCAGAGGCCCTATCATGAGTTGAGGATGGTGATGGTGGTGGTGGTGGTGGTGGGGCCAGAGATTGCTCCGACATACTGTACAGCAAGATAGTGACAAAAGGAGCCTTCATTCTCATTATCACTGTCACAGTCACTTTCTTGCCGTACAGTATGTCGGAGAATTCTAGAAGCATCAATATGAACACACCCACTTGATGTTGACGGTTGATTTTCCACCTCCGTTTCATCAATTTCATCAATTTTGGTCTTTGCGAGGAATATGACACATGTTTGCATGAAGCACTTGTGGTTCGTCTAAAAGCACATTTGTGAATAGACGTTAAAAGAATTAAAAAAGAATTAACGAATCAGCGCTTGTGGAATTGCCCAAGTGTGATGAACCCTTCTTGAACAAACTGTAAAAATCCAAGTGATACTTTTCTCCTTGTCAGTTGTATTAACACAGCCTGCACATTGGATGCCATGATTATTTTAGATCATCTCCACCATGTGGCACCAGGAACATCAGTGCATGTGTGGAATTCATTCTGAGCGTAGAGACGTGATCTTCAGAAACTGAAACTGAAACTTCTCGTGCCATGACACATGGAGACCGGATAAAGTTGGCTGTTGTCCACAAAACATCCACAGGCCTTTCTCCTCAAGAATGGTCAGCTTTGGCCACATCTCTAGACACCATGTGCTACAAAAGCCTCAATAACGCAGCCCCCGATTACCTGTCAAGCCTACTTGAGATCTATGTTCCCTCACGTACCCTCCGCCTCTGCCTCCGATCCTCTGACTTTTCGCTTTCCACACACTAATCTCAATACCTATGGTCCACGAGCCTTCTCTGTTTCTGGTCCACTCTCCTGGAACAAACTTCCTCTCTCAGTCCGTCAGCAACCTACTTTTGTCTCCTTCAAGTCCGCTCTCAAAACTCACCTTTTCTCCTCTGCATAAAATCCTGACCTCACTCAATCCCCTCTGCAGCCTGTCTCCACTCGGAGGGGAATCACATTGTAATATATAATTGTATATAATATGCTCTCTATAATTTTCCATTGCTTTTATTCTTTCTCCCCATTTATAGCCGTGTGCGTGTGTGTGTGTGTGTGTGCGTGTGTGTGTGTGTGTGTGTGTTCGTTCGTTCGTTCGTTGCTTGATTTAACGTCTTTTCACTATAAGTGATATTAGACCGTTGTGTGTGTGTGCGTGCGTGCGTGCGTGTGTGTGCGTGCGTGCGTGAGTGTCTGTTTCAGCGCTTAGATTTGATTTTATCAAGATTTTGCGCTATATAAATAAAATATTGTAAAAAAAATATTGTTGTATTGTATCTCCTCCATCAGCAGCCTCAGTACACCTGCAGAAAGTGGTTTGGGTCCTGCTCTATCAATCCACAACAACACGCAGGAAACGGCAATACAATTGATTTTGCTCTGCTTAAAATAGTGTCTTTGTATATTAAGTGAAAATTGAAAATAAGTTTGGAATATAAGAAAAAACGAAAACAGAAACAAAAACAACAACAACAACAGCAAACAAACCCAAAAAATGAAACAAAAGAAAATAAACAATAAACAAAACCAATGACATTTGGGCTGATATAGTAATAATTACATGAACTTACAACGAGTGGAAGGCGTGGTAAAGAGAATGAGATGGAAAGAGAGGGTAGGGGAATCTCCATTTCGTATTTGTATATAAATAAATTTCATCAGACAGCAGATGCACATCAGAAATAGCCGGCAGAATCGGCCAAGCCAAAACAGCATTCGGGAAGATGACAGACATTCTTACCAACAAATGCCTATCAATTAACATCAGGAGGAGAGTTCTTGAATGTTATATAGAACCAATACTGTTGTACGGATGTGAGGCGTGGACAGTCAACAAACAAAGCCAGAACAAGATTGAGGCAGCCGAGATGTAGTTTCTAAGAAGAATGTTGAGAGTTCCATGGACAGCAAAGAAAACAAATGAGACAGTCTTGATGGAGGCAGACACAAGTAGATCACTCATAAGGAAGATTAGGAAAAGACAGGCAACATTTATAGGCCATTTTATGAGGAAGGGGGATTTGGAGCATCCGGTCACAACGGGAAAGCTGGAGGGAAAGAGAGCACCGGGTAGACCCAGGGAGAGAATGCTGGACGGACTTGCAGAGTGGCTGGGGACGAGGGGGGTGGGAGAGATGCTAGGGGCAACGAGAGATAGAGACAGATGGAAATCCATGATCGCCAACGCCATGCGGCAGAGCCCCTGATGATGATGATGATATAAATAGCACATGCAAGTGTGTTGAGTTCTAAAAATAGCACAGATCGTCACAGTCTGTATATAGAGCCATAGATAAAGGAATCGAGACACACCTCCTGTTTGATTAACAACGACCCCGAAGGTGCGGACACGATAAAAGATAAAAATAGCACGTTTCGTCACATTCTTTACATAGAGCGTTACATCAATGGCACACATCTTGACACACCTACTGGAAAACTTACTACACCCAAACTGCACGTATAGACATGGGGTATGTTTGTTCAGTAGTGGCTGTCTGAGTGATGGTCGACGTTTCTATATTGGGTGACTTGATCTCCTAGTCTGTGTGTGTGTGTGTGTTTTGTGTGTGTGTGTGTGTGTGTTTGTGTGTGTGTGTTTGTGTGTGTGTGTGTGTGTGTGTGTTTGTGTGTGTGTGTGTGTGTGTGTGTGTGTGTGTGTTTGTGTGTGTGTGTGTGGTTGTGTCTGTGCGTGCGTGTGCTGGTGTGTGTGTGTGTGTGTACATGTGTATGTGTGTGTTTGCATGCGAATGTGTGTGTGTTTGCATGCGAATGTGTGTGTGTGCCTGTGTGTGTATGTGTGTCTGTGTGTGTTCTGTGTGTGTGTGTGCGCTTAAGTGTTTGTACATGTATGTGCGTGCTTGAGTATATGTTTTGTGTGTTTGTGTGTGTGTGTATTTGTGTGTGCATGTGTGTTTGTGCGTGCGTGCGTGTGTGCGTGCGTGCGTGCGTGTGTGTGCTGTGTTTTCAAACTATTACATATATTGTCTGTGAGCAGTTTCACAGCACATTGTAACAAACAGAGAATAGCAGAAAGAGAAATCCAACAGAAATCTGTTTCTGTTAAGCATCTGTCTTTTTCAATCCTTTTAAGATATGTATACATGGCTATTGATTTTCTTCCAATGAATAATCTGTTACAGAGAAACGAAGAAATACTTCTAGTTTATGGAGAAATCTTAAAATGATTTTGGATCACAATCATAATCCTTCACTCGGGGGGGGGGGGGGGGGGGGGGCACGTTGTCATAAGTCCTACATACACGTTGTCATAAGCCCTATATACACGTTGTCATAAGCCCTATATACACGTTGTCATAAGCCCTACATACACGTTGTCATAAGTACTACATACACGTTGTCATAAGTACTACATACACATTCTGATAAGCCCTACAAACACGTTGTGATAAGCCCTATATACAGGTTGTCATAAGCCCTACATATACATTGTCATAAGCCTTACATACACGTTCTTATAAGCCCATCACACACGTTGTCATAAGCCCTACATAACTCTTATTTCCTCTTATATTCTTTCACGCTTGGACTACTGTAATTCTATTCTAATCGGCTGCCCTTCAGTTGTCATTCAACCTCTCCAACGTGTTCAGAATTCAGCAGCTAGGCTTGTTTGTAAAGCCCCTAGATCCCAGTCATGTTCTCCTCTTCTGAAAAAGTTGCATTGGCTTCCAGTTGAACAAAGAATCAAATACAAATGTTGCTGTCTCTGTTACAAAATTCTTACTTGCTCCGCTCCCTCTTATCTGTCTGAACTTCTTCAAGTGTATGTACCATCCAGAACTCTCCGATCCTCTACCGACACAAGAACTTTCTGTGTTCCCCGTTTCAACCGGAAACTGCATGGTCAGAGAGCTTTCTCCCACTCTGCTGCCATGACCTGGAACTCCCTTCCCTATCATATTCGCCATAAGCAATAAGTACTACATACACATTGTCATAAGCCCTATATACATGTTGGCATAAGCCCTATATACCCGTTGTCATAAGCCCTACATACACGTTGTCATAAGCCCTACATACACGTTGTCATAAGTACTACATACACGTTGTCATAGGCCCTACACGTTGTTATAAGCCCTATATACACGTTGTCATAAGTACTACATACACGTTGTCATATGCCCTACACACACGTTGTGATAAGCCCTACATACACGTTCTCATAAGCCCTACACGTTTTTATAAGCCCTATATACACGTTGTCATAAGCCCTACATATACATTGTCATAAGCCCTACATACACGTTGTCATAAGTCCTACATACATGTTGTCATATACCCTACATACACATTGTCATAAGCCATACACGTTGTCATAAGCCCTACATACAAGTTGTCATAATCCCTACATACACATTGTCATAAGCCCTACATACACGTTGTCATAAGCCCTACATACACATTGTCATAAGCCCTACACGTTGTCATAAGCCCTACATACACGTTGTCATAAGCCATACACGTTGTCATAAGCCCTACATACAAGTTGTCATAAGCCCTACATACACATTGTCATAAGCCCTACATACACGTTGTCATAAGCCCTACATACACATTGTCATAAGCCCTACACGTTGTCATAAGCCCTACATACACGTTGTGATAAGCCATACACGTTGTCATAAGTCCTATATACACGTTGTCATAAGCCCTACATACACGTTGTGTAAGCCATACACGTTGTCATAAGCCCTACATACACATTGTGATAAGCCATACACGTTGTCATAAGCCCTATATACACGTTGTCATAAGCCCTACATACACGTTGTCATAAGCCATACACGTTGTCATAAGCCCTACATACACGTTGTGATAAGCCATACACGTTGTCATAAACCCTATATACACGTTGTCATAAGCCCTACATACACGTTGTCATAAGCCCTACACGTTGTTATAAGCCCTACATACACATTGTGATAAGCCATACACGTTGTCATAAGCCCTATATACACGTTGTCATAAGCCCTACATACACGTTGTGATAAGCCATACACGTTGTCATAAGACCTACATACACGTTGTCATAAGCCCTACATACACGTTGTGATAAGCCATACACGTTGTCATAAGACCTACATACACGTTGTGATAAGCCCTACATACACGTTGTGATAAGCCCTACATACACGTTGTGATAAGCCCTACACGGTCTCATAAGACCTACATACACGTTGTCATAAGCCCTACATACACGTTGTCATAAGCCCTACATACACGTTGTCATAAGACCTACATACACGTTGTCATAAGCCCTACATACACGTTGTGATAAGCCATACACGTTGTCATAAGCCCTATATACACGTTGTCATAAGCCCTACATACACGTTGTCATAAGCCCTAGATACACGTTGTCATAAGCCCTACATACACGTTGTCATAAGCCCTATATACACGTTGTCATAAGCCATATATACACGTTGTGATATGCCCTACACGTTGTCATAAGCCATACACGTTGTGATAAGCCATACACGTTGTCATAAGCCCTATATACACGTTGTGATAAGCCATACACGTTGCTTTAAGCCCTACATACACGTTGTGATAAGCCTATATACACGTTGTCATAAGCCCTATATACACGTTGTGATAAGCCATACACGTTGTTATAAGCCCTATATGCACGTTGTCATAAGACAAACACGTTGTCATAAGCCCTATATACACGTTGTCATAAGCCCTATATACACGTTGGCATAAGCCCTACATACACGTTGTCATAAGCCCTACATACACGTTGTGATAAGCCATACACGTTGTCATAAGCCCTATATACACGTTGTCAAAAGCCCTACATACACGTTGTCATAAGCCCTACATACACGTTGTCATAAGCCCTACATACACGTTGTGATAAGCCCTATATACACGTTATCATAAGCCCTATATACACGTTCTGATAAGCCCTACACGTTGTCATAATCCTACATACACGTTGTCATAAGCCATACACGTTGTCATAAGCCTTACATACACGTTGTCATAAGCCATACACGTTGTCATAAGCCCTACATACACGTTATCATAAGCCCTATATACACGTTGTCATAAGCCATACACGTTGTCAAAAGCCCTACATACACGTTGTCATAAGCCCTACATACACGTTGTCATAAGCCCTACATACACGTTGTCATAATCCATACACGTTGTCATAAGCCCTACATACACGTTGTTATAAGCCCTATATACACGTTGTCATAAGCCATACACGTTGTCATAAGCCCTACATACACGTTGTCATAAGCCCTACATACACGTTGTCATATGTCCTACATACACGCTGTGATAAGCCCTACATACACGTTGTCATAAGCCCTACATACACGATGTCATAAGCCCTACATACACGTTGTCATACGCACTACATACACGTTGTGATAAGCCCTACATACACGTTTTCATAAGCCCTACATACACGTTGTGATAAGCCCTACATACACGTTGTCATAAGCCCTACATACACGTTGTCATAAGCCCTACATACACGTTGTGATAAGCCCTACATACACGTTGTGATAAGCCCTACATACACGTTGTCATAATTCCTACATACACGTTGTCATAAGTCCTACATACACGTTGTGATAACCCCTACATACACGTTGTGATAAGCCCTACATACACGTTGTGATAAGCCCTACATACACTTTGAGATAAGACCTACATACACGTTGTGATAAGCCCTACATACACGTTGTGATAAGCCCTACATACACGTTGTCATAAGCCCTACATACACGTTGTCATAAGCCGTACATACACGTTGTCATAAGCCCTACATACACGTTGTCATAAGCCCTACATACACGTTGTCATAAGCCATACACGTTGTTATAAGCCCTACATACACGTGGTCATAAGCCCTACATACACGTGTTATAAGCCCTACATACACGTTGTTATAAGCCCTACATACACGTTGTCATAAGCCCTACATGCACGTTGTTATAAGCCCTATATACACGTTGTCATAAGCCATACACGTTGTAATAAGCCCTACATACACGTTGTCATAAGCCATATATACACGTTGTCATAAGCCCTACATACACGTTGTCATAAGTACTACATACACGTTGTCATAAGCCCTACATACACGTTGTTATAAGCCCTACATACACGTTGTCATAAGTCCTACATACACGTTGTCATAAGCCCTACATACCCGTTGTCATAAGCCCTACATACACATTGTCATAAGTACTACATACACGTTGTGATAAGCCCTACATACACGTTGTCATAAGCCCTACATACACGTTGTCATAAGTACTACATACACATTGTCATAAGCCCTACATACACGTTGTCATTAGCCCTACATACACGTTGTTATAAGCCCTACATACACGTTGTCATAAGTCCGACATACACGTTGTCATAAGCCATACATGTTGTTATAAGCCCTACATACACGTTGTCATAAGCCATACACGTTGTGATAAGCCATACATACACGTTGTGATAAGCCATACACGTTGTTATACGTCCTTCATACACGTTGTCATAAGTCCTACATACATGTTGTCATAAGCCATACACGTTGTCATAAGCCCTACATAAAAGTTGTCATAAAATTCTACATACACGTTGTGATAAGCCATACACGTTGTGATAAGCCCTACATACACGTTATCATAAGCAATACACGTTGTCATAAGCCCTACATACAAGTTGTCATAAGCCCTACATAAACGTTGTCATAAGCCCTACATACACGTTATCATAAGCCATACAAGTTGTCATAAGCCCTACATACATGTTGTCATAACCCTACATACACGTTGTCATAAGCCCTGCACACACGTTGCCATAATTCCTACAAACACGTTGTCATAAGCCCTACACACACGTTGTCATAAGCACTACATACACGTTGTCATAAGCCCTACATACACGTTGTCATAAGCCCTACACACACGTTGCCATAATTCCTACATACACGTTGTCATAAGCCCTACATACACGTTGTCATAAGCCCTACATACACTTTGTCATAAGCCCTACATACACGTTGTCATAAGCCCTACATACACGTTGTCATAAGCCCTACATACACGTTGTCATAAGCCCTACACACACGTTGTCATAATTCCTACATACACGTTGTCATAAGCCCTACACACACGTTGTCATAAGCCCTACACACACGTTGTCATAAGCCCTACACACACGTTGTCATAAGCCCTACACACACGTTGTCATAAGCCCTACACACACGTTGTCATAAGACCTACACACACGTTGTCATAAGCCCTACACACACGTTGTCCTAAGCCTTACACACACGTGGTCATAAGCCCTACATACACGTTGTCATAAGCCCTACACACAAGTTGTCATAAGCCCTACACACAAGTTGTGATAAGCCCTACACACACGTTGTTATGAGCCCTACACACACGTTGTCATAAGCCCTACATACACGTTGTCAAAAGCCCTACACACACGTTGTCATAAGCCCTACACACACGTTGTCATAAGCCCTACATACACGTTGTCATAAGCCCTACATACACGTTGTCATAAGCCCTACACACACGTTGGCATAAGCCCTACATACACGTTGTCATAAGCCCTACATACACGTTGTCATAAGCCCTACACACGCGTTGTCATAAGCCCTACATACACGTTGTCATAAGCCCTACATACACGTTGTCATAAGCACTACATACATGTTTTCATAAGCCCTACACACACGTTGTCATAAGCCCTACATACACGTTGTCATAAGCCCTACACGTTCTCATAAGACCTACATACACGTTGTCATAAGCCCTACATACACGTTGTCATAAGCCCTACATACACGTTGTCATAAGACCTACATACACGTTGTCATAAGCCCTACATACACGTTGTGATAAGCCATACACGTTGTCATAAGCCCTATATACACGTTGTCATAAGCCCTACATACACGTTGTCATAAGCCCTAGATACACGTTGTCATAAGCCCTACATACACGTTGTCATAAGCCCTATATACACGTTGTCATAAGCCATAATATACACGTTGTGATATGCCCTACACGTTGTCATAAGCCATACACGTTGTGATAAGCCATACACGTTGTCATAAGCCTTATATACACGTTGTGATAAGCCATACACGTTGCTTTAAGCCCTACATACACGTTGTGATAAGCCCTACATACACGTTGTGATAAGCCCTATATACACGTTGTCATAAGCCCTATATACACGTTGTGATAAGCCATACACGTTGTCATAAGCCCTATATGCACGTTGTGATAAGCCAAACACGTTGTCATAAGCCCTATATACACGTTGTCATAAGCCCTATATACACGTTGTCATAAGCCCTATATACACGTTGTGATAAGCCATACACGTTGTCATAAGCCCTACATACACGTTGTGATAAGCCACACACGTTGTCATAAGCCCTATATATACGTTGTCAAAAGCCCTACATACACGTTGTCATAAGCCCTACATACACGTTGTCATAAGTCCTACATACACGTTGTCATAAGCCCTATATACACGTTATCATAAGCCCTATATACACGTAGTGATAAGCCCTACATACACGTTTTCATAAGCCCTACATACACGTTGTGATAAGCCCTACATACACGTTGTCATAAGCCCTACATACACGTTGTCATAAGCCCTACATACACGTGATAAGCCCTACATACACGTTGTGATAAGCCCTACATACACGTTGTCATAATTCCTACATACACGTTGTCATAAGTCCTACATACACGTTGTGATAACCCCTACATACACGTTGTGATAAGCCCTACATACACGTTGTGATAAGCCCTACATACACTTTGAGATAAGACCTACATACACGTTGTGATAAGCCCTACATACACGTTGTGATAAGCCCTACATACACGTTGTCATAAGCCCTACATACACGTTGTCATAAGCCCTACATACACGTTGTCATAAGCCCTACATACACGTTGTCATAAGCCCTACATACACGTTGTCATAAGCCATACACGTTGTTATAAGCCCTACATACACGTTGTCATAAGCCCTACATACACGTTGTTATAAGCCCTACATACACGTTGTTATAAGCCCTACATACACGTTGTCATAAGCCCTACATGCACGTTGTTATAAGCCCTATATACACGTTGTCATAAGCCATACACGTTGTAATAAGCCCTACATACACGTTGTCATAAGCCATATATACACGTTGTCATAAGCCCTACATACACGTTGTCATAAGCCCTACATACACGTTGTATAAGTACTACATACACGTTGTCATAAGCCCTACATACACGTTGTTATAAGCCCTACATACACGTTGTCATAAGTCCTACATACACGTTGTCATAAGCCCTACATACCCGTTGTCATAAGCCCTACATACACATTGTCATAAGTACTACATACACGTTGTGATAAGCCCTACATACACGTTGTCATAAGCCCTACATACACGTTGTCATAAGTACTACATACACATTGTCATAAGCCCTACATACACGTTGTCATTAGCCCTACATACACGTTGTTATAAGCCCTACATACACGTTGTCATAAGTCCTACATACACGTTGTCATAAGCCATACATGTTGTTATAAGCCCTACATACACGTTGTCATAAGCCATACACGTTGTGATAATCCATACATACACGTTGTGATAAGCCATACACGTTGTTATACGTCCTTCATACACGTTGTCATAAGTCCTACATACACGTTGTCATAAGCCATACACGTTGTCATAAGCCCTACATAAAAGTTGTCATAAAATTCTACATACACGTTGTGATAAGCCATACACGTTGTGATAAGCCCTACATACACGTTATCATAAGCAATACACGTTGTCATAAGCCCTACATACAAGTTGTCATAAGCCCTACATAAACGTTGTCATAAGCCCTACATACACGTTATCATAAGCCATACAAGTTGTCATAAGCCCTACATACATGTTGTCATAACCCCTACATACACGTTGTCATAAGCCCTGCACACACGTTGCCATAATTCCTACAAACACGTTGTCATAAGCCTACACACTCGTTGTCATAAGCACTTACATACACGTTGTCATAAGCCCTACATACACGTTGTCATAAGCCTACACACACGTTGCCATAATTCCTACATACACGTTGTCATAAGCCCTACATACACGTTGTCATAAGCCCTACATACACTTTGTCATAAGCCCTACATACACGTTGTCATAAGCCCTACATACACGTTGTCATAAGCCCTACATACACGTTGTCATAAGCCCTACACACACGTTGTCATAATTCCTACATACACGTTGTCATAGGCCCTACTACACACGTTGTCATAAGCCCTACACACACGTTGTCATAAGCCCTACACACACGTTGTCATAAGCCCTACACACACGTTGTCATAAGCCCTACACACACGTTGTCATAAGACCTACACACACGTTGTCATAAGCCTACACACACGTTGTCCTAAGCCTTACACACGTTGTCATAAGCCCTACATACACTTGTCATAAGCCCTACATACACGTTGTCACACGTTGGTCATAAGCCCTACATACACGTTGTCATAAGCCCTACACACAAGTTGTCATAAGCCCTACACACAAGTTGTGATAAGCCCTACACACACGTTGTTATGAGCCCTACACACACGTTGTCATAAGCCCTACATACACGTTGTCATATGTCCTACATACACGTTGTGATAAGCCCTACATACACGTTGTCATAAGCCCTACATACACGTTGTCATAAGCCCTACATACACGTTGTCATACGCACTACATACACGTTGTGATAAGCCCTACATACACGTTTTCATAAGCCCTACATACACGTTGTGATAAGCCCTACATACACGTTGTCATAAGCCCTACATACACGTTGTGATAAGCCCTACATACACGTTGTGATAAGCCCTACATACACGTTGTGATAAGCCCTACATACACGTTGTCATAATTCCTACATACACGTTGTCATAATTCCTACATACACGTTGTCATAAGACCTACATACACGTTGTGATAAGCCCTACATACACGTTGTGATAAGCCCTACATACACGTTGTGATAAGCCCTACATACACGTTGTGATAAGCCCTACATACACGTTGTGATAAGCCCTACATACACGTTGTGATAAACCCTACATACACGTTGTCATAAGCCCTACATACACGTTGTCATAAGCCCTACATACACGTTGTCATAAGCCCTAAATACACGTTGTCATAAGCCCTACATACACGTTGTCATAAGCCCTACATACACGTTGTCATAAGCCCTACATACACGTTGTGATAAGCCATACACGTTGTTATAAGCCCTACATACACGTTGTCATAAGCCCTACATACACGTTGTTATAAGCCCTACATACACGTTGTCATAAGCCCTACATACATGTTGTTATAAGCCCTATATACACGTTGTCATAAGCCATACACGTTGTCATAAGCCCTACATACACGTTGTCATAAGCCATACATACACGTTGTCATAAGCCCTACATACACGTTGTCATAAGCCCTACATACACGTTGTCATAAGTACTACATACACGTTGTCATAAGCCCTACATACACGTTGTTATAAGCCCTACATACACGTTGTCATTAGTCCTACATACACGTTGTCATAAGCCCTACATACACGTTGTCATAAGCCCTACATACACGTTGTCATAAGTACTACATACACGTTGTTATAAGCCCTACATACACGTTGTCATAAGCCCTACATACACGTTGTCATAAGTACTACATACACATTGTCATAAGCCCTACATACACGTTATCATAAGCCCTACATACACGTTGTTATAAACCCTACATACACGTTGTCATAAGTCCTACATACACGTTGTCATAAGCCATACATGTTGTTATAAGCCCTACATACACGTTGTCATAAGCCATACACGTTGTGATAAACCATACATACACGTTGTGATAAGCCATACATACACGTTGTGATAAGCCATACACGTTATACGTCCTTCATACACGTTGTCATAAGTCCTACATACACGTTGTCATAAGCCATACACGTTCTCATAAGCCCTACATAAAAGTTGTCATAAACCCTACATACACGTTGTGATAAGCCATACACATTGTGATAAGCCCTACATACACGTTATCATAAGCCCTACACGTTGTCATAAGCCCTACATACAAGTTGTCATAAGCCCTACATACACGTTGTCATAAGCCCTACATACACGTTATCATGTGGTGGTGTCAGCTTAGTTTTGTGTACCTTGGCTGTGTTTGTGTCTATGTGTCTGTCCGTGTGTGTGATGGTGTCAGCTTAGTTTTGTGTACCTTGGCTGTGTTTGTGTCTATGTGTCTGTCCGTGTGTGTGGAGGTGTCAGCTTAGTTTTGTGTACCTTGGCTGTGTTTGTGTCTATGTGTCTGTCCGTGTGTGTGGAGGTGTCAGCTTAGTTTTGTGTACCTTGGCCGTGTTTGTGTCTATGTGTCTGTCCGTGTGTGTGGAGGTGTCAGCTTAGTTTTGTGTACCTTGGCTGTGTTTGTGTCTATGTGTTTGTCCGTGTGTGTGGTGGTGTCAGCTTAGTTTTGTGTACCTTGGCTGTGTTTGTGTCTATGTGTCTGTCCGTGTGTGTGGAGGTGTCAGCTTAGTTTTGTGTACCTTGGCCGTGTTTGTGTCTATGTGTCTGTCCGTGTGTGTGGAGGTGTCAGCTTAGTTTTGTGTACCTTGGCTGTGTTTGTGTCTATGTGTTTGTCCGTGTGTGTGGTGGTGTCAGCTTAGTTCTGTGTACCTTGGCCGTGTTTGTGTCTATGTGTCTGTCCGTCTGTGTGGTGGTGTCAGCTTAGTTTTGTGTACCTTCGCTGTGTTTGTGTCTATGTGTCTGTCCGTGTGTGTGGTGGTGTCAGCTTAGTTCTGTGTCACACGTACGTCCCTTCTATCCTTCCACCCCCTTGATTCAAGATCTTGCCACTGTGAAGGGTTTTGTGCAGGCTAGCTCTTTCAGCCCTGTCTGTTTTACAAGAGAAATACACTCCCAGCCTGGGGGGTTGGGGGGAACTGTACAATCAGCGGGTACCCCAATACAAAATCTGGTCTCGAAAACTACTCCATGAAATTCATTGAAATTTTGCATGCTTGCAAATGTATAAATGTTCTGTCTCATATATAATTTTCCGATCATTTGAAGTTTTTAGTCTTAATCAAAATTTTATGAATATTTACAAAAACTACAAAAAATCTTATTTTTATCATTCATTCATATTCACAATTAAAGAGGCACACCAAAATCACAATGCACACAAGTGAACACAAAAGAAGATACTACAAAATGGGTATTATTACTTTGAAATTATGTTAAGTCCCATAATATCCACACTGTCGAAAAGATCAAGGAAAAGGAAACACTTTTTTCTGCAAATGTGGGACACACTCGATTCAGAGGCCCTATCATGAGTTGAGGATGGTGGTGGTGATGGTGGTGGTGGTAGAGGGGCCAGAGATCGCTCCGACATACTGTATGGCAAGATAGTGACAAAAGCCTTCATTCTCACTATCACTGTCACAGTCGTTTTCGTGCCGTACAGAATGTCAGAGAATTCTAGAAGCATCAATATGAACACACCCACTTGATGTTGACGGTTGATTTTCCACCTCCGTTTCATCAATTTCATCAATTTTGGTCTTTGCGAGGAATATGACACATGTTTGCATGAAGCACTTGTGGTCCGTCTAAAAGCACATTTGTGAATAGACGTTAAAAGAATTAACGAATCAGCGCTTGTGGAATTGCCCAAGTGTGATGAACCCTTCTTGAACAAACTGTAAAAATCCAAGTGATACTTTTCTCCTTGTCAGTTGTATTAACACAGCCTGCACATTGGATGCCATGATCATTTTAGATCATCTCCACCATGTGGCACCAGGAACATCAGTGCATGTGTGGAATTCATCCTGAGCGTAGAGACGTGATCTTCAGAAACTGAAACTGAAACTTCTCGTGCCATGACACATGGAGACCGGATAAAGTTGGCCGTTGTCCACAAAACATCCACAGGCCTGCATACTTTCTCCTCAAGAATGGTCAGCTTTGGCCACATCTCTAGACACCATGTGCTACAAAAGCCTCAATAACGCAGCACCCGATTACCTGTCAAGCCTACTTGAGATCTATGTTCCCTCACGTACCCTCCGCTCTGCCTCCGATCCTCTGACTTTTCGCTTTCCACGCACTAATCTCAATACCTATGGTCCACGAGCCTTCTCTGTTTCTGGTCCACTCTTCTGGAACAAACTTCCTCTCTCAGTCCGTCAGCAACCTACTTTTGTCTCCTTCAAGTCCGCTCTCAAAACTCACCTTTTCTCCTCTGCATAAAATCCTGACCTCACTCAATCCCCTCTGCAGCCTGTCTCCACTCGGAGGGGAATCACATTGTAATATATAATTGTATATAATATGCTCTCTATAATTTTCCATTGCTTTTATTCTTTCTCCCCATTTATAGCCGTGTGCGTGTGTGTGTGTGTGTGCGCGTGTGTGTGTGTGTGTGTGTGTTCGTTCGTTCGTTCGTTGCTTGATTTAACGTCTTTTCACTATAAGTGATATTAGACCGTTGTGTGTGTGTGCGTGCGTGCGTGCGTGTGTGTGCGTGCGTGCGTGTGTGTCTGTTTCAGCGCTTAGATTTGATTTTATCAAGATTTTGCGCTATATAAATAAAATATTGTAAAAAAAATATTGTTGTATTGTATCTCCTCCATCAGCAGCCTCAGTACACCTGCAGAAAGTGGTTTGGGTCCTGCTCTATCAATCCACAACAACACGCAGGAAACGGCAATACAATTGATTTTGCTCTGCTTAAAATAGTGTCTTTGTATATTAAGTGAAAATTGAAAATAAGTTTGGAATATAAGAAAAAACGAAAACAGAAACAAAAACAACAACAACAACAGCAAACAAACCCAAAAAATGAAACAAAAGAAAATAAACAATAAACAAAACCAATGACATTTGGGGCTGATATAGTAATAATTACATGAACTTACAACGAGTGGAAGGCGTGGTAAAGAGAATGAGATGGAAAGAGAGGGTAGGGGAATCTCCATTTCGTATTTGTATATAAATAAATTTCATCAGACAGCAGATGCACATCAGAAATAGCTGGCAGAATCGGCCAAGCCAAAACAGCATTCGGGAAGATGACAGACATTCTTACCAACAAATGCCTATCAATTAACATCAGGAGGAGAGTTCTTGAATGTTATATAGAACCAATACTGTTGTACGGATGTGAGGCGTGGACAGTCAACAAACAAAGCCAGAACAAGATTGAGGCAGCCGAGATGTAGTTTCTAAGAAGAATGTTGAGAGTTCCATGGACAGCAAAGAAAACAAATGAGACAGTCTTGATGGAGGCAGACACAAGTAGATCACTCATAAGGAAGATTAGGAAAAGACAGGCAACATTTATAGGCCATTTTATGAGGAAGGGGGATTTGGAGCATCCGGTCACAACGGGAAAGCTGGAGGGAAAGAGAGCACCGGGTAGACCCAGGGAGAGAATGCTGGACGGACTTGCAGAGTGGCTGGGGACGAGGGGGGTGGGAGAGATGCTAGGGGCAACGAGAGATAGAGACAGATGGAAATCCATGATCGCCAACGCCATGCGGCAGAGCCCCTGATGATGATGATGATATAAATAGCACATGCAAGTGTGTTGAGTTCTAAAAATAGCACAGATCGTCACAGTCTGTATATAGAGCCATAGATAAAGGAATCGAGACACACCTCCTGTTTGATTAACAACGACCCCGAAGGTGCGGACACGATAAAAGATAAAAATAGCACGTTTCGTCACATTCTTTACATAGAGCGTTACATCAATGGCACACATCTTGACACACCTACTGGAAAACTTACTACACCCAAACTGCACGTATAGACATGGGGTATGTTTGTTCAGTAGTGGCTGTCTGAGTGATGGTCGACGTTTCTATATTGGTGACTTGATCTCCTAGTCTGTGTGTGTGTGTGTGTGTGTGTGTGTGTGTGTGTGTGTGTGTGTGTGTGTGTGTGTGTGTGTGTGTGTGTGTTTGTGTGTGTGTGTTTGTGTGTGTGTGTGTGTGTGTGTGTGTGTGTGTGTGTGTTGTGTGTGTGTGTGTGTGTGGTGTGTGTGTTTGTGTGTGTGTGTGTGTGTGTGTGTGTGTGTGTGTTTGTGTCTGTGCGTGCGTGTGCAGGTGTATGTGTGTGTGTACATGTGTATGTGTGTGTTTGCATGCGAATGTGTGTGTGTTTGCATGCGAATGTGTGTGTGTGCCTGTGTGTGTGTGTGTGTGTGTTTCTGTGTGTGTGTGCGCGCGAGCGCGTGCGTGCTTTCATGTTTATACGTGTATGTGCGTGCTTGAGTATATGTTTTGTGTGTTTGTGTGTGTGTGTGTTTGTGTGTGCATGTGTGTTTGTTCGTGCGTGCGTGCGTGCGTGTGTGTGTGTGCTGTGTTTTCAAACTATTACACATATTGTCTGTGAGCAGTTTCACAGCACATTGTAACAAACAGAGAATAGCAGAAAGAGAAATCCAACAGAAATCTGTTTCTGTTAAGCATCTGTCTTTTTCAATCCTTTTAAGATATGTATATATGGCTATTGATTTTCTTTCAATCAATAATCTGTTATAGAGAAACGAAGAAATACTTCTAGTTTACGGAGAAATCTTAAAATGATTTTGGATCACAATCATACATCCTTCACTCAGGAGGGGGGGGGGGGGACACGTTGTCATAAGTCCTATATACACGTTGTCATAAGTACTACATACACATTGTGATAAGCCCTACACACACGTTGTGATAAGCCCTATATACACGTTGTCATAAGTACTACATACACACTGACATAAGCCCTACATACACGTTGTGATAAGTCCTATATACACGTTGTCATAAGCCCTATATACACGTTGTCATAAGTCCTACATACACATTGTCATAAGCCCTACATACACGTTGTGATAAGTCCTATATACACGTTGTCATAAGCCCTACATACACATTGTCATAAGCCCTACATACACGTTGTGATAAGCCCTATATACACGTTGTCATAAGTCCTACATACACATTGTCATAAGCCCTACACACACGTTGTGATAAGCCCTATATACACGTTGTCATAAGTCCTACATACACATTGTCATAAGCCCTACATACACGTTGTGATAAGCCCTATATACACGTTGTCATAAGCCCTATATACACGTTGTCATAAGCCCTACATACACGTTGTGATAAGCCCTATATACACGTTGTCATAAGCCCTATATACACGTTGTCATAAGTCCTACATACACGTTGTCATAAGCCCTACATACACGTTGTGATAAGCCCTACATACACGTTGTCATAAGCCCTATATACACGTTGTCATAAGCCCTACATACACGTTGTCATAAGCCCTACACGTTGTTATAAGCCCTATATACACGTTGTCATAAGCCCTACACGTTGTTATAAGCCCTATATACACGTTGTCATAAGCCCTACACGTTGTCATAAGCCCTATATACACGTTGTCATAAGCCCTACATACACGTTGTCATAAGCCCTACACGTTGTTATAAGCCCTATATAC
The DNA here is from genome assembly GCA_030674185.1 of Monoplex corrugatus. Lineage (NCBI taxonomy): Eukaryota > Metazoa > Mollusca > Gastropoda > Littorinimorpha > Ranellidae > Monoplex > Monoplex corrugatus. Next base: position 17,106,447 of record JAPXFY010000034.1, read on the forward strand.
ACGTTGTCATAAGCCCTACATATACATTGTCATAAGCTCTACATACACGTTGTGATAAGCCCTACATATACATTGTCATAAGCTCTACATACACGTTGTCATAAGCCCTACATATACATTGTCATAGCCACTACACGTGTGATACCTACAACACGATGTCATAAGCCCTACATACACGTTGTCATAACTCCTACATATACATTGTCATAAGCCCTACATACACGTTGTCATAAGCCCTACATACACGTTGTCATAAGCCCTACATACACGTTGTCATAAGCCTACATAACATTAATAACCACTACGTTGTCATAAGCCCTACATACACGTTGTCATAAGCCCTACATATACATTGTCATAAGCCCTACATACACGTTGTCATAAGCCCTACATAACGTTGTCATAAGCCCTACATACACGTTGTCATAAGCCCTACAACGTTGTATAAGCCCTACATACACTTGTCATAAGCCATACACGTTGTCATAGTACATACAGTTTCATAGCCATACACGTTGTCATAAGCCATACATACAAGTTGTCATAAGCTCTACATACACATTGTCATAAGCCTACATACACATTGTCATAATTCCTACACACACGTTGTCATAATTCTACACACACGTTGTCATAATTCCTACACACACGTTGTCATAATTCCTACATCCGTTGTCATAATTCCTACACACACGTTGTCATAATTCCTACACACACGTTGTCATAATTCCTACACAAACGTTGTCATAATTCCTACACACACGTTGTCATAATTCCTACACACACGTTGCCATAATTCCTACACACACGTTGTCATAATTCCTACACACACGTTGTCATAATTCCTACACACACGTTGTCATAATTCCTACACACACGTTTCATAATTCCTACACACACGTTGTCATAATTCCTACACACACGTTGTCATAATTCCTACACACACGTTGTCATAATTCCTACACACACGTTGTCATAATTCCTACACACACGTTGTCATAATTCCTACACACACGTTGTCATAATTCTACCTCATAATCCTACACACACGTTGTCATAATTCCTACACACACGTTGTCATAATTCCTACACACACGTTGTCATAATTCCTACACACACGTTGTCATAATTCCTACACACACGTTGTCATAATTCCTACACACGTTCCTACACACACGTTGTCCATAATTCCTACACACACGTTGTCATAATTCCTACACACACGTTGTCATAATTCCTACACACACGTTGTCATAATTCCTACACACACGTTGTCATAATTCCTACACACACGTTGTCATAATTCCTAACACACGTTGTCATAATTCCTACACACACGTTGTCATAATTCTCACACACGTTGTCATAATTCCTACACACACGTTGTCATAATTCCTACACACCAGTTGTCATAATTCCTACACACACGTTGTCATAATTCCTACACACACGTTGTCATAATTCCTACACACACGTTGTCATAATTCCTACACACACGTTGTCATAATTCCTACACACACGTTGTCATAATTCCTACACACACGTTGTCATAATTCCTCACACGTTGTCATAATTCCTACACACACGTTGTCATAATTCCTACACACACGTTGTCATAATTCCTACACACACGTTGTCTTTCCACGTTGTCAAATTCTACACGTCATATTCTACCTTCTATCTACAACGTGCCCACACGTGCTATCCTAACGTGTCATCTACAGTTGTATATTCACACTTGTCATATTCCTAAACATTATATTCCACTGTCATAATTCACACTTGTCATATTCCTAAGTGTCAATTCTACACGTGCTAATTCTACACGTTCATATTCACACTGTCATAATCCTACACAACGTTGTCTAATTCCACCCCGTTGATAATCCTACCGTTGCATATCCTACACAACGTTGTCATAATTCTAACACGTGTCATATCTACAACCGTTGTCATATTCCTACACACGTGTCATAATTCTACACACACGTTGTCATAATTCCTACACGTTCATAATTCCTACACACGTGTCAAATCCTACACGTTGCATAATTCTAACACGTTGTCATAATTCTACAACGTTGTCTATTCTACACGTTGCTAATTCTACCAGTTGTCATATTCTACACGTTGTCTATCCTACACGTTGCATAATTCCTACCGTTGTCATAATTCTACCGTTGTCATAATTCTACTATCAACGTTTCATATTCCTACACGTGTCATAATTCCTACACGTTGCATAATTCCTACCGTTGTCTAATTCATACACACACCGTTGTCATATTCCTACACGTTGTTATTCCTACACGTTGTCATAATTCCTACACACTTGCATAATCACACCACGTTGTCATATTCCTACACGTTGCATAATCTCACACCGTTGTCATATTCCTACACACACGTTGTATATTCCTACCACACGTTGTCATATTCCTACACACACTGATATTCTCACACGTTGTATAATTCCTACACAACTGTATAATCCTACACACACGTTGTTAATTCCTACACACGTTGCATAATTCTACACAACGTGCTAATTCCTACACACACTTGTCTAATTCCTACAACACGTTGCTAATTCCTACACCGTTGTCATATCTACACGTGTATAATTCCTACAAAGTTGTATAATACTCACTTGTCTAATTCCTACACAACGTTGTCATATTCACTTGTACCTCACCACGTTGTCATAATCTACACGTTGTCATATTCTACCACACGTTGTCATAATCTACACGTTGTCATAATTCCTACACGTTGTCATAATTCCTACACACGTTGCATAATTCCTACAACGTTGTCATAATTCCTACACACGTTGTCATAATTCTACACACGTTGTCATAATTCCACACACGTTGTCTAATTCCTACAACCGTTGTAATTCTAACACTTGTCATAATTCTACACACGTTGTCTAATTCCTACACACACGTTGTCATAATTCTACACGTTGTCATAATCCTACAACACGTTGTCATAATTCTACAACACAGTTGCATAATTCCTACACACACGTTGTCATAATTCCTACACACACGTTGTCATAATTCCTACCACGTTGTCATAATTCCTACACACACGTTGTCATAATTCCTACACACACGTTGTCATAATTCCTACCACAGTTGTCATAATTCTACACGTTGTCATAATTCCTACACACAACGTTGTCATAATTCCTACACACACGTTGTCATAATTCCTACACGTTGTCATAATTCCTACACACACGTTGTCATAATTCCTACACACACGTTGTCATAATTCCTACATCAACCACTTGTTTCATAATTCCTACACACACGTTGTCATAATTCCTACACACGTTGTCATAATTCCTCACAACGTTGTCATAATTCCTACACGTTGTCATAATTCCTAACAACACGTTGTCATAATTCCTAACACACACTTGTCATAATTCCTACACACACGTTGTCATAATTCCACACCGTTGTCATAATTCCTACACGTGTCTAATCTACACGTTGTCATAATTCCTACACACACGTTGTCATAATTCCTACACACACGTTGTCATAATTCCTACACGTTGTCATAATTCCTACACGTTGTCATATTCCTACACACACGTTGTCATAATTCCTACAGTGCATAATTCTACACGTTGTCATAATTCCTACACGTTGTCATATTCCTAACACGTTGTCATAATCCTACACGTTGTCATAATTCCTACACAGTTGTCATAATTCCTAACACGTGTTAATTCCTAACACGTTGTCATAATTCCTACACAGTTGTCATAATTCCTACACACACGTTGTCATAATTCTACACGTTGTCATAATTCCTACAACGTTTCATAATTCCTACACAACGTTGTCATAATTCCTACACACGTTGTCATAATTCCTACACGTTGTCATAATTCCTACACGTTGTCATAATTCCTACACACACGTTGTCATAATTCCTAACACGTTGTCATAATTCTACACCCGTTGTCATAATTCCTACACACACGTTGTCATAATTCCTACACACGTTTCATAATTCCTACACCCCGTTGTCATAATTCCTACAAAACCACGTTGTCATAATTCCTACACGTTGTCATAATTCCTACACACACGTTGTCATAATTCCTACACACACGTTGTCATAATTCCTACACACACGTTGTCATAATTCCTACACACGTTGTCATAATTCCTACACACACGTTGTCATAATTCCTACACGTTGCCATAATTCCTACACACACGTTGTCATAATTCCTACACACACGTTGTCATAATTCCTACACACACGTTGTCATAATTCCTTACACACACGTTGTCATAATTCCTACACACGTGTGCCATAATTCCTACACACACGTTGTCATAATTCTACACACACGTTGTCATAATTCCTACACGTTGTCATAATTCCTACACACACGTTGTCATAATTCCTACACACACGTTGTCATAATTCCTACACACACGTTGTCATTAATTCCTACACACACGTTGTCATAATTCCTACACACACGTTGTCATAATTCCTACACACACGTTGTCATAATTCCTACACACACGTTGTCATAATTCCTACACACACGTTGTCATAATTCCTACACGTTGTCATAATTCCTACACACACGTTGTCATAATTCCTACACGTTGTCATAATTCCTACACACACGTTGCCATAATTCCTACACACACGTTGTCATAATTCCTACACACACGTTGTCATAATTCCTACACACACGTTGTCATAATTCCTACACGTTGTCATAATTCCTACACACACGTTGTCATAATTCCTACACACACGTTGTCATAATTCCTACACACACGTTGTCATAATTCCTACACGTTGTCATAATTCCTACACACACGTTGTCATAATTCCTACACACACGTTGTCATAATTCCTACACACACGTTGTCATAATTCCTACACGTTGTCATAATTCCTACACACACATTGTCATAATTCCTACACGTTGCCATAATTCCTACACACACGTTGTCATAATTCCTACACACACGTTGTCATAATTCCTACACACACGTTGTCATAATTCTTACACACACGTTGTCATAATTCCTACACGTTGCCATAATTCCTACACACACGTTGTCATAATTCCTACACACACGTTGTCATAATTCCTACACACACGTTGTCATAATTCCTACACGTTGTCATAATTCCTACACACACGTTGTCATAATTCCTACACACACGTTGTCATAATTCCTACACACACGTTGTCATAATTCCTACAAACACGTTGTCATAATTCCTACACACGTTGCCATAATTCCTACACACACGTTGCCATATGCCCTACACGTTGCCATAATTCCTACATACACGTTGCCATATGCCCTACACGTTGCCATAATTCCTACATACACGTTGCCATATGCCCTACACGTTGCCATATGCCCTACACGTTGCCATATGCCCTACACGTTGCCATATGCCCTACACGTTAAAAATGGCTTTCGGGGGATCTGCTGCATGAATTGGGCCAGACAACGGGAAGAACGTACATCCATTCATCCAAATAAAACCTTTGCTCAAAACAACTAGGCAAATGCTGGAAAATATGAATAAATAAAAACCCAAAGATAAGTAAATGAATAAATAAATGAATAGATAAATAGATAAGTAAGTTATAAATAAATGAACAGATTGATACGGGAATAAGTAAATAAATAAGTAAATAAACGAATGAGTGACTAAATAGATAGATAAAGAAAGAAAGAAAGAAATGAATAAATAAATGAACAAATAATGGAATGAATGAATTTTTTGTAAATCTATTTGTGACCTCCCACCACGAAATTAGTCTTAACTAGCATTTTGGGTATTTTGAGATATACATATCACTGGAAAGTGTACATTCTGCTGATTATTTTTGTACTTGAATAAAGCTTGTACTCAAAAAAATGTAGAAGTTATGTTTGTTAAAAGTCATTAAGTTGTATGACGGCCATTTTGAGAAAATGGCCTCTAAAGTTTTTGTGTGCTCTCTTACACATTTTGCTTAAATTTCTTTATTTGGTGGCTTTGACCCAGTTTGTTTCTAATTTTAGCTGTAATTATCTGAAAGGTGCGGCAAAGAGCTTTCCATCAGTATACGAGGGTCACTCATTATGTTTTGCAATCTGGTTTTTCAACAACACTTACAACCTCTCTGTCTACTCCAGTTTTTCGAAGAAACCCCCCTCAGCCTGTACACATTTGACCATCCTCTCAAACCAGCTGTCTATGACACCAGACCACGTTGACCGGGGTATGTCCAAAATGACGCCCTCGAAGAAAGCTCGGGCATCTTCGGCGTTCTGAAACTGCTTTCCCTTCAGCTGCCTTTTGACGGAAGGGAACAAAAACCAGTCACAGGATGATAAGTCAGGTGAATATGGTGGGTGGGTGACCAGCTGAACATCATTGGTGGCTAGAAAGTCCAGAGTTACAGCTGCTGCGTGCGCGCTGGCATTGTCATGATGGAGCAGTAGACCACGGACACCCGTTCGGGGACGCCGTTTACATTATGCCTGGAAGACTTTAGGCAAACAGTGGTTGACATACCAGCCAGCCGTAACCGTCTTTCTGTCCTCAAGCGGTATGGTGGCAACGTGGCGAATTTTGCAAAGAAACACGCTATCATTTGTTTGGAAGCACTTCTGTTTCTTTTGAATTTCACAGGTGGGTTCTCACCTGGGAAGACCCACACCGCCGACTGTTGCTTCGTCTCGGGGTCGTATTGGTATACCCAGGTTTCGTCTCCTATTACGATGTCCCAAACGCGAGGAGACCTTCTTCCGTCAAATTTTCTTAGCATGTGGGTGCACCAGTCCACCCTACCCCGCTTCTGCTCTTCACTCAGGTTATGGGGCACCCAACGGGCACAACGTTTCCTTACGCCAAGGCAGTCGTGAAGAATGCGAGTGAGACTTCCCGATGAAATCTTCATGATATCCTGTATTTCAGCGTATGTCATTTTTGGGTCCTTCTTAATCAGGGACTCTACCCTAGAGACGTTTTCTGGGGTAACGGTCGTTGCCATTCGACCACAACGGTCATCGTCTTCCAACGTTCTCGCTCCAGACATAAACTGTCTGAACCACCTGAAAACAGTGGCTTTGGACGGAGATTGATCTCCAAAACAGTGTTTTAAACTTCGAAAGCACTCTTGAAAAGATTTTCCTCGGCAGTAGTCATAATACATCATTGCTCGAAAATCCCTTCGCGAAAGGTCAACACTGCTGGCAGAAGACCCGTCACCCTTACCGGACATTTTGTAGCATGGAATGACAATGGTTGTACGGAATCAAGTAAAAATGTTTGTCACAAAGTATTACGAAATTGGTCTATGATGTAATGTAAAAAACAAAGTAGTGACATCATTAGTTCGTCTAGGTTGCAAAACATAATGTGTGCCCCTCGTATTACCTGTCCGGGAACTGTACAGGTTACGGTTCATAATAAGAGATAAAAATAGGTACTTTTGGTAGGAAATTGCGTTCTTTCTGCTGCGATCACTGCATTAAAATACCGATTTAAATTGATTAAAAAATATCAAGAAAAGAAATTGTGTGGGGGATAGATTATAATCCACAGAAATCAATTTTGAGAAAAAATCAAAGCACCACAGATAGACCCTCAGTCACCTTTTCAGTTCCTAGTGCTGTTCGACTGACTCCGAGTTAAGACTGAATTGGTGGTGGGATGTCACGTTTATTTATTTGTTTACTTATTTATTTATTCATTCATTCGTTTATTTGTTTTTTTGTTGTTGTTGTTGTTAATGTTATTTATTTATTTATTATTTATTTATTTATTTTATTTATTTATTTGTGCATCGTGTATCGTTTCATTTTCAATTACAACTCTTTATCTTCTTGATTTGGTCGCTGTCATGTCCCGACGCAAAACAACACGAATAAATTGTACGCCTGTAGGTAGCTATATTAGGAAACAGACAGATGTGTATTTATTGTCTTGATGCACATATATGTCCGTGTAGAAATTAAACCACATGGCGAAATTTATGCCAGCTGTTGCTTACATAGACATTTACAGTGATAAAGATGAGTAACTCCCTGAATTGTGGCCTCTGAAAACCGGTCATTTTATCTCCCCTGTTTCCTTGTTATCAACATTCATATCTGCCATTCTGTCCTTCCGATCGCCACGTCAGGGAAGTTGTCTGCTTTGTTGTTGTTGTTGCTGCTGTTGTTGTTGCTGTTGTCGATGTTGTTGCTGTTGTTGTTGTTGTTGTTGTTGTTGTTGTGTCTCCACCAAAGTTTAATTCATCTATTATAATAATAATAATAATAAAGAGCATTTATATAGCGCCTAATCTGATGAAAACAAGAGCCCTAAGCGCTTACAGGTATCACGCAGACACAACCAAACACACACACACACACACACACACACACACACACACACACACACACACACACATACACACACGCGCGCGCACACACACACCAGCCGACATTCAAGGCTCAAAAGACAACAAGGGGGGATTTGGGGAAGTTAGGTGGTAGAGTCTTTATAAGTATCATGAGAGGGAAACTGGAAGAGATGGGTTTTCAGAGAGGACTTGAAAGAAGTGAGAGTTGCAGAGTGGCGAACAGAGACAGGGAGCTGATTCCAGATTACAGGGGCCTGATAGGAAAAGGAGCGTTGACCATAAGTTTTAGTGCGACAGAATGGTATGCGGAAGGTACGAGTATCAGCCGAGGAACGAAGTTGACGAGAGGGGGTGTACAGATGGAGGAGGTCAGAGATGTAAGGGGGTGCAAGACCGTTGAGAGACTTAAAAACATAACAAAGCAATCTTGTAGCGAATTCTCTTTTCAACAGGTAACCAGTGAAGAGATTTGAGAAGAGGAGTGACATGAGAGGAACGAGATTTTCTGAAGATGAGCCTAGCAGCATTGTTTTGAACTTTTTGAAGCTTTTGAATGAGAGAGAAAGGACAGCCCGAGAGGAGGGAGTTGCAGTAGTCGAGACGAGAGAGAACAAAGGCACAGAGGAGAGTTTTGGTGGCTTCGACAGAGAGGATATTGCGAATAGAAGAAATTCTGCGTATCTCAAGATAGCATAATCTGCAAACATTCTGGACGTGTTTTTCAAAGGACAGGGTGTTATCAAGAGTGACTCCAAGATTGCGGACAGTGGAAGATAGTGGAATGTCAGATCCAAGCAGAGAGACAGACAGAGGAAGGGAAGAACACTTAGCCAATGTGGTGGTAGAGATAAGGCTAAGTTCAGTTTTAATGGGGTTGAGTTGAAGTTTGTTTACAGTCATCCAGGAGTGAACATCAGAAATGCAGCCTTGGGTTTGTCTGATTATAGAGGGCAGTTGTGGAGGGAACCAGAAGTATAGAGTTGGTTGTCATCAGAAAAGCTATGATGGGACATAGAGTGAAGTCGAATAATTTCAGAGAGGGGTTGTGTGTACAGCACAAATAGGATGGGACCTAAAACAGAGCCTTGGGGCACACCAAACTGGACGGTAGCGGGTGCAGAGGATGAACAACAGACAGAGACTGTTTGAGTGCGATTGGAAAGGTAGGACTGGAACCAAGACAGAGCGATGTCAGAGATACCGAACACTTTATGGAGACGTGTGAGCATGATAGAATGGTCGATGGTGTCGAATGCAGCCGAGAGATCAAGGAGAGATCTAACGAGATTTTGGATTTTGAGATATACATCAGAAATTCATTTGCATTTTTTAAGTAGCTTTAAGCTTGTACTCATAAAATATAAGGTAAAGTTAGTTTGTTGTCTAGTGATATGACGGATTTTCGAGAAACCAATTTTTTGGACTTCTTACACTTTATGTAATTTATTGGTTTGGAACCAGGTCTAGATTTTAGTGTTTATTGGGTCAAGCTAAGGTTTCCATCTAAACGGGGGTCACTCATATGGGCAATCTGAAGAACACTTAAATTCTGTCTACAGGGAAACTGCTGTACAGTTTGAATTCTAAAAGGCTAGCACAACAGTGACCGGCAGTAGTGTCAAAATGATGCCTGAAGGAAAGCTCCACTTGGTCTTGAATGTTCCTTCAGCTGCCGGTTTACAAGGGAATCAATATCAGTACAGGCTGAAAGCAAATAGGTGGTGGTGCCATTGAAACATCATTGGTGCTGAAATAGAGTTAAGCTGTGGTGCCCCTGGGATGTCAATGGACAGAGAACGGAATGGGACCCGTTTTATCATATGCAGAAATTTAAAAATGTTGAGCTAACGGGCAGCGTAAAGCTGATGGGTAGGGAAGTGTTCGATTTTCCCAAAGAAGGTATCATTGTAAACGGAATATAAGGTGTTTCATGGGAAGACAAGCGACTGTTCTTTCCGCATTGTAAACCAGGCTTGCGGTCTCCCTATTAGATGTCAATCGCAGAACTTTTCGCCTGAAATTTTTTAGATGTGGGTGCAAGTTCTCACCACCGTCTTTCACAGGATGGACCCGGCCGTTCCTAGCTAAGGCCGTGAAGAAGATCGAGGGACCCAAACTGCATGAATATCAGGAGCATGGTGGTCCTCTGGGATTACCCTAAGACGTTTCGGGGACGGTCGTGCCATTCCCACAACCCATCGTCCCAATTGATCGTCAGCATAAGGCTGTTGAACGACTGAAAAAGCGGCCGGAGATTGATTCCAAGACAGTGTTTATATAACTGTTTGAAGCACCTTGAAATAGATTTTGTGGCAGTGGTCATTAACATTGGCCGAAAATCCGAAATCACACGCTGGAGAAGAGTCAACCATTCACGGACTTTTGATGGAAGTGACTGGTTGTACGAACAAAAACAATGTTTGTCACTGTTTACGATGGGTTTATGGTAGTGTAAAAAAAGTAGGGTCATAGTCGCAAAGGTTCAAAACTATATCCAGTTTACAGTGTGGGTGTGGTTAGGTTCATATAATGAAAGATTAAAAGTACCTATGTGGAACAGCCTTTCAGCTGCGATCACGCATAAGCAAGGATTTAAATCTGTTACAAAACAGTTAAAGACATTGTTGGGGGTGAGATTATAGAACCACAGAAATCAAGTTTGAGAAATAAGCACACAGAGTAGACCTGCGTCACCTTTCAGTTCTGTCTTTGATGTCTTGATGAAGAGGTGGATTACTTTCATTTTTGTTATTATTTAACATTCCACAGTTATCCTTTGCTTTTTTTTTTGGGTAATGTTACTATTTATCTATTCTTCATTTATTTATTTATAACTTGTGCATCTAAGTTCAATTCCAAAAATTTGCATTCTTGATTTTGCTGTTTTCCCACAAACAACACGAATAAATTGACCCTGTAGGTAGCTTATTAGAACGCAGATGTGTATTTTTGTCTTGATCAATAATGCCAAAATTAACCCCATCATGCACATTTATGCTTTGCTTACATATATTTATTGTTTGAAGGGGGAGGGGGTAATCCCATTTGTCTACTGAAACCGTCAACTTTAGGCCCCTGTTTTTGACAACTTCATATCTGCATTTTCTTGACGAGAGGGAAGTGTGCTTGGTTTTGTTCTGCTGTTTTGTGCTGAATTCGACTTGTGCGTATTCCTTTTGCTTTTTTTTGGGTCTCCACCATTTTAATTCATCTATTCTTCATTGTATTTTGTATACACTTGACAAAAGTCAATTGGCCAAAAATTTGCCCATGTCTTGTTTTGCTGTATTAAATACACGTTCTTTGCCTGTTTTTGTTTATTTCTGGTTTTGCTCAACGCTTTCAGTTTTTTGATGTACGATTAGAATGCAACCAACCCCCATCTCACCTTTTTTTTTTTTTTATTTTTTTTTTTTTTTTTGAAGGGGGGGGGGGGGGTTCCCATTTTCTACGCCACCTCAACTTCTAGAGACAGTTTTTGACAGTGCTTCAACACAACGACAACGATGACGAGGAGGAGGATGCTCATGACGATGTGGCTGATCATGTCATGGGGTGACAAGGCTGTACTCTACGCTTAGTACCACAATATATCCTGGCATGAACCTGACCCAAGAGGTACAGACACTAGCAATGTTGGTCAGAAAATTTGAAGAACACTCTCAAAGATGCATCCATCCAGTGGATATGATTTGACTAGGTGGTCCCAGTCTTTCCCTAATGAGCCCATAGTATGCTCAACTCTGAATAGGAGCCAGGTGGGTCCAAAAACTCCCACAGTGATTTTAGTTGGAGGGGAAAAGAACACCAGGCAGACCAGGGAGAAAGTATTGGACGGACTTGCGGAGTAGAAGAAGATATGGAGAGTGGGAGATGCACTTGCAGCAATGATTTTAAAAAATGGCCTCTTCATTTCCCATCTTAATGTTTCCATCATTCTGGTGGTGTCAGCTTACTGTTTCATAGGTCCGCTGGCCTGTTTGGTGCCCATCTTAATGTTTCCATCATTCTGGTGGTGTCAGCTTAGTGTTTCATAGGTCCACTGGCCTGTTTGGTGCCCATCTTAATGTTTCCATCATTCTGGTGGTGTCGGCACCAGAATAATGGAAACATGTTTTGTTTTATAATGCTACCAATTTTGAAGAACAAGGTCTCCCAACAGTGTAAAAATCGCTACTCACAGTTCCGTAGCTTTCGATGGCGTTCTCGCCATCTTCGTCAGCGCTCTAATGCTGTCTGCGTGAATCTCTACTCAGATCTCGCGAACATGGGATGAACCCAGTTCACGAGATCGAATCAGAGAATGGTACACCGGGGGCAGGGTGTAACGGCCCCGGTCCCTGTTGAGCGGGGGGTTGGTGGCTGCGATGTAGATGGCCTCCTTGACTCCTCGCTGGAACCACTTATTTTCTCTGTCCAGGATGTTGACATTGTCCGCACTGAATTGATGTTTTTCGGCGTGTAGGTGAGCTCCTACTGGAGAAGAGTCCCTCTTGTGTTCTGTTAGTCTCTTCTGAAGGGGGCGTTCAATTTCACCGACATAATGTTGGTTACAGTCCTGGCAGTCTATTCTGTATATAATGCCAGCTTTGTCGAGTTTGCTGGTTTTGTCCTTGGGGGTGACCAGCTGGCTGCGTATGGTGTTGGAAGGTTTGGAATGTACAGCCACCCCCAGTTTTCTGATCTTTCTGGACAGAGCGTCACTCACACCTCCTACGTATGGGATGGTGATGTGTCCCTTGCGCTGGTGTTGTTTCACTGGCTGTTGGGATGCGGTGTTGGATTTCCTGCCTCCCGGGCTGTTCCAGGCCTACTTTTTGTAGCCCGAGATGGTGAGCACTTTTTTCAGGTGGTTTGTCTCCTTGTCTTTTGCCTCTTGGGTACTGCATATGGTGTTAGCTCTGTGGGTAAGGGTTCGAATCACTCCCAGTTTGTGTTCAAGGGGCTGGTGGCTGTCGAACTGTAAATATTGGTCCGTATGAGTTGGTTTACGGTAGACCGAGAAGGATAGAATGCCATCAGTTCTGGTGATGAGGGTGTCCAGCATGGCTATGGAGTTGTTCTGTTCCACTTCCCTCGTGAATTTGATGGCTGGGTGTTGGTTGTTCAGATGTTCTGTGAACTGTTCGACCAGTTGCTGGGGAGGATAGTCATGGTGTCGTCTACGTAGCGCCCCCAGTATCGTGGTGGGGAGTGGAAAGAAGCCAATGCTTTCTCTTCAAAATCCTCCATGAACAGGTTGGCTACTATTGGGCTTACTGGGGAGCCCATGGCTGCTCCTTCTTTTTGTTGGTAGAATTCACCTTGGAAGGTGAAGTAGGTGGTGGTGAGGCAGCAGGACAAGAGTTCACATACGTCGTCCACTGTGAGAGATGTACGTTGGTGGAGGGTTTGGTCGTTTTGTAACCTTCGGCGTATGATCTCTATGCTTTCTTTCACTGGTACGCTGGTAAATAGGGCAGAGACATCATATGACACAAGGAGTTCATGTTTTGTTTTGTTTATTTGTTTATTTGTCTATCTATTTATTCATTAAATTTATCTATTTATTTATTTATTTTTGACACCACCAGAATGATGGAAACATGACATGTAAGATGGACAGCCAGCAGGCCAGTTTTTAATGCTGCAGGCTGAGATTGAACTCGAGATGTCAAATCTTAAGTCCATGGCGCTATCAAGAAAAAAACCAGCCCGCAAATCTGATCTATCTGTGTCTATGATTATAATGAAATAGACTGCTTTTTCCTATAATAGTTTTTTTCTATCGAACTTGCCTTTATTAAGTCTACACAAAGACAACAAAGAACAAATACACGAAAATGATGGATAAGGATGTGAGAGTGAAAGGACACAATAAACCATATCAACAGTGAGGGTTTTTTTGTGTGAGATGTGTAATTAATTGCTAGTCAAAATGTTACATGTTTACTGTAATAAGTTTATGACAGATGTGTCCAACTGTCAGTGAAAGTTTTAGACATACACGGCAGGGTCTACATGAATTTGTGTTAGGATTTTTAACACGAAAGGCCACACAGTGTTAGCTCTTTCAGCAGGTAGATTGTGAAACTGATGCACGGATATTAGAGGTTGAAATATTCTGTGCAGATGTGTACATAGTGTTAAAAAGATTCTCCTGAGAAAGATCTTGTCTGCAACCGAGTAAGTTTCTTCTTCTTTTTCTCCTTCTTCTCCTTCTTCTTCTTCTTCTTCTTCTTCTTCTTCTTCTTCTTCTTCTTCTTCTTCTTCTTCTTCTTCTTCTTCTTCTTCTTCTTCTTCTTCTTCTTCTTCTTCTTCTTCTTCTTCTTCTTCTTCTTCTTCTTTCTTCTTCTTCTTCTTCTTCTTCTTCTTCTTCTTCTTCTTCTTCTTCTTCTTCTTCTTCTTCTTCTTCTTCTTCTTCTTCTTCTTCTTCTTCTTCTTCTTCTTCTTCTTTTTCTCTCTTCTTCTTCTTCTTCTTCTTCTTCTTCTTCTTCTTCTTCTTCTTCTTCTTCTTCTTCTTCTTCTTCTTCTTCTTCTTCTTCTTCTTCTTCTTCGCATTCTTCGCATTCTTCGCATTCTTCTTCGCATTCTTCGCATTCTTCTTCTTCGCATTCTTCTTCTTCTTCTTCGCATTCTTCTTCTTCTTCTTCGCATTCTTCTTCTTCGCATTCTTCTTCGCATTCTTCTTCTTCTTCAACTGAGATGAATAAGGATTTGTATTTATGCTTTGTTGACTATACCAAGGCTTTCGATCGGCTAAGACATGAAGAATTGATCAACCAACTGGAGAGACTCAATGTCGATGGAAAAGATCTACGAATAATCAGGAATATGTACTGGGAACAAACAGCTGCAATGAAAATAGAAAACAATATAAGCTCTTTCCAAAACATCAAAAGAGGAATCAGACAGGGTTGTGTTTTGTCACCAGATCTGTTTTCACTATACAGCGAAAACATCATGAGAAACCTAGAAGAAGACCCTGGATTAAAGGTTGGATGGAAAATGATAAACCACATTCGATACGCAGATGACACCGTACTAATTGCAGAAAATGAAAGGGACCTACAAAACCTTGTGAATATACTAGAAATAGAAAGCAAAGGTAAGGGGTTGGAACTAAACAGCAGGAAGACTGAAGTCATGGTGATCAGTAAAAAACATAAAATCCCCTCATGCAAAATAACAGCAAATGGCACAACCTTGACACAGATTAATAAGTTCAAAAACCTGGGAACGATCATTTCATCAGACTGCAGATGCACTTCGGAAATAGCCGGCAGAATCGGCCAAGCCAAAACAGCATTCAAGAAGATGACAAGCATTCTTACCAACAAATGCCTATCAATTAACATCAGAAAGAGAGTTCTTGAATGTTGTACGGATGTGAGGCGTGGACAGTCAACAAGCAAAGCCAGAACAAGATTGAGGCAGCCGAGACGTGGTTTCTAAGAAGAATGTTGAGAGTTCCATGGACAGCAAAGAAAACAAACGAGAAGTCTTGATGGAGGCAGACACAAGTAGATCACTCATAAGGAAGATTAGGAAAAGACAAGCAACATTTATAGACCATTTTATGAGGAAGGGAGATTTGGAGTACTTGGTCACAACGGGAAAGCTGGAGGGAAGGAGAGCACCAGGTAGACCCAGGGAGAAAGTGCTGAACGAACTTGCAGAGTGGCTGAAGACGAGGAGGGTGGAAGAGATGCTTGGGGCAACAAGAGATAGAGACAGATGGAAATCCACGATCGCCAACGCCATGCGGCAGGGCACCTGATGATGATGATGATGATGTCTAGTATCCCACATGAAGACCCACACCAGGCGATAAGGAACCAGTATGCTTACGATCCCATATGAAGACAGGTGATCAAGGACCAATGTGCCTACTATCCCACATGAAGACCCACACCAGGTGAGAAAGGACCAATATGCTTACTATCTCACATGAAGACCCATACAATGCGATAAGATACCAGTATGCCTATTACCTCACATAAAGACCCATACCAGGTGATAAAATACTAATGCCTACTATCTCATAAGAAGACTCATACCAGGCGATAAGATACCAGTATGCCTACTCATCTGTTCAGATTAACAGAAGTGTCTATCACGACACTACATTAACAATGTTAAAATAATATCGACATGTGGAACGGCAATATTTTCAGGTACCCAGACACAAGCCATGGGCACAGAGAAAGATTATTCATCATGCGAATGGTCACCTGACATCCTGAAGCAAGAACAGAAAGCACAGGATTCTCTTCCACCAGATCAGAAACTGCAGGGTTGTCTGTCCCAAAAACAGAAAATGCAGAGTTATCTCCCCCAAGAACAGAAAGTGCAGAGTTATCTCCCACAAGAACAGAAAACGCAGAGTTATATCCCCCAAGAGCAGGAAGCAAAGAGTTTTCTGCCCCAAGAACAGACAGCACAGAGTTATCTCCCCCAAGAGCAGAAAGCGCAGGGTTATCTCCCCCAAGAACAGAAAGCACAGAGTTGTCTACCCCAAGAGCACAAAGGGCAGATAACCCTAACCCAAAACGTGATGCTGAACCTTCTCCTGGGGGCCGCTGAAGCCAGCTACAGCTTTGAGCAACTTTACACGGCCTCGGTGAGTATCTGAATTATGGTATGGTATGGTATGGCATGGTATGTATGGTATGGTATGGTATGGATGGTATGGTATGGATGGTATGGATGGTATGATGGAATGGTATGGTATGGTATGATGTATGGTATGGTATGGTATGGTATGGTAATGGTATGGTATGGTATGGTAATGGTATGGTGTATGGTATGGTATGGTATGGTATGGTATGGTATGGTATGGATGGTATGGTATGGTATGGTATGGTATGGATGGTATGGTATGGTATGGTATGGTATGGAGGTATGGTATGGTATGGTATGGTATGGTATGGTATGGTATGGTTATGGTATGGTATGGTATGGTATGGTATGGTATGGTATGGTATGGTGATGATGGTATGGTATGGTATGGTTATGGTATGGTAATGGTATGGTATGGTATGGTATGGTATGGTATGGTATGGTATGGTATGGTATGGTATGGTATGGTATGGTATGGATGGTATGCATGGTATGGTATGGTATGGTATGGTATGGTATGGTATGGCATGGTATGGTATGGTATGGCATGGTATGGTATGGCATGGTATGGCATGGTATGGTATGGTATGGTATGGTATGGTATGGCATGGTATGGTATGGCATGGTATGGTATGGTATGGTATGGTATGGCATGGTATGGTATGGTATGGTATGGTATGGTATGGTATGGTGTAGTATGGTATGGATGGTATGGTATGGTATGGTATGGCATAGTATGATATGGTATTGTATGGCATGGTATGGTATGGTATGGTATGGTATGGTACGGTATGGTACGGTATGGTATGGTATGGTATGGTATGATACGGTACGGTACGGTACGGTATGGAATGGTATAGTGAGGTATGGTATGGTATGGTATGGTATGGTAGGTATGGTATGGTATGGTTATGGTATGATATGGTATGGTATGGTATGGTATGGTAGGTGTGGTGTGGTATGGTATGGTATGGTATGGTACGGTATGGTATGGTATGGTATGGTATGGTTACGGTACGGTACGGTACGATACGGTATGGTGTGGTATGGTGTGGTATGGTATGGTATGGTATGGTATGGTATGGTATGGTATGGTATGGTATGGTATGGTTGTGTGTGTGGTATGGTATGGTATGGTATGGTATAGTATGGTGTGGTGTGGTATGGTATGGTATGGTACGGTACGGTACGGTATGGTATGGTATGGTATGGTATGGTGTGGTATGGTATGGTATGGTATGGTATGGTGTGGTATGGTGTGGTATGGTATGGTATGGTATGGTGTGGTATGGTATGGTATGGTAGGTATGGTATGGTATGGTATGGTATGGTATGGTATGATATGGTATGGTAAGTGTGGTGTGGTATGGTATGGTATGGTATGGTATGGTATGGTATGGTAGGTGTGGTATGGTATGGGATGGTATGGTATGGTATGGTATGGTATGGTATGGTATGGTATGGTATGGTATGGTATGGTATGGTATGGTATGGTATGGTATGGTATGGTATGGTAGGTGTGGTATGGTATGGCATGGTATGGTATGGTATGGTATGGTATGGTATGGTATGGTATGGTATGGTATGGTATGGTATGGTATGGTATGGTATGGTATGGTATGGTAGGTGTGATGTGGTGATACAATAACTGAACTCGTAATTCCAGGGATCACTCTCCGTACAGGCCAACTACTTTTTTCCTTAGTTTGGCCAAAAAGTCGAACTGAACGTCTAGTCCTTCTGAAGGGGAAGAAAATCGAGTCGGACCCGAGTGCCTTCTGGCTGCGCACGCTTAAGATCCCACGGCAGTTCAAAATCGTGAAGAGCAGGGCATTGTCCGGCTGCCTTGGTATAAAACATTGAGGAGATAGGTTGATTTCCCAGGTCCCACCCCTTGAAGACCAATAAGCCTTGTTGCCTTTCTGAAGTCTTCGTTAAAAAAAGTTAATATGAATTTGTGCGATCGAGAGGGGATGGCCGTTGCCCTCGTGGTGCTGGCCACGGGAAAAGTTGAAGTCTGCCACCTCACTCCCCTACGACCCCAGAGTTATGGAACTATCTAGATAGGACCTCAGGACCTGGCCAACTCGTGAGTTTATATACAGGCTTAAGGCGTGTGCCATGATCATTCTGGATCTTCTCCATTACTTGTCACATATGACGTTAGTGCATATGGAAATGATCCCAGGCGCGGAGACATCATCTCGAGAAACTGGAACTGAAACTGAACTGAAGGTTGGACACTGGATTTTGCCACGTGTTATTGCCAATCTTGGCCAGACATCTTTGGTGGTGGCACCGGTTCCCGTTGTTGAAAGTGCCCTTGGTAGGAAGTCTGACTGGCAGCAGTACAGCAGAACGTTCAGTATTGCTGGTCTGGTGTCCCTGTTCCAGTGTTCTTTACATGAGTCTTTGGTTTACTGTGTCGTCTGATCTGAAAGACTAGCAACCAGACCGTCAAACAATGTCTATGGAGGAGATGAGGGGAATAGCAGTGTGATGCAGTGCGAGATAGAACAATAGACTATGACACGATGCAATACAATACAATACAATACAGTACAATACAATACAATACAGTACAATACAGTACAGTACAGTACAATACAATACAGTACAGTACAATACAGTACAGTACAATACAATACAATACAGTACAATACAATACAACACAATACAATACAATGCAATGCAATGTAATGCTATACGATTAGATACAAAACAATATAATTCAATGCAATGCGATGCAATAGGATTCGATACAAAACAACAATGCAATGCAATACAGTTCAATACAATGTAATGCACCACGGTACCATACAATACAATACAATTTAATGCAATACAGTACATACAATACAATTCAAAGTATGCAACAAAGTACCATACAATACAATACAATGTAAAGCAATACAGCACCATACAATACAATGCAAAGCAATACAGTACCACACAATACAATACAATGTAAAGCAATACAGTACCACACAATACAATACAATGCAAAGCAATACAGTACCACACAATACAATACAATGTAAAGCAATACAGTACCACACAATACAATACAATGTAAAGCAATATAGTACCACACAATACAATACAATGTAAAACAATACAGTACCACACAATACAATACAATGTAAAGCAATACAGTACCATACAATACAATACAATGTAAAGCAATACAGTACCACACAATACAATACAACGTAAAGCAATACAGTACCATACAATACAATACAATGCAAAGCAATACAGTACCACACAATACAATACAATGCAAAGCAATACAGTACAATACAATACAATAAAACGTAAAGTAATACAGTACCACACAATACAATACAATGTAAAGCAATACAGTACCACACAATACAATACAATGTAAAGCAATACAGTACCACACAATACAATACAATGCAAAGCAATACAGTACCACACAATACAATACAATGTAAAGCAATACAGTACCACACAAAACAATACAATGTAAAGCAATACAGTACCACACAATACAATACAATGCAAAGCAATACAGTACCACACAATACAATACAATGCAAAGCAATACAGTACCACACAATACAATACAATGTAAAGCAATACAGTACCACACAATACAATACAATGTAAAGCAATACAGTACCACACAATACAATACAATGTAAAGCAATACAGTACCACACAATACAATACAATGTAAAGCAATACAGTACCACACAATACAATACAATGTAAAGCAATACAGTGCCACACAATACAATACAATGTAAAGCAATACAGTACCACACAATACAATACAATGCAAAGCAATACAGTACCACACAATGCAAAGCAATACAGTACCACACAATACAATACAATGTAAAGCAATACAGTACCACACAATACAATACAATGTAAAGCAATACAGTGCCACACAATACAATACAATATAAAGCAATACAGTACCACACAATACAATACAATGCAAAGCAATACAGTACCACACAATACAATACAATGTAAAGCAATACAGTACCACACAATACAATACAATGTAAAGCAATACAGTACCACACAATACAATACAATGCAAAGCAATACAGTACCACACAATACAATACAATGTAAAGCAATACAGTACCACACAATACAATACAATGTAAAGCAATACAGTACCACACAATACAATACAATGCAAAGCAATACAGTACCACACAATACAATACAATGTAAAGCAATACAGTACCACACAATACAATACAATGTAAAGCAATACAGTACCACACAATACAATACAATGCAAAGCAATACAGTACCACACAATACAATGCAATGCAAAGCAATACAGTACCACACAATACAATACAATGCAAAGCAATACAGTACCACACAATACAATACAATGTAAAGCAATACAGTACCACACAATACAATATAATACAAAGCAATACAGTACCACACAATACAATATAACGTAAAGCAATACAGTACCACACAATACAATACAACGTAAAGCAATACAGTACCACACAATACAATACAATGCAAAGCAATACAGTACCATACAATACCATACAACGCAATACAAAGCAATACAATATGATAAGATAAAACGAAGTACAACAAAGTACAAAACAGTATGATTCGATAAGATGCGATATGATACAATACGATTCGATACACTACACTATTCTACAATACAATACAATACCATATAATACAATACAATACAATGCAATATAATACACTATACTACACTACAAAACAACACAACACCTGCATAACATAACATTAATACATCACAACACAACACAAACACGCAACACACAACACAACGCACAGCACACAACACAACACAAACACAACACAATACAAACACACAACACAAAACACAATCACAAACACAATCACAATCACAACCACAACACAGCATAA
>JAPXFY010000034.1:17133380-17135880 GCA_030674185.1 Monoplex corrugatus
GTCCACTGGCCTGTTCACTGCCCATCGTAATGTTTCCGTTTTTCTGGTAGTGTCAGCTTAGTGTTTCGTAGGACCATTCGCCTGTGTACTGCCTATCTTAATGTTTCCATCGTTCTGGTGATATTGACTTAGTGTTTCATAGCTCCATTGGCCTGTTGGCTGCTCATCTTAATGTTTCCATCATTCTGGTGGTGTCAGCTTAGTGTTTCATGGGTCCACTGGCCTGTTGGCTGCTCATCTTAATGTTTCCATCATTCTGGTGGTGTCAGCTTAGTGTTTCATGGGTCCACTGGCCTGTTGGCTGCTCATCTTAATGTTTCCATCATTCTGGTGGTGTCAGCTTAGTGTTTCATGGTCCACTGGCCTGTTGGCTGCTCATCTTATTGTTTCCATCATTCTGGTGGTGTCAGCTTAGTGTTTCATGGGTCCACTGGCCTGTTGGCTGCTCATCTTAATGTTTCCATCATTCTGGTGGTGTCAGCTTAGTGTTTCATGGGTCCACTGGCCTGTTGGCTGCTCATCTTAATGTTTCCATCATTCTGGTGGTGTCAGCTTAGTGTTTCATGGGTCCACAGGCCTGTTGGCTGTCCTCTTAATATTTTCTTTGTTCCGGTGGTGTCAGCTTTTTGTTTCATGAGCCCCTCGCAAACCCAGCTGCACAACCAACAAAAGACCAGCGCTAGATAGCGAACTAATCATAATCAACTGTTGCAGACACACCACCAGCAGCAACAAACACAACCCTACCACCAACAGGGGCACCTCCGTCGCTGGCCTGGCTGGCCATGGCGGGCCTGGCGGCCATGGACGTGGCCTTTGACCTGACCAACTGTCTGGCTCGCTCCTTGATGCTGACCTGCACCCCGCGCTGTAGCACGACTCGCTGCTGAAGACCACGGTGATGGTGTCGTCAGTAGGGGCCGTTATCCCCGCCGTCCTGGGCATGCTGGACCTGGATGGATGGCTGTGGCTTGGAGGGTGATTATGATGATGATGATGATGGTGGTGGTGGCTGTGGTGGTGGTTATGGTGGTGGTGGTGGTGGTGGTGATGGTTGTAGTGGTGGTGGTGGTTGTGATGATGATGGTGATGGTGGTGGTGTGGTGGTTATGGTGGTGGTGGTGGTAGTGGTGGTGGTGGTGGTGATGGTGGTAGTGGTGGTGGTAGTGGTGGTGGTGGTGGTGATGGTGTCGTCCCCACTGTCCTGGGCATGCTGGACCTGGATGGATGGCTGTGGCTTGGAGGGTGATGATGATGATGATGATGATGGTGGTGGTGGTTGTGGTGGTGGTGATGTGGTGGTGGTGGTGCTGCTGGTGGTGATGGTGGTGGTGATGGTGGTGGTGGTGGTGGTTGTGGTGGTGGTGATGTGGTGGTGGTGGTGCTGCGGGTGGTGATGGTGGTGGTGATGGTGGTGGTGACGATGGTGGTAGTAGTGATGGTGGTGGTGACGATGGTGGTAGTAGTGGTGGTGGTGGTGATGATGGTGGTAGTGGTGGTGGTGGTGTGTGTGGTGGTGGTGGTAGTGGTGGTGGTGATGATGGTGGTAGCGGTGGTGGTGGTGGTGATGATGGTTGGGTTGTGGTGGTGGTGGTGGTGAGAGGTGGTAGTGGTGGTGGTGATGTGATGGTGGTAGTGTGGTGTTGGTGGTGATGGTGGTAGTGGTGTGATGGTGGTGGTAGTGGTGTGGATGGTGGTGTGATGGTGTCGTCCGCTGTCCTGGCCTGTTGGACCTGATGGATGGCTGTGGCTTACAGGGAGATGATGGTGGTGGTGGTGGTGGTGGTGGTGAGGTGGTGATGATGGTGATGATTTTGTGATGATGGTGGTGGTGAAGGTGGTGATATTTGTGTTATGGTGATGGTGGTGGAGGTGGGGTGATGCTGATGACGGTTATGATATGCGTGTGTAGCTGTCTGTCTGTCTGTCTGTCTGTCTCTGTCTCTGTCTCTCTCTGTCTCTCTCTCTCTCTCTGTCTCTCTCTCTCTTTCTCTCTCTGTTACACACACACACACATATTTACACACACACACACTTACACACTTACACACACACACACATACATACACACACACACACACACACACCCACACACACACACACACACACACACACACACACACACACACACACACACACCAAAATCGTCAATAAGTATAAAAAAAACGAAGAATGACTACAGACTGCAACTGAGATGGAGCACCAATAACAAAAACAAATGGGCTGTAACCTCTTTAGGATTTGAATCAGTTAAATATTCAAGTGCTTGTGCAAGTACATTTGTTTTTGTTTTGTTTTTGTTTTTTGTTTTTTGTTGTTTGTTTGATTTTGCTTTGTTTTTTGTGTTGTTGTTGTTTTCTTGTGTGTGTGTGTGCTTTCTTTTATTTATTTATTTTTTTTTTTTTTGGTCAATAAGTAACTTGACTGCCAAATAAGTGTTTGTATTTTATAATTGCAGAGTACCCGTGAGAGGAGAGTTTATTCAAGGCTGTATCATCGT
>JAPXFY010000034.1:17163380-17165880 GCA_030674185.1 Monoplex corrugatus
ATGGTGATGGTGGTAGTGGTGGTGGTGGTGATGATAATGATGACGATGACGACGACGACGAGGGTGACGATAATGGTGATGATGGTGATGGTGATGATGGTGATGGTGATGATGGTGGTGGTGATGATGGTGATGATGGTGGTGATGATGATGAGGAGGAGGAGAAGGAGGAAGAGGAACGGGAGGAGGAGGAGGATAGCAAGAATAACAATGGTATACAGTAACAAAGTGCCTTGCAGGCGGATGATGGCTTTGCCTGTAACTGACAAAATCGTGATGATGATGATGATGATGACGACGACTACGACGACGACGACGACGATGATGATAATGATGATGATAACAAGAATAACAATAATAATGATAATGACAATAATAGAGTGCCTGGTAGGTGGATGATGGTTTATATCTGTAGCTGGCAATATTGTTACAATGATGATGATGATGATGATGACGATGATGATGATGATGATGACGATGATGATGATGATGATAACAAGAATAGCAATAACAATGATAATGACAATAAATAGAGTGCCTGGTAGGTGGATGATGGTTTATATCTGTAGCTGGCAATATTGTTACAATGATGATGATGATGATGATGACGATGATGATGATGATGATGACGATGATGATGATGATGATAACAAGAATAGCAATAACAATGATAATGACAATAAATAGAGTGACTGGTAGGTGGATGATGGTTTTTACCTGCACAGTAGCTGGCAAGATTGTTACAGTGATATGATGATGATGATGACGATGATGACAACGACGACGATGATGATGATGGTGATAGTAATGATAATAGTGATGATGAGAATATCAACAACAATAACAACAATCATGATAAACCGTAATGAGGAATGATGAAGATAACAACAAGGCTAACAATAATAATGGTAAATAATGATGACAGCAATGATGATGATAACAACAAGAATAACAGCCCCAATCACCCACCCACCCAAAAATAACAGAATCTGTGTCCAAACCTTCATCGTAGGCGGCAATGACGTCAAATTTGAAGGGGTAGACCAGACAGAGGAGATGGAGTGACGTCACGATGATGACGATGAGTGACGTCATGGTGCTAGTGGCGATGAGGTTGGTGGCTTTGAGGGGAAGGGCGACACACACACATCTCTCCACAGAGATCAGCATGGTTAGGCACCCAGAGGAAAACAGGAAACCTCTGTGAAATCCTGAAAAAAAAAAACTTAGTGGTTTGGTATTACATGCACATTCTCTCTCTCTCTCTCTCTCTCTCTCTCTCTCTCTCTCTCTTCTTTCTCTCTATCTCTCTCCTCTCTCCTTTTCTCTCTCCTTCTCTCCTTCTCTCTCTCTCTCTCTTTCTTTGTTTCTTTCTCTCGCTATCTTTCTCTTTCTCCCTCCCTCCCTCCCCCTCTCTCTCTCTTTGTTTCTCTCTCAATCTCTCTATCTCTCTCTGTCTCTCCCACCCCCATCCCCACACACCCACACCCACACACAAAAAGACACCCACCACTAACCTCGAACGTATTTTCGTACCGTCCACTTCCACCAATCCAGAGGAACAGGCAGCCCAGGGTACAGATGACCCACCAGACAAAAGGACCCCAACAGGAACCAGAAGAAAATACAACACAGGTCTACCAGAGCCAAGCTGAAGAGGCTGACGTTCATGCGGTCTCCGAGACCCTGCCTCCAGAACACCAGACAGCACAGCACGTTGCATGGCAACCCCACAGCCAATAGCAGCGGGTTTAGACCACACGTGACTATCCTCTCGATGGCCCTCAGCGTCTGCAAGGAGATGAGGTTGTGAGGGTTGTCCCAAGGGTAGAAGACTGTGGTGACGTCGATGGGGGTGGGGGTGACGTCATTCAGGCAGCATGACGTCATCGTGGTTCTGTTGTTGTTGTGGATGATGTTGATGATGTCTGAGGTGTTTTCGCAGGAGCAGAGCGTGGCGATGGTGATGGTGGTGATGGTGGTGATGGTGGTGGTGATGGAGGAGTTGTATGCAGAGAAAGGCGAGCTGGTGACGATTTCCATGGTGACTGAAACGAAATGGTTTTGATTTGCCCTGTCTGTCTGTCTGTCTGTCTGTCTGTCTGTCTGTCTGTCTCTCTCTCTCTCTCTCTCTCTCTGTATGCATGTATAGTGACTCACCTGATAATATACAGCGCCTGTTGACTCGCACCACTGAGTGTTACTCGGACATTAAGAACTGGATGACACACAATAGACTTCAGCTTAATGACGACAAGACAGAAGCTATCCTCATTGGCACCCGTCAGAAACTTTCCCAACTGCCTCCTCTTTCTCTCCCATTATGTAACACATCAGTCCCAATTTCTGATTCAGCTAAAAACCTTGGTGTCTGCATTGACTCTACCCTGTCCATGAACAACTTTGTTTCTCAAACTGCCAGATCTTGCTACTATCATCTCCATCGTATAAGCCTGATCAGGAAGTATCTCTCTGTCGAAACAACTGCAAAACTCGTTCT
>JAPXFY010000034.1:17170880-17178380 GCA_030674185.1 Monoplex corrugatus
AAGAAGCATCCAAGACTTGCCTCCGTTGTGGACGAGACGCTCACAACAGAGACGTTTGCCCAGCAAAAGGCGCAAAATGTCGGAAATGCTCAAAGTTAGGACACTTTGCAGCCATGTGCAGGTCTACAGCAAATGTTCACCTTGCAGAAGAAGAAGATGATGCCTTCCTGGGTTCAGTGATTGGAGAAGTCAGTGATCCATGGAGATGTCTGTCAAGATGGATGACTTACAGACACACGAGTTCAAGCTCGACACTGGTGCTGATGTCACTGTTATTCCATCTAAGCTCATCCCATCCTCTAAACTACCACTTCAGAAGGCTAAGAGAAAACTCTTCGGGCCAGGCCGAACACCAATTATGGTCTTGGGCAAGTTCTCAGCAGAGATATCCTGCAGAGGGAAGGACTGCCAATCAGACATCTATGTCATCAAAGATCTTGAGGAGCCCTTATTAGGACGCCCTGCCATTTCTGCTCTATGCTTGCTTGAGCAATTTCATGAAGTCAGCGTCAAAGAGGCCCCCTTTCGCAAAGAATTCCCCACGCTCTTTGCAGATCTTGGCAAGCTAGAGGGATTTTTCTATAAAATCCAACTAAAGAAGGATAAAACTCCATTTGCTGTCACTGTTCCCCGCCGACTAGCCCTGCCACTTCATGGAAAAGTGAAGGAGGAGCTGGACAGGCTTCAGGAGTTGAGTGTCATTCGCCCAGTGTCCAATCCTATGGACTGGTGTGCCCCAATTGTGGTGGTGCCAAAGCCTAATGGAAAAATAGGCTCTGCATTGACTTCACAAAGCTAAATGAACCTGTCAAGCGTGAGAATTTTCCACTACCTCAGACAGACCAACTACTTGCGCAGCTGTGGGAGCAAGGGTCTTTACGAAACTTGACTGCAACATTGGCTTCCACCAGCTACCGCTGCACCAGAGTCAGAACAGTTGACAACCTTTATCACCCCGTTTGGAAGATTCTGCTACACTCGCCTGCCCTTTGGCATCAGCTCAGGGCCAGAAATATTTCAAAGGACCATGAGTCATTTGCTGGCTGGCATTCCGGGAGTCATCTGTGACATGGACGACCTTCTCATCCATGGATCCAGCCAACAAGAACATGATGACAGGCTCCATAGGGTGATGAAGAAGCTGACCAATGCAGGACTGACCCTAAATCCAGAGAAATGTGAGTTTTCTCGGTCAACGGTCAAGTTCCTTGGACACATCGTCTCTGCAGAAGGCATCACCATCGACCCAGAGAAAGTGGCAGCAATCTCAAATTTTCCAAGGCCAACAAACATCACTGAACTTTGACGTTTGTTAGGCATGATAAATCATGTTGCCAAGTTTGCAGGGCCCAGTCTGGCAGATCACATCAGAGCTCTACGAGAACTCCTCAAAAAGGAATCAGAGTGGACCTGGGAAACTCCTCAAGAGGAAGCCTTCCTACAAATCAAGAGGTAGCTTACCACAGCACCAGTGCTGGCCCACTACAGTCCGCATCGCAAGACAAGATTGTCTTCAGATGCGTCATCCTATGGTCTGGGAGCTGTACTCCTTCAGCAGCAGGACGATGGTACCTTCAGGCCAGTGTTCTACATGTCAAGGTCACTGACTCCAACTGAGCAACGATATGCACAGGTGGAAAAAGAGGCCTTAGGAGTCACCTGGGCGTGTGAGAGATTTTCAGAATTTATCACCGGCCTGAAAGACCTCACTATTGAGACAGGCCATTGACCTCTTCTCTCTTTGTTGAAGACAAAGAATCTGGATGAACTGTCCCCTCGTATCCTGAGATTCAGGATGCGCCTCATGCGCTACGCTTTCGAAATTGAGTACACCCGGGGCAAGAACCTGGTGACTGCCGACACACTGTCCCGGGCACCAATCTCAACATCAGATGAGGAGGACAAGAGACTGGAATATGACACCAAGTCCATGATTGACCAGGTCATTTCCAACTTTCCAGCCACAGACAAAAGACTGGATCAGATGCGGCAGGAACTAAAAAAAGATCAAGTTTGCCTCAAGCTGATGCAGTTTGCCCAAAATGGATGGCCACAGACATGCACAGACAATGACCTCAAGCCATACTGGGCAGAGCGACACAACATCAGCCTCCATCAGGATCTCCTTCTCTGTGGCACCAGACTTTTGGTACTTGCATCACTGAGACAGGACATTCTGCAGAAGCTGCACACCGGACATCAAGGCATTGTGAAATGCCGCGCACTGGCAAGACAGTGTGTGTGGTGGCCAGGGCTTTCCACACAGATTGAAGCCATTGTACAACGATGCCCAGTCTGTGTCACGGAGAGACGTAATCCTCCAGAACCACTCATACCCACACAAACTCCAGACTACCCATGGCAAAAGGTTGGCATGGATCTAATGGAGCTGAAGAAGGAGATGTACCTAGTGGTAGTTGACTATTATTCTAGGTACATTGAACTGGCACACCTTAAGAACACAAGGGCTGAGACCATCATCAACCACTGCAAAAGCATATTCTGCAGGCATGGAATACCTGAAGTTGTCAAATCTGACAATGGGTCGCAGTTTACCAGCCAACAGTTTGCTGTCTTTGCTGAAAAGTATGGGTTTCTCCACACTACTAGCAGCCCATACTACCCCCAGGCCAACGGTGAAGCTGAACGAGCAGTCCAGACAGTCAAGGCCCTGCTTCATAAAGCAGAGGACCCATACCTCGCATTGCTGAGTACCGTGCCACACCTCTCCAACACGGTAGCAGCCCAGCAGAACTCCTTATGGGACGACGGATCCGGACAACAGTGCCATCCTTGCAGTCCCACTGCCCTAACCCCACCTTCATGGCCAAGGACAGGGAGCAGAAAAGAAAAATGAAAATGCACTTCGACAAGGCTCATCGGGCAGCAACATTGCCAACACTGCTGCCTGGACAGCCTGTCTGGGTGAAGCCACAGGGAAGCCCAGGGACCATTATCCAGCCTCTGGGACACCGGTCATATGAAGTGGCCACACCCCAGGGGAAGCAGAGGAGGAACTCGCGTTTCCTGATCCCCAGAGATCCACGACCCCAGTTCCCTTGTCCTGTCCCCAGAGATGCATCCAGCCTCATTCCAAAGAATGTCCATGACCCTGACCAGCCTGATCCCACTCCAATGTCCATGCAACCCTGTCCTCGTCCCGATCCTGTTTCCACCACCAGCCAAAGAATCCAGCCAGGGCCATCACCAGTCCTAACCACCAGAGGAGGTCGTGTCATCAAAAAGCCAGATAGACTGAACCTTTAGACTATCTGTGAACATTGTGCCCTCCCCAGTAAAAGACTATAAGTAAAGGAATAAATTTAACTAGTTGCCATCAAAATGGAAAAGACTTTAAAAATACATATTTATAATTTCAAGAACATGAAATGTCCATTTCAGTTTGAGAAAGGGGGATGTGGCATTCGGCTTATTTGCATTTGGTTGTATCCTCATTCGGTTTTATTCTAGTCAATAATAATCTTCCCTCTAACCTAACCTGACTGAGTAGACGTGTTTTTGTGCGTGAATAGTTTAGCATCCATACACTCACAATATCAAGCAAACCCACAACGCAACAATGATGACGACGATGATGATGATAATGACGATGATGGTGGAACTTGTTCAGAGAATTCTACACAGTGATAATAACTGTGCTTCTATCACACTGAATACTATTCAGCTAGGTGACATCGTCCCTTCCTCTGATTCCGTCAAGAAAGTTGGAGTGATATTGTACAACACTCTTTCTGTGCAGAAGTTTCTGACCCAGACCTGCCAGTCATGCTATGATCAGACTCGGCGCATTGGTTACTTTCGAAATCTTTCAACTGAGGCTGCATCTACGCTTGTGTCATCTCTCATTTTTGTCTCGTCTTGATCACTGTTATGCTCTCCTTACTGGACTACCAGCTTCTTCTCTCCTGTGTCGGCAACGTATACAAAACACAGCCGTTCGTCTTGCCCTCAGTTTGATCACGTAAGTCCTCTCATTTGCTCCTCTTCACTGGTTGCCTGTCTTAAAAGGAATTGAATGTAAGCTGGGTACCTTGTGTTACAAATCTATTCACTAGTCTGTCTGCTCCATCATATCTTTGTGACAACATCAACATTAGACGCCAACTCGCACCTCGCGCTCAGCTTCAGACACTCTTTCTCTTCAGGTCACTAGATTTTAAACTGTCAAGTGTTGGCCTCCGTTCTTTTCGCTGACTCTGAACTGTCAACCTGGAATAGACTTCCGCTCCGCCTTCACCTAGCAACTACCCTTTCTGCTTTTAAGTCCAATTTAAAAACCCACCTGTTTTCCCGACAGTGAATTCTTCAACTACTTCTTTCTTTCAGTTCGCGTAGGTCTTTTATTTATTTACTATTTTTAATGTTTGATATTGTAAGGTGTCTTTGTCGATTGTGTGCGTATGCCCTGCGCGTGAGTGGGCTTTGGTTTGAATTGTCAAGATTTTGCACCGCACAAATACTGTAACTATTATTATTACTATTATTATTATTATTATCATTATTATCATCATCATTATTATTGTTACTATTATTATTATTATTATTATTATTATCGTTATCATTGTTATATTACTATCATTTTTATTATCAACATCATCATCATTATTATTATTATTATTATTATTATTATTATTATTATTATTATTATTATTATTATTACTAAGTGATGGGTGCATGCTACACGTGATCTGATTAACCGTTTTGAGTCAAATGGACTCAAACGTTTGACGGTTGTAGTCACCAGAGATGAGTCATGGCCTCCCTCCTTACGGTGTCACTAACAAACGTGGACACACAGCGCGGGCTGGGACAACATGATCAGAGGCACCAACATTACAAGAACAAGAAAAAAAACACACACAAAAAAGTAAGAACGCGTATTTAATACAACAAGACAAGACAGTCTTTTTCTCCTAATTTTTGTATCTGGTGTTTGTGATCTTACGCTTGACAAAGGCCAGTTGGCCGAAAATTTGCGCCTGTCTTGTCTTGTTGTATTAGATACGCGTATTTAGCCTTTTGTGTGTGTGAGTGTGTGTGTGTGTGTCTGTGTGTGTGTGTGTGTGTGTGTGTGTGTGTGTGTGTGTGTGTGTGTGTGTGTGTGTGTGTGTGTGTGTGTGTGTGTGTGTTCTGGTTCCTGTTTGCTTGAACGCGGGCAGCCACACTTGTTTTGGATATCGTATTACCAACATTATAAGCAAGAATGTCAGAGCAGTAAAATGGCTGTTCATCGTATTTTTCAACCGCCAAGGTCCTGCTTCAGACCTTTAATTATTTATTCATTGTTTCTATCTGCTCTTTTCTTTGAAGATAAGACATTCAGATACACATGTCATTTACATGCAATCAAGATTGTTCCAGTAATAGACTGATACATACTGGTAAAAAAAATATGTAGGGTAGATAAAACATAGTGTAGGACCTGGCCAGCTCATGGGTTTATGTGCAGGCTTAAAGTTTGTGCCATGAACACCATCACATGCCATCTGTGCGGAGACGTCATCTGGATTAACTGAAACTGTTGTTGTTGATATACTGCCCGCTAATATCTCTGTCACTGCCACATCATCATCAGCATTATTATCATCACCATCATCATTATCCTCATTTTAATCATCATCATCATCACCATCATGTGCCCTGCCGCATGGCGTTGGCGATCATGGCCCTCCATACGAATCTATCCCTTGTCGCTGCAAGTACATCTCGTACCCTCTTTGTCTTCATCCACTCCGCGAGTCCGTCCAAAATTTTCTCCCTGGGTCTGCCTGGTGCTCTTTTTCCCTCTAGCTATCCTGTTGTGAACTAGGTACTCTAAAATGTCTCTTGCTTCTTAAAATGTCCTATAAATGTTGCTTTGTCTTGTTTGTAATCTTCTTCGTTAACGTTCTTTTTGTGTCTGCCTCCTTCCAGACTGTCCCGTTTGTTTTCCTGGCTGCCCGTGGAATTCTTAACATTCGTCTTAGAAACTCCACTTCAGCTGCCTCAATCTTTTTCTGACTCTGCGTATACGTCACAGGCATTTACTACGCAGAAATCAGATTACCTTAAAGTCATTCAGGTGATCAGCAGTCATCGCTCAGACAACGGAACCCAGAACGTCGTTCTCCCACCACCCCCAAGTCCCCCATCCCCTACCCCCCACCCCACCCCTCCACGACAACGCCAGTCTTCACAAAACAAGACCATAACTCAGGTTCTACCAAACTAGAAGAATCCAATTATTGCCTCACCCAACCCCGACTTCTAGTTGTCGCCTCTCGTGAAGAACAGGCTGGTTGGCAGACAATTTCACCACATGCAGAACCTCAGAAAATCTGCGAAATGAGAGCTCAACGCCATACCTAAACATGACTACTGGAAGGCCTTTTCTGGCTGGCTCAGGTACTAACGATGTTTTATCGAACTGGGAGGACAGTACTTTGAACTGATAGGCCAGGTAACAATAGTAATAATACTAATAACAAACTGTTCTCATCAATGGCACTTACTCTCAACCTGCATACCTGACCTGTGGTGTTCCACAAGGATCTGTCCTTGGCCCTGTTCTTTTCACTCTTTACACCTCCCCCCTGTCCACCATCATCAACTCCCACTCTATAAAACACCACTTCTATGCTGATGACACCCAACTTCAAGACAGTGACTCACCTGATAATATACAGCGCCTGTTGACTCGCACCACTGAGTGTTACTCGGACATTAAGAACTGGATGACGTTCAACAAACTTCAGCTTAATGACGACAAGACAGAAGCTATCCTCATTGGCACCCGTCAGAAACTTTCTCAGCTGCCTCCTCTTTCTCTCCCATTATGTAACACATCAGTCCCAATTTCTGATTCAGCTAAAAACCTTGGTGTCTGCATTGACTCTACCCTCTCCATGAACAACTTTGTTTCTCAAACTGCCAGATCTTGCTACTATCATCTCCATCGTATAAGGCTGATCAGTAAGTATCTCTCTGTCGAAACAACTGCAAAACTCGTTCTCTCCTTCATAATGTCTCGCATTGACTATTGCAATTCACTCCTGTCTGGTCTTCCTGCCTCCACCATTCACATCCTACAGCTGCAAGTACATCTTCCACCCTCTCTGTCTTCAGTCACCCTGCAAGTCCGTTCAGTATTTTCTCCTGGGTCTACCTGGTGTTCTCTTTCCCTCCAGCTTTCTTGTTGTGACCAGGTGCTCTAATCCCCCTTTCCTCATAAAATGTCCTATAAATGTTTCTTGTCTTTTCCTAATCTTCTTTATCAAGGTATCCAGCCTATATTCAGGTGCGTCAAACAGTCTCCAAGACAATTATCATTTTGATCATTCTATTTTGAATCATGCATCGTACAACACAGTTTATATTGGCACCTTACTCGTGGAACATAATAATTTTTGTTCTGGCTGTATTTGTCTTTATTTATTTGTTTGCTGTCCTTTTATCTGCATCACTACTGTATCACGCATCCCACACAGTTTATTTTGACTG
>JAPXFY010000034.1:17185880-17188380 GCA_030674185.1 Monoplex corrugatus
GTTCTTCTTCTTCTACTTCTTCTTCTTCTTCGATTCTTCTCTTCTTCTTTTCGCTTCTTCTTCTCTTCTTCTGTTCTTCTTCTTCTTCTTCTTTTGCTTCTTCTCTCTTCTTCGATTCTTGCTTCTCTCTTCTTCTTCTTCTTCTTCTCTTTTCTTCTTCGTCTTCTTCTTCTTCTTTTCTTCTTCGCATTCTTCTTCTTTCTTCTTCGCATTCTTCTTCTTCTCGCATTCTTCTTCTTCTTTGCTTCTTTCGCATTCTTTCGTTCTTTCTTCTCTCTCTTCTTCTTCTTCTTCTTCTTTCTGCATTCTTCTTCTTCTTCTTCTTCGCTTTTCTTCTTCTTCTTCTTCTCTTCTTCTTCTTCTTCTTCGCATTTCTTCTTCTTCTTCCTTCTTCTTCTTCCTTCTTCTTCTTCTTCTTCTTCGCATTCTTCTTCTTCTTCTTCTTCTTCTTCTTCTTCTTCGCATTTCTTTCTTCATTCTTCTTCTTCTTCTTCTTCTTCTTCTTCTTTCGCATTCTTCTTCCTTCTTCGCATCTTCTTCTTCTTCTTTCTTCTTTTCTTCTTCTTCTTCTTCTTCGCTTCTTCTTCGCATTCTTCTTCTTCTTCTTCTTCTCTTCTTCTTCTTCTTCTTCTTCTTCTTCTTCTTCTTCTTCCTTCTTCTTCTTCTTCGCATTCTTCTTCTTCTTCTTCGCTTCTTCTGTCTTCTTCTTCTTTTCTTTCGCTTCTTTTTCCCTTCTTCTTCTTCTTCTTCATTCTTCTTCTTCCATTCTTCTTCTTCTTCTTCTTCCTTCTTCTTCTTCTCTTCTTCTTCTTCTTCTTCTTCTTCTTCTTCTTCTTCTTCTTCTTCTTCTTCTTCTTCTCTTCTCTTCTTCTTCTTCTTCTTCTTCTTTCTTCTCTTCTTCTGCTTCTTCTTCTTCTTCTTCTTCTTCTTCTTCTTCTTCTTTCTTCTTCTTCTTCTTCTTCTTCTTCTTTCTTCTTCTTCGCTTCTTCTTCTTCATTCTTCTTCTTCCTTCTTCTTTCTTCTTCTCTTCTTCGCTTTTCTTCGCTTCTTCGCATTCTTCTTCTTCGCATTCTTCGCTATTCTTCTTCTTCGCATTCTTCTTCTTCGCATTTCTTCTTCTTCGCATTCTTCTTTCGCATTCCTTCTTCTTCTTCGCATTCTTCCTTCTTCTTCGCATTCTTCTTCTTCGCATTCTCTCTCGCATTCTTTCGCATTTCTTCTTCGCATTCTTCTTCTTCGCATTCTTCTTCTGCTTTCGCATTCTTCTTCTTCTTCTTTCTGCATTCCTTTCTTCTTCGCAATTCTTCATCTTCATTCTTCTCTTCTTCTTCGCTTCTTCTTTCGCATTCTCTTCTTCTTCTTCGCATCTTCTTCTTCTTCTCAATCTACACACACTCACACACACTACTCACACACCACACACACACACACACACACACACACAAACATACACACACACATCACACACATCACACACAACACTACTCACACACACACACACACACACACACACACACACACACACACACACACACACAACACACACACACACACACACACACACACACACACACACACACACACACACAACATACACACACACACACACACACACACACACACACACAAACACACACACACACACACCACACACGGAGTTGGTCAAACCACACACCCACGATATGAACAGCAGCACATCACATAAAAACAAGTTTTGTAAGCAGACCAAATTAACGAGACACAAAGAACCAACAAAGTATGATTATGTTATTCAATCAGCGAAGCATCAAGAGTCAGCAACGTTGACTTAATTAAATACCGTCATCATCATCATCATTATCATCATCATTATCATCATCACAATCATCATCATCATTATCATCTTGTGCCCTGCTGCATGGCGTTGTTGATCATGACTCTCCATACAAATCTACCCTTTGCCGCTACAAGTACATCTCCCACCTTCTCTGTTTTCATCCACTTCGCAAGTCCGTCCATCAGTTTCTCCTTGGTTCTTTCTGGTGCTCTTTTTCCCTCCAGCATTCCTGTTGTGACTAGTGCTCTAAATTCTATTGCCTCATAGAATGTTGTATTAGTGTTGCTTGTCTTTTCATAATCTTCTTATTAATGGTTTGTTATTGTTGTTGTTGTTTGTTTGTGTGTGTGTGTGTGTGTGTGTGTGTGTGTGTGTGTGTGTGTGTGTGTGTGTATGTGTGTGTGTGTGTGTGTGTGTGTGTGTGTGTGTGTGTGTGTGTGTGTGTTGGCATCCTTCAACACTGTCTCGTTTGTCCATGGAACTCTTAACTTTCTTTTAAGAATCCACGTTTCAGCTGCCTCAATCTTGTTCTGACTTTGCGAAACAACCATACACCTCCATTATCTATTGATTAACAAAGTAATTCCACATAGATCTAATATTCCAAGTTCAATCCCAACCCGCAAACATCAAACACTGGCCTGTTGTCTGTCCATCTTAATGTTTCCATCATTCTGGTGGTGT
>JAPXFY010000034.1:17198380-17205880 GCA_030674185.1 Monoplex corrugatus
TGTCAGTGTTTTGAGAGAGAGAGAGAGAGAGAGTGTGTGTGTGTGTGTGTGTGTGTGTGTGTGTGTGTGTGTGTGTGTGTGTGTGTGTTTGCTCGCGCGCGCGCACGCGTGTGTGTGTGTGTTTGTGTGAGAGAGAGAGAATGTATTGTGTATTGTGTGTGTATGTGCGTGTGTGTGAGTGTGTACTAGTGTGTGTGCGTGTGTGTATTAGCGTGTCATTGTGTGCCTACGTATGCAAGTATACGTGTGTGTTTGCGGGTGTGTATGTGTGTGAGCGTGGTGTGTGTGTGTGTGTTCTGTCTGTCTGTATTTGTGCCGGTTCTTCTTCTTCTGTGCATTTGTGCGTGTGATTTAGCTTGCTTCAAGTTGAGAATGGGAGAGAGAGAGAGTAAGAGAGAAAGAGAAAGAGACAGACAGACAGACAGACAGAGACAGAGACAGAGATAGAGAGAAAAAGGCAGACAGGCAGATAGACAGACAGAGACAGACAGACAGACAGAGACAGAGAGGAATAAACAGACAGGCGCCAATAGACAGACAAGACAGAGACAGACAGAGACAGACAGACATAGACAGAGACAGAAACAGAGAGGAATAGACAGACAGACGCCAATAGACAGACAGACAGAGACAGACAGACAGGGAGAACAGGTTATATAGATAAGTTTCAATTTGATAAAAACGAGTTTCCACATTCGGAATGAATTTCAAAATGTACGGGCGCCATTGATGAGATATACATGTATAAGTGATGGAGAAGATCCAAACTGATCACGACACAAGCCTTTAAGCCTGCGCATAAACCATTTTTATGTTATATACAGAATAGCAGCGAAATGGACCAACACATGTAAAATGTTATGGCACAATATTCCGTAACAGTTTGAGAGTTCATTCAATGGTAAACATTAAACGCGGGTTATTCCATATTCGCTCTAACCAATCTGCCATATTGCCAGATTCCTTAAGATTGCGCAAAGCTATATGCGTTGGCAAGGTCTTTCACTGGTTTCATGTTGCAAAAAAAAAGAAAGAAAAGAAAAAAAACACTGAAAAAATTATATACATACACATAAAAGTCAGCAGAGCATCGTATCGTTTAAAACGATATGAAGGAAGAATAGATAAAAAATAAACAAACAAAATGGTCATACAACCTTAACAATCTCCCTTACTATATACAAAATAGTGATACAGAAAAGCCAGATTTTGTTCTTCTCAAGGTCGTTGTGAAAACAAACAGAGTGGTCACGCAACCTTAACACTATCCCTTACTATAAAAAAAAAGTAAGTAGAAAAACCAGATTTTGTTCTTCTCAAGGTCATTGTGACATCAAACAGACATCACGCAACCATAACAATCTCCGTTACTATACAAAAAAGTGATACAGAAAAGCCAGATTTTGTTCTTCTCAAGGTCGTTGTAACAACAAAATGGTCATGCAACCGTACAATTTCTTTACTATATACAAAAAAAATACGGTATTGTTCGGGCTATTGGGCACACTGGTATATAAGGCTCACCTACTAAATTATAGAAAAATCTTAAGTATATTCACACATAAGCCACACTGGTTTAAAAGCCGCACTTTTTCGATGGCCGGGTCGATCGCCTTCAACTTGAAGGCTGCTTCGTAGGCATTACGTCGCGTTTTCGGCATGATGAGGGTGTACGCTTGAGCAGAGCAGATCTGAATACCGATCCGAATGCTTCAATGCGTGCGGATTTGATTTAAAAATGTGATAGTTAACAGTTAAAGCCACATTTTGTTCTTCTCAAGGTCATTGTGACAACAAACAGAATAGTTATACAACTAAAACAGTCTCGCTTTCTTACACAAAAAGTTTTTCAGAAAAGCCAGATTTTGTTCTTTTTAAAGCCGTTGTAACAATACAGAAGTTTCAGCCCGGGTGACAACAGCTTCGTTTGATTGGATAAACTGTTGATAACATTTTCACTTATTCTTAGTGCCCAGCCGACTGCGTAGAGCCGTATCAGGGCTATAACCAGTTCAAAGATTACACAATACATCGACAAGGTAAGAAAAAAAAATGAAAGAAAATTTAAGTACATGTATCAATGTATTCGAACAATGTCATTGACTGATTTCATGGTTGATAACAGTTTCATATGATCTAATGAACGGGTTGATAACATTCCATTTGACTGGACGATTATTTGATAATAATTAGATTTCTTTGATTGAAGGGATGATAAGAGTATCACCCAACTCTGTCCACACATCAATAGAACAAATGTCATCACATTTATTTGGCGGGGGAGGGGGGTAATGGAGGGGAGGTTTGGTGACAGCGGAAATTTGCTGTTAACAACAATCGAGTCATGCTGAATAAATGTTTATTCATTTTCTACTCCTCAACTGGTCAGATTCTCTGAAAATGTGTTTTTGTAAACGAACGAAAAAAATGTTGCTGACACATTTGGTCATACACACACGTGCGCATGCACACACACACACACATACACACACACACACACACACAACACACACATACATGTGCGCATGCACACACACACACACACACATGTATGCACGCACTGGTACACACACACACACGTATGCACGCACGCACGCACGCACACACACACACACAACACACACACACAAACATAGAACCTTCTTTTCAGTCAAGATAAAAGCACCCCCACCCTCACCAGTTTTCTTACAGGGAGATTTTCCACACAGAAAAAAATTCCTTAACCCTTTGACTCCCACACCCTGACTCCCGCACTCTATCTACCAGCTGCAAAAATGAACTCTTTGACCTCCGCAACCTATTCACCAGCTAGCTGAAGCTGGTGGGTAATGTGAGGGAGTATAAGTTTTTTGCTTCGCTATCATTGATGACGATGTAGGAAAGCTGGTGGACACGGTGAGGGAGTCAAAGGGTTAAGTTCTGTGCATTGCTATCGCTGATAACGATGCAGAAAAGCTGGTGGGCAGGGTAAGGGAGTCAAAGGGTTAACTTTTGTGCATTGCTATTGCTGCTGACAAAGCAGGAAGCTGGTGGACAGGGTGAGGGAGTCAAAGGGTTAATTTGTTTTTGCATTGCTATCATTGATGACGATGCAGGAAGCTGGTGGACAGGGTGAGGAGTCAAAGGGTTAATTTTTTTACTTCGTTATCACATATGACAATACAGGAAGCTGGTGGACAGGGTGAGGGAGTCAAAGGGTTAAGTTTTTTACTTCGTTATCACTGATGACGATGCAGAAAGCTAGTGGATAAGGTGAGGGGGTCAAAGGGTTAATTTGTTTACATTGCTATCATTGATGACAATGCAGAATGCTGGTGGACAGGGTGAGGGAGTTAAAGGGTTAACATTTTTGCTTTGCTATTACTGATGACAATGCAGGAAGCTGGTGGACAGGGTGAGGGAGTCAACCGGTTAAGTGTTTTGCTTCGTTATCATTGATGACGATGCCGAAAACTGGTGGATAGGGTGAGAGGGTCAAAGGGTTAACTTTTTTGCTTTGCTATTACTGATCACGATGCAAGAAGCTGGTGGATAGGGTGAGGGAGTCAACAGGTTAAGTTTTTTGCTTCGTTATCATTGATGATGATGCACGAAAGCTGGTAGACGGGGTGAGGGAGTCAAGGGGCTAAGATTTTTTGCGTCGTTATCACTGATGACGATGCAGATAGCTGGTGGACAGGGTAAAGGAGTCAAAGGGTTTTTGCTTCGTTATCATTGATGACGATGCATGGAAGCTGGTGAGCAGGGTGAAGGAGTCAAGGGGTTAATTTGTTTTACATTGCTATCATTGATGACAATGCAGGAAGCTGGTGGACAGGGTGAGGGAGTCAAAGGGTTATTTATCTACTCGTCACAGATCGTTCAAGTGGTTGTACAAGGGATTCTGCCCATCTGCGCTCAGTCTGTGGAAATGCAGTTCGTTGTAGTCGTCGTTATCAGGAGCTGGTTTCGGTTTCTGCAACAAGAAACGGTAATAAAAACTGAGTGCCAGAGACAGTTATATTTTCAGTTTCTCAAGATGACGTCTCCGCACTCGGAACGAATTCCAAAAATGCACTTACGTCACAGGTGCCATGTGTATGGTGATCATGGCACAAGCCTTAAGCCTGCACATAAACCCATGAGCTGGCCAGGTCCTGAGGTCCTAGCTAGCCTATGTTTTACCTAGCCTACATTAGCCTGCACATAAACCTGTGAGCTGGCCAGGTCCTGGGGTCCTACTTAACCTATGTTTTACCTAGTCTATGGGTTTTTTGTTTACTAATATTGTATCACGGCGGGAAAGCTGGAGGGAAAGAGAGCACCGGGTAGACCCAGGGAGAAAATGCTGGACGGACTTGCAGAATGGCTGGGGACGGGGAGTGTGGGGGAGATGCTAGGGGCAACGAGAGATAGAGGCAGATGGAAGTCCATGATCGCCAACGCCACGCGGCAGGGCACCTGATGATGATGATGAATAATTGTATCAGCCTATCATCGGAACAATCTCGGTTACATATAAATGACCAGTATGTCTGTGTATCTTACTTCAAAGAATACACAATTAAATGTCTGAATCACAACACAAGTAGCCACTCAGGGTAAGTGTCGAGTTGTGTTGTGATTTCGACATCTAAATGTTTATTTATTTTGTTTACTGTACTTTTCACAGAAAGCCCCCCCCCCCCCTCCCGCTCCACAAGTCTATGCATAAAGCCTCTGCTGTCTATGGAATTGTCCCTGTCAGATGATTCACTCTTAGACAAACTCCAGACAATAAATGGTCAAGCCATGTATATGGCCAATTTCTTTTCTTTTTTCGGGGGTGGGGGTGGGGGTGAGATTCCGGTTCCTGCCACTTGCCATGGAGCATGGTGGTCAGAAGAATTGTAGTCGGCCATGTCGTCTGTGTCGCTCCACTTGATAGAGGTGACATCGCTGTGATATGTGTTCAGCTGTCTGGTCCTTGTGACTGTAGGGGGCGGGGGGGTTGTCAGGTTGGTGATGGCGTCAGTCTGAACTTGTGGTTCACATGGGTGTTTAAGCCGGTCTGTGACCAGTGCGGAGACTCATCAGGACCCCATGGGCACATCTCCTCAATCAACGACCGGTAACTCTTGCAGTCCAGGAGGACGCGGTCTGCTGTCTGGTC
Source organism: Monoplex corrugatus (assembly GCA_030674185.1). Classification (NCBI taxonomy): domain Eukaryota; kingdom Metazoa; phylum Mollusca; class Gastropoda; order Littorinimorpha; family Ranellidae; genus Monoplex; species Monoplex corrugatus. The sequence continues at coordinate 17,203,512 of JAPXFY010000034.1, forward strand.
AGCTTTGTATTGTCATCATTATTATCACTATGTTTCAGAAGAATTGTTACAACATGTTGAAAAAGGCCTAAAAGCAATGCACCATCTTTTTTGTAAAATCTGGAATACTCATCAGTGGCCAACAGATTGAAAACTTCAAGAATGTGTGATGCTTTATAAGAGTGGCAATGTCAAAGATTGTAACAACTACTGAACCGTTGCCCTAATCAGCCACGCCGGTAAGGCTTTGCTCAAAATCATTCTAAACAAATCGAAGCCCAAGGTAGAAGAAGAACTAACTGCCAGGCAGGCTACAGATTCAACAGAGGCACAACTGACATGTTGTTAAAGTTGCAAATGCTCATATAGAAAATGAAAAACTCTGATGAAGAAGTTTTTGTTAACTTTAAGACTGTATCAAAGCGTTTGGTAGATCATTCATCTCTACCTATTCAACGCAATGGTCAAAATGGGATTTCCTATACATCTCATTTCACTGATTGCCTTTCCGCATGAATCTATCCCTTGTGGCTGCCAGTACATCTCCCACCCTCTCTGTCCTCAGCCACTCCGCAATATTTTCTCCAATATTTTCTCCCTGGGACTACCTGGCACTTTTTCCCTCCAGCTTTCCTGTTGTGATTAGGTGCTCTAATTTCTCTTGCCTCATAAAATGTCCTATAAATATTGCTTGTCTTTTCTTAATCTTATTCATTAACTTGTGAATGTGTGTGGTGTGTATGTGTGTGGTGTGTGTGTGTGTGTGTGTGTGTGTGTGTGTGTGTGTGTTTGTGTGTGTGTATGTGTGAGTGTGTGTGTGTATGTGTGAGTGTAAGTGTGTGTGTGTGTGTATGTGTGTGTGTGTATGTGTGTGTATGTGTGTGTATGTGTGTGTGTATGTGTGAGTGTGTGTGTATGTATGTGCGTGTATGTGTGTGTGTGTATGTGTGTGTGTGTGTGTGCACGTGTGAGCGTGCGTGTGTGCGTGGGTATGTCCGTGCGTCTGTGCGTGCGTGCGTGCGTGCGTGCGTGCGTGCGTGCGTGCGTGCGTGCGTGCGTGAGTGTGTGTGTGTGTGTTGTGTGTGTGTTTGCTTCCTTCAAGACTGTCTCATCTGTGTTCTTTGCTGTCCATAGATTTATTTAACATTCTTCTTAGAAACCACATTTCAGCTGCTCCAATCTCGTTCCGACTTTGCGTGTTGACTGCCCACGCTTCAGATCCGTACAACAGCGTTGGTTCGTTATAACATTCAAGAAACCTCATCCTGATGTTAACTGATAGGCATTTGTTGGTAAGAATGCTTTACATCTTCTTGAATGCTTTTCCTTTTCCTTCTTCTTTCCTTTTCCTTCTCCTCGAATGCTGTTTCCAGTGACAAGCACCTGACGTCAAATAGCTCTGTGTACGAAAGCAGGCCTGGTCGGTTCTTTCGACAGAGCAGTGGACTCATGATCTAATATCTCGAGTTCAATTCCAGCCAGCAACATTAAAAACAAACTGGTCTGTTCACTGCCCATCTTACTGTTTCTATCATTCTGATGGCGTCAGCTTAGTGTTTTATACATCCACTGGCCTGTTGGCTGCCCATCTTAATGTTTCTATCATTCTGGTGGTGTCAGCTTAGTGTTTTATACATCCACTGGCCTGTTGGCTGCCCATCTTAATGTTTCTATCATTCTGGTGGTGTCAGCTTAGTGTTTTATACATCCACTGGCCTGTTGGCTGCCCATCTTAATGTTTCTATCATTCTGATGGCGTCAGCTTAGTGTTTTATACATCCACTGGCCTGTTGCTGCCCATCTTAATGTTTCTATCATTCTGGTGGTGTCAGCTTAGTGTTTTATACATCCACTGGCCTGTTGGCTGCCAATCTTAATGTTTGCATCATTCTGGTGGTGTCAGCTTAGTGTTTCATAAGTCCACTGGCCTGTTGGCTGCCATCTTAATGTTTCCATCATTCTGGTGGTGTCAGTTTAGTGTTTCATAGGTCCACTGGCCTGTTCGCCGCCCATCTCAATGTCTCCATTCTAGTGGTGTCAGTTTAGTGTTTCATAAGTCCACTTCCCATCTTAATATTTCCATCATTCTGGTGGTGTCAGCTTAGCGATTCATAGGTCCACTGGCCTGTAGGCTGTTCATCTTAATGTTTCCATCATTCTCGTTGTGTCAGCTTACTATTTCATAAGTCCCTCTTCTCGTCATCCTATTTCAAAACCTCGCCAGCACATAGGGTTCTCTCAGACTCAAGAAATCTGCCAGCTAATTGATGAAAAGTTTAGGTGGAGCGCATATGGAATCGTCCGAGTGGAAATGGATCCCTTTTGAGCAAAACTACGAACTTCAAACTCTATGCTGACAGCGTATGAATCATCCCAAGACCAAGCTCAGA
>JAPXFY010000034.1:17208380-17215880 GCA_030674185.1 Monoplex corrugatus
AGAGAATAAAAGAGACCGAGAGAACAAGAGAGAGAGAGAGAGAAAGAGACAGTAAGACGTACAGAGACAGAGAGACACAAAAAGAGAGACAGAGAGACAGAAAGAAAGACAAAGAGAGAAAAAGACAGTCAGACAGACAAAGAGACAAAGAGACAGAGACAGACTGAGAGACATAGAAACACAAAGAGAGACAGAGAGACAAAGAGACACAGAGAGACACAGAGAGAGACACACAGACAGAGAGACAGAGAGAGAAAGTGAGAGAGAGAGAGACATAGAGATATATATATAAGAGAGAGAGACACGCACACACACAGAGAAAGGGAGAGCCAGAGAAAAGTAAGCTGAGATTGCCTAAACAGAAAAGAATAAGCTATCTTGCCTGAACAAACTAAGCAACAGCTGAGTAAAAGGCCAGACTTGTCTAGACACAATAAACAACAGCAGTAAATAGGCCAGGCTTGTCTACACAATAAACACAGCAGAAGTATAGGCCAGGCTTGTCTAGACACAATAAACAACAGCAGAAGTATAGGCCAGACTTGTCTAGACACAATAAACAACAGCAGAAGTATAGGCCAGCTTGTCTAGACACAAATAAACAACAGCAGAAGTATAGGCCAGGCTTGTCTAAACACAAATAAACAACAGCAGAAGTATAGGCCAGGCTTGCCTAACACAAATAAACAACAGCAGAAGTATAGGCTAGCTTGCTACACAAATAAACAGCAGCAGAAGTATAGGCCAGGCTTGCTAGACACAAATAAACAACAGCAGAAGTATAGGCCAGGCTTGCTAACACAAATAAACACAGCAGAAGTATAGGCCAGGCTTGTCTAGACACAAATAAACAACAGCAGAAGTATAGGCCAGGCTTGCCTAGACACAATAAACAACAGCAGAAGTATAGGCCAGGCTTGCCTAGACACAATAAACAACAGCAGAAGTATAGGCCAGGCTTGCTAGACACAATAAACAACAGCAGAAGTATAGGCCAGGCTTGCTAGACACAAATAAACAACAGCAGAAGTATAGGCCAGGCTTGCTAGACACAAATAAACAACAGCAGAAGTATAGGCCAGGCTTGCCTAGACACAATAAACAACAGCAGAAGTATAGGCCAGGCTTGCCTAGACACAATAAACAACAGCAGAAGTATAGGCCAGGCTTGCCTAGACACAATAAACAACAGAGAAATACAGGCCAGGCTTGTCTAGACACAATAAACAACAGTAGAAATACAGGCCAGGCTTGCTAGACACAATAAACAACAGTAGAAATACAGGCCAGGCTTGCCTAGACACAAATAAACAACAGCAGAAGTATAGGCCAGGCTTGCCTACGCAAATAATAATAATAATAATAATAATAATAATATATTTTATTTATATAGCGCAAAATCTTGATAAAATCAAATCTAAGCGCTGAGCGTATACATGCATACATACCTACATACATATGAGCGTATACATGCATACATACATGCTTACATACTTACATACATAAATCTAAGCTGAGCATATACATGCATACATACATACATACATAAATCTAAGCGTATACATACATACCTACATACATATGAGCGTATACATGCATACATACATGCTTACATACTTACATACATAAATCTAAGCTGAGCGTATACATGCATACATACATACATACATAAATCTAAGCGTATACATACATACATACATACTACATACATACATACATACATACATACATACATACATACATACATACGTACGCACATGCATACATAATAATTACAATATTTATATAGCGCAAATCTCGACAAAATCAAATCCAAGCGCCGAAAAGACACACACGCACACACGCACGCACGCACAACACACGCACACACACACACACACACACACACACACACACACACACACACACACACACACACACACACACACACACACACAAAACCATGCATGGCCACAAATGGGGAGAAAAGAATAAAAGCAATAAAAGCAAGAATAAAACCAATGGAAAACCACAGAGAGCACATCATATACAATTATATATTAAAACAAAGTGATTCCCCTCCGAGCGGAGACAGGCTGCAGAGGGGGGTTGAGTGAGGTTAGGATTTTATGCAGAGGAGAAAAGGTGAGTTTTGAGAGCGGACTTGAAGGAGGCAAAAGTAGGTTGCTGACGGACTGAGAGAGGAAGTTTGTTCCAGGAGAGTGGACCAGAAACAGAGAAGGCTCGTGGACCATAGGTATTGAGCTTAGTGCGTGGAAAGCGAAAAGTCAGAGGATCGGAGGCAGAGCGGAGGGTACGTGAGGGAACATAGATCTCAAGTAGGCTTGACAGGTAATCGGGGGCTGCGTTATTGAGGCTTTTGTAGCACATGGTGTCTAGTTTGTACTGTATGCGCTTTGATACAGGGAGCCAGTGAAGTTGTGCCAGGAGAGGAGATATGTAGTCAGCTTTTTTCTTTTTGAGTACAAGGCGTACAGCATTGTTTTGAATGCGCTGTAGGATGTGAATGGTGGAGGCAGGAAGACCAGACAGGAGTGAATTGCAATAGTCAATGCGAGACATTATGAAGGAGAGAACGAGTTTTGCAGTTGTTTCGACAGAGAGATACTTTCTGATCAGGCTTATACGATGGAGATGATAGTAGCAAGATCTGGCAGTTTGAGAAACAAAGTTGTTCATGGACAGGGTAGAGTCAATGCAGACACCAAGGTTTTTAGCTGAATCAGAAATTGGGACTGATGTGTTACATAATGGGAGAGAAAGAGGAGGCAGCTGGGAAAGTTTCTGACGGGTGCCAATGAGGATAGCTTCTGTCTTGTCATCATTAAGCTGAAGTCTATTGTGTGTCATCCAGTTCTTAATGTCCGAGTAACACTCAGTGGTGCGAGTCAACAGGCGCTGTATATTATCAGGTGAGTCACTATCTTGAAGTTGGGTGTCATCAGCATAGAAGTGGTGTTTTATAGAGTGGGAGTTGATGATGGTGGACAGGGGAGAGGTATAAAGAGTGAAAAGAACAGGGCCAAGGACAGATCCTTGTGGAACACCACAGGTCAGGTATGCAGGTTGAGAGTAAGTGCCATTGATGAGAACAGTTTGTTTTCTGTTTGATAAATACGAAGTGAAAAAGGAGAGAGCAATGTCAGAGATGCCAAAAGTATGATGAAGTCTAGAAAGGAGAATACCATGGTCAATGGTATCGAAGGCTGCAGACAGATCAAGGAGTGTGAGGAGAGAGACTTTGCCAGTATCAGTTGCAAGGAGGAGATTGTTGAGAATGTGTAGTAGGGCAGTTTCAGTGCTATGGCACTGGCGGTAGGCTGACTGGAAAGGATTGAGGAGATTGTTGGCAGACAGGTGAGAGTTCAGCTGGTTGAGGACGACCTTTTCAAGGAGTTTTGACAAGAAAGAGAGATTAGAGATAGGCCTGTAATTTTTCAGTTCATTTGGGTCTAAATTGTGTTTCTTGAGGAGAGGGTGAACAATAGCAGGCTTGAAAGAATCTGGGACAGTTCCATTTTGAAGAGAAGTGTTGATGATGTCAGTGATGAATGGGAGGAGCGTAGGGAGACAATCGGAGTAGAGAGAACCTGGAAGAGGATCCAGTTCGCAGGTTTTGAACGACATGGATCTGATTGTGTTGAAAATTTCTTCTTGTGAGACTGGGGTAAAAGTAGTGAGAGGTGTGCCAGAGAAGGAAGGGTCAGGTGGGCATGGTTGACAGGGTGTCCTGTCAAGCCTGTCACGAAGAGTTTGTATTTTGGTGGTGAAATACTTAGAGAATACAGATGGGAGTTCTTCATTTGTATGTTTTGTTGGGAGAGGTAAGTCTTTTCGTGTGCCAAGGAGATGATTCATGGTTGTAAAGAGTTCTTTTGAAGAAGAGGCATTCAGGATTTTGGTTTGGAAATAGCTTGTTTTTGCAGATGCAATGAGGGTGGATACTTTTGTTTTAGAGGCTTGGAAAAGTTGCCTGTGTACAGTGAGTTTGGATTTGCGCCAGCGGCGCTCTGCTCTGCGGCGGGCACGTTTTGCACAGGCTATCTCATGAGTGAGCCAGGGGGTAGGGGGGCGGTCAGGTAAAAGACGGGTTGTGGCTGGAGCATGAGTGTCCAGAAGATGGTGGAGAGTAGTATAGAATTCATCGGCAAGGTTATGTGACTTTTCAGAAAGGAGACGGGAGGCATCAGATGAAAATGTGGAGAGGTCGATAGATTTGAGATTGCTGTTGTTTATTGTGTCTAAACAAGTCTGGCCTATACTTCTGCTGTTGTTTATTGTGTCTAGACAAGTCTGGCAGAAGTATAGCAGGCTGCCTAGAATAACACAGGAATGGCAGCTTGTCTAGACACAATAAACAACAGCAGAAGTATAGGTGCTAGGCCAGGCTTGTCTAGACACAAATAAACAACAACAGAAGTATAGGCCAGGCTTGCCTAGACACAATAAACAACAGTAGAAGTATAGGCCAGGCTTGTCTAGACACAATAAACAACAGCAGAAGTATAGGCCAGATGTCTAGACACAATAAACAACAGCAGAAGTATAGGCCAGACTTGTCTAGACACAATAAACAACAGCAGAAGTATAGGCCAGGCTTGTCTAGACACAATAAACAACAGCAGAAGTATAGGCCAGCTTGTCTAGACACAATAAACAACAGCAGAAGTATAGGTCTGCAGGCTTGTCTAGACACAAATAAACAACAGACGGGTAGAATAGTATAAGGCCAGGCTTGTCTAGACACAATAAACAACAGCAGAAGTATAGGCCAGACTTGTCTAGACACAATAAACAACAGCAGAAGTATAGGCCAGACTTGTCTAGACACAATAAACAACAGCAGAAGTATAGGCCAGGCTTGTCTAGACAAAATAAACAACCGCAGTTAACGAAACAACACACAAAGCAGATAGCAGATTTCTAGACACACAAGCAGAATAGCCAGGACTTGTCTAGACACAAACACGAGAGTATAGACTGTTAACAAACACAGCAGAAGTATAGGCCAGACTTGTCTAGACACAAACAACAGCAGAAGTATAGGCCAGACTTGTCTAGACACAAACAACAGCAGAAGTATAGGCCAGACTTGTCTAGACACAAACAACAGCAGAAGTATAGGCCAGACTTGTCTAGACACAAACAACAGCAGAAGTATAGGCCAGACTTGTCTAGACACAATAAACAACAGCAGAAGTATAGGCCAGCTTGTCTAGACACAATAACAACAGCAGAAGTATAGGCCAGACTTGTCTAGACACAATAAACAACAGCAGAAGTATAGGCCAGGCTTGTCTAGACACAAATAAACAACAGCAGAAGTATAGGCCAGGCTTGCCTAGACACAATAAACAACAGCAGAAGTATAGGCCAGGCTTGTCTAGACACAATAAACAACAGCAGAAGTATAGGCCAGGCTTGTCTAGACACAATAAACAACAGCAGAAGTATAGGCCGGGCTTGTCTAGACACAATAAACAACAGCAGAAGTATAGGCCAGACTTGCTAGACACAATAAACAACAGCAGAAGTATAGGCCAGGCTTGTCTAGACACAATAAACAACAGCAGAAGTGTAAGCCGGGCTTGTCTAGACAAATAAACAACAACAGTAAAATACGCCAGCCTTGCCAAGATAAATAAACAACAGTAGAAGTATAGGCCGGGCTTGTCTACACAAATAAACAACAGCAGAAAATAAGCCAGGCTTCCCTACACAAATAAACAACCCTGGACTGACCAGTGACGGTTTCTATCTGCATTGTGTGAAACGGACAACTACGGGAGGGGCTGTAACTCCTGCAACAGTTATTTCCCTTGCACTGTCCCTGCGTTTTGCAATGGAAGGCAAAGGAACAAAAGTCCGCGCGCCAGTCACCTGTTGTGAAGTGGTCCACACGACGGACTACTAACGGGCATCTCCTGGGTTCGAATCCTTCATTCCAAAAAGTGAGCGTCTGATTTTCTAGCTTCCACCGATTCATCATCACCATCATCATCATCATCATCATCATCATTAGGTGCCTGGCCACATAGCGTTGGCAATCATGGCCCTCCACACGAATCTATCCTTTATGGCTGCGCAAGCGCATCTCCCACCCTCTTTGTCTTCATCCACTCTGCAAGTCCGTCCAATATTTTCTCCCTGGGTCTACCTTGTGTTCTCTTTCCCTCCAGTTTTCCTGTTGTGACTGAGTGCTCTAATTTCTTATGCCTCATAAAATAACATTCCTAATTTCCACCGATATGTACATATATTGGACGGACTTGCGGACTGGATGAAGACAGAGCGACAGAGAGGGTGGGGGATGCACTTGCAGCGACAAAGGATAGATTCGTATGGAGGGCCATGATCGCCAACGCCATGCGGCAGGGCATATGATGATTATGATAATACATGTATATAAGACATAATCATCCCTCACCCCTCACCCCCTTCTGCTCAAATACACAACCCACCTTAGCATATACGTTCCCCTCAGGCTCTGCCGACGCTGCAGGCCCACAAACGGCGAAAGTGACACTGTCGGATTGGGCGAGATTCACATGCGATCCAGCCTCGCCGACTGAGCTGTTCACAGGTTCGCCGAAGGCGTTGGTGTTGCTGTCGTCGGCGAAGCCTTCTGGATCATCGTAGATAGATGGTGAAGGTGGTGAGGCTGCCACGTCTGTCCCAGACTCTGGTGGGTGACCTGAAGCCGTTCCCAGAGTGTCGGAACTGTCGTAATATTCGTTGACGTATTCGATGAATTCTGAAATGTAGGAAATTTGGTGAGTAAGTATTGTGTGTGCGTAGTGGGGAGAGGGGGATTGTTTGTTTATTTCCTATATTTCTTTCTTTTCTTTCTTTTTCTTTCTTTCTTTCTTTTTTTTTTTTTTTTTCCTTTCTTTTAATTTTTTTGGAATTATTTGTTTCTTTTGTTCTTTCATTCTGTCTTTCTTTTCTTATTGGTGGTTGTCCCATCTTCCATGTCATTTCAGTGGCCACAGAGTTTGGCGGGGGGGGGGGGGAGGGGGGGGGCTGAAGACTACCAGAGGGTATCGGAACTGTCGTAATATTCGTTGACGTATTCGATGAATTCTGAGATGCAGAAGATTTGGTGAGTATGTGTTGTGTGTGTGTGTGTGTGTGTGTGTGTGTGTGTGTGTGTGTGTGTGTGTGTGTGTGTGTGTGTGTGTGTGTGTGTGTGTGTGTGTGTGTGTGTGTGTGTGTGTGTGTTGTGTGTGTGTGTGTGTGTGTGTGTGTGTGTGTGTGTGTGGCGGGGGAGAGGGACTTGGTTGGCTTCTTATATATTTTTCTTTCTGTCTGTTTTTTCTTTAATTCTTTCTCTTTTTTTCTAGTTCTTTCTGTCATTTTTTCATTCAGTCTTTCTTTTCTTATTGGTGGCTGTCTCATCTTCTATGCCACTTCAGAGTTTGGCTGGGGACCTGAAGGCGTCCAGAGAATATCGGAACTGCCGTAATATTTGTTGATTTATTCGATGAATTATGAAATCTA
>JAPXFY010000034.1:17223380-17255880 GCA_030674185.1 Monoplex corrugatus
CACTGAATCCTGTGAAAAACAAAACATCCCCAGGTTTCAGAACGTTAAGTATCCTGTGACAAAATATCCATGGTTTCAGAACGTAAAATATCCTTTGACAAAACATCCAATTTTCATAACGTAACATATCCTGTGACAAAACATCCATGGTTTCAGAACGTAAAATATCCTCTGACAAAACATCCATGTTCCAGATCGTAAAATATCCTGTGACAAAACACCTATGGTTTCAGAACGTAAAATATCCTGTGACAATCAAACACAACCATGGTTTGTACACGTAAACGATCTACTGGCAGTCAACATTAAATAACAAATCTGACTTACGGAAAGCAGACGATGACAAAACTCCTGTTGCATTGAGGCCTGAAAGCTTTGAATTTACGGCCAGACATGTCACATCCTTCCGGTCTTTCAGCCAATCAGATTGCACGGTGCACGTGCTGTTTGTCGACGTGAAACTGGAGTTGATACAGGGGGCGCTCCAGGTAAATTTGGCGGCAGGGAAGACGTCGGACACGTTGCAGGTCAAGGTCACATTTTCAAGGTCACCGGAAGGTCGTTTGTCTACGGTCACCATGACCTTAGAAGGTCCGTCTGAAAGACAACGAGCCCCATGCACAAACGAGGAACTTTTTTTTTTTTTCTTTTTTTTTTTCAAAACAATAAATGTGAGTATTGCTATTATTACTACTGCTGCTACTATGACTTCTGCTGCTGTTACTGCTACTACAGGAAGAGATTTTTTCAGTGTTATATAGAACCAGTCCTGTTGTACAGAAGCAAAGCGTGGACAGTCAACAAGATTGAGGCAGCTGAAATGTGGTTTGTAAAAAGAATGTTAAGAGCTCCAAGGAAGCAAACAAAACAAACGACACAGTCTTGAAAGACACAAACACAAAACGAAAATAATGAAGAAGATCAAGAACAAGACAAGCAGAATTTATCGGACATTTTATGGAGGAAAGAGAAATTAGAGCACCTAGTCACAACACGAAAGCTTGAGCGGAAAAGAGCATAAGGTAGACCAAGGAAGAAAATATTGGACGGACTTGCAGGGTGGCTGACGACAGAGAGGGTGGGAGACGTACTTACAGCGACAGGGGAGGACCATGATCGCCAACAGCATGCAGCAGGGTACATCATGATGATGATGATGATGATGATGATGATGATGATGATGATGATGATGATGAATGATGATGATGACGACGACGACGACGACGATGATGATGACGACGACGATGATGACGATGACGACGACGACGTCATCATCATTATCTTCACCACCACCACCACCACCACCACCACCATTTCTTGTTAAAGTTTATCACAATTACAAGAAGACATACCAACATGGAATAACTACATCTGATGACACCGACTATCTTTCTAAAACACTGTCGAGCGTGGTTGCCGAAATGGCACGTATGATGAGGTTCGACCGCGTCACCCCAGTCCGCCCAGCTGTCATTCATTATCTGTCCCTTTTTAGGGTTGGGAAAGGTGAAGCAGCGAAGGAGAGGGGGTGAGAAGGCACTGTACTCATTATGCTGGCCTCCAAGAGTAGTTGAGATTGGTGGCCGAATGGTTAAACGTCAGACTACCAATCAGAAGGTCCTGGGTTCGATCCGCCCAGACACCTCCACCTGGTGGAGATTTTTCCCATTCCTCAGGTCAGCATGTGTGTAGACCTGCCAGTGCCTAAATCTGGTTTATGTGTATTGAGAATACCAGATATCTGCCCACGTTAAAGATCTCTCTCTCTCTCTCTCTCTCTCTCTTTCTCTTTATTTCTCCCTCTCATGTCTCTCTTTCTCTGTCCCTCTCTCTGTCTCTGTCTCTGTCTCTCTCTGTCTCTGTCTCTGTCTGTCTCTCTCTCTGTCTCTCTCTGTCTCTGTCTCTGTCTCTGTCTGTCTGTCTCTCTCTCTCTCCTCTAACACTCTGTTTTCCCCTTCCCCTTCTCTCTCCCTATCTCTCTCTCTACTCTATCTCTGTCTCTGTCTCATTCTCTCTTTCTCTGTCTCCCCATCTCTTTCTCTCTCTCTCTCTCTCTCCCTATCTCTCTGTCCCTCTCTCTCTCTCCCTATCTCTCTGTCCCTCTCTTTCTCTCTTTTCTCTTTCTCTCTCTCTCCCTATCTCTCTCTCTGTCTCTATCTTTCTCTCCCTCTCTCTCTCTTTCTCTCTTTCTCTTTCTCTCTCCCTATCTATCTCTCTCTCCCTCTCTATCTCTCTCTCCCTCTCTCTCTCTTTCTCTCTCTCTTTCTGTCTTTCTCTCTCTCTTTCTCTCTCTCCGACTCTCTCTATCTTTGTCTCTGTGTCTCTTTCCCTCTTTCTGTCTCTCCCCATGTCTTTATCTCCCTCTTTCCCTCTTTCTGTCTTTCTCTCCTCTCTCTCCCTCCCTCTTCCTCTCTATCTCTCTCTCCCCCTTTCTCTCCCTCCCTCTTCCTCTCTCTCTCTCTCTCTCCCCCTCTCTCTCCTCTCTTTTGTTCTTTTCCCTTCCCTTCCCTTACTCCCTAACTCCCCCTCTCTCTCTCCCTCTATCACTCTCCTTATCTCTCTCTGTCTCTCTTTTTCTCTCTTCCTCTCTCTCCCTCCCTCTCCTTATCCTCTCTCTCTCTCTCTCTCTCTGACTCTATCTTTCTCTCTGTCTCATTCTCTCTTTCTCTGTCGCCCATCACCTCTTTACCTCTCTCTTTCTCTCTTTCCGTCTCTCTCTCCCCCTCCCTCTTCCTCTTTCTTTTTCTATCTCCCCCTCTCTCTTTCTCCCTCTCTACCTCTCTCTGCATCTCTTTCCCTCTCTCTCCTTTTCTTCCTGTGTCACTCTCCTTTTCCTTCCCTTACTCTCTGTCTCCGTCCCTGTCTCTCTCTCCCTCTCCCTCTCTCTCTCTCCATCCCTCCCTCTCTTTATCCACCTCTCTGTTCCTCTTTCTCTCTCTCTCTGTGACGGAACCTAGCCTACAGAAATATTACGTCATGATTTATGACGCGATAAGCGCTACTCCGGAAAAAAAACTCGTGATTAGTTGCGTCATTGCCTGAAGGAACTCGTCTGGTTTTCAACGGGAAACCACAAACCACACTGTAGATTTTCTGCATTGAAACAGCCAGTTCAACTGTTAAGAAAGGCATCAAGAGCGCTTCTTTTGAAGGAACATCTGGCTGTAAGTGAAGTCTTTTAGAACATAACTGATTTAGTAATAGAACTGGTGTTTCCAGGTCTTTGAAGAAGATTTGGTGCCAGCAGGCCTATGGTCGCCTGAACTGATCTTACCATTGTTTGTAATCTTGTTCTTGTTGTTTAGTGTCCACAATCAACACAAGATATGCCTTCTGTTTACAGAAATAGATGCCTTGGAGGCTAAAATGATTATGTTTGATATTGTTTACATGTTCTTTGCAGTTTCAGATGGGGAGTTGCTTGACATTATTTTTGTTTAAGTCCCGTGAGGATGGGACACTATTTTAATGTCTGTCTCTTGAACGTTGTTCCGTGTTTATGAATATAATGTTCTGATAATGCTGTATGTATTGACATGTTTCATCGTTATTCCGCTGATGTGAGATCTTGTTAGAATCGGAGGCAGTTAAGTTTGCATAATGATTCTATAAGGTCAGTTGTAGGCTGCCTCGAGTTATTGTATAGTTTTGGGTTAAATGAAAGATTGTCCATCCTCTTTAGATTCGTTAGAGCTACCGTTTAGATCTAAAATTGTTCATATTCTGGTAAACGTTTTAAAGATGGTAAGGGTTCATGTGGAACCTATCTTATTCATAATTCCTAAAGAAGTCTGTAGACTGACGATCGTCTCCCCATTTTTAGAGATGGTCATCAACTGGGTCTCACATCATGGAGGTTACACCCCCTTTACTTTAAAAAGCCTTCTCCATCTATATCATCCGCCAGGAGGAGCTGTTTCTTCAATCCTCTTCACTTCAATCCAAACACTACTTAACATCGAGGTGAACCAAGTCAAATTTTGACTATTCTATCTGCCTCCAGACCTTTTCAACTACTGGGTGTCAAGGAATCATCGCAGCGCTCGGACATGAAAAAGACTATTTCCCCACTTTCTCATTTTTCCCCACTGCTCCCTAACCCGCTTCAAACGCTCGCAATAAACTCTACAAATGTGAAGGTTAGTGACGGTACTGGCAACAGTAGATCGTGCATCAGTTCAGCACAAGACTGTCTTCAGGGCAAGAAAACAAAGTCCTCCCAATGACAGTTGAGTAAAAAGCTACCGAGACCCAAACCTTCCAAGATCCTCTGGATGGAGGAAGGGGTTCGTCTGGGACAGACGTTTTGTTTGAAATATAGTTGCGACACCAAGAACTGCGCAATTGGACTATGGAGCAGTTTATTAGACACTGTCCTATTTCAGAAGTGATCTCCCCTTTTCCTTCACCCCTTTTTCGTCAGAACAGTAGTAGTCCCATGAGTCTGTCAGCTAAATCCACCAATAAATCACAAAGTTCTTATTCTACCAAATTCACCATGTTCTCTAGTTGTAAAGAAGGTGGGGAGCTTTGTCACAAAGTGCTCTTCTCTCACACTCTCTTCTGCCTCCTCCCCTAAATCGCTACTCTCTCTCTCTCTCTCTCTCTCCTTTTCTACTCTCTCTTCTCTCTCTCTCTGAGTCTCTCTCTTCTTTTAAAAAATTTTTTTTCTCTTTCGACTCTCTCTGTCTTTCTGTGTCTCATGCTTCTTTATCCATCTCACCCATCTCTTTATTTCTTGCTTTCCCTCTCTCTCTCTCTCTCTCTCTCCTCCTCTTTGCTCTCCCTCTCTATCTCTCTCTCTCTCTCTCTCTCCATTTTTATTGTGTCAGTCTCCATTTCCTCCACTTACTGTCTATCCGTCGTCTCTCTTCCCTCTCTCCTCTCCCCCCCCCCCCTCTCTGTCTCTCTTTTTCTCTGTCTCCCTCTCTCTCCCTATCCCACTCTCTCTTCCTCTCTCTCTCTCTCCTATCTCTGTGACTCTCTCTATTTTCTCTCTGTGTCTCGTTCTCTCTTATCTGTCTCCCTATCTCTTTGGTCTCTCTTTCCTCTTCTCTCTCCTCTCTCTCTCTCCCCCTCTCCTCTCTCTTTCCTCTCCCCCTCTTCTCTCCCTCTCTCTCACTCCTTTTGTTCCCGTGTCACTTTCTTTTCCTTCCACTTACTCCCTGTCCGTCCCTCTCTCTGTCCTCTCTCTCTTTCTCTCTTTTCTCTGTCTCCCTCTTTCCCTCCTCTCCCTATCCACTTCTCATCTCTCTCTCCCTACTCTCTCTGTAACTCTCTCTCTCTCTCTCTTCTCATTCTCTTTATCTGCCTCTACCCATCTCTTTATCTTTCTCTTTCCCTCTTTCTCTCTCTCTTCTCTGTCTCATTCTCTCTTTATCTGCCTCTCCCATTCTTATCTTTCTCTTTCCTCTTTCTCTCTTCTTCTCTCCCTTTCTCCCCCCCCCCTCTCTCTCTTCTTTTGTTCCTGTGTCACTCTCCTTCTACTCCTCTTCCCTTACTCTGTCAGTCCCTCTCTCTCTCTCACTGTCACCCTCTCTCTCTCTCCCTCTTTTTCTCTCTCTCCCTCTCTCTCTCCCTATCCCACTCTCTCTTTCACTCTGTCTTTTTTCTCTGTTTCCCTCTATCTCCCTCCCTTCCCCCTCTCTCTCTCTCTCTCCCTCCCTCTCTGTCCCCCTTTACTGTCTTTTAGTAAAAAACCAGTAGCAATCTACTCACACGCAACGTTCAAGACGTACTCACTCTCTCTCTCTCTCTCCCTCTCTCTCTCCCTCCCTCCTCTCTCTCCCTCCCTCTCCCCTCTCCCTCTCTCTCCCTCCTCTCTCCCTCCCTCCCTCTCTCTCCCCTCTCCCTCCTCCCTCTCTCTCTCCCCTCTCTCTCCCTCCCTCTCTGTCTCCCTCTCTCTATCCCCTCTCTCTCCTCTCCCTCTCTCTCCTTCCCTCTCTTTCTCTCTCCCCCTCTCTCTCCTCCCTCTCTCTCCCCTCTCTCACCCCTCCCTCTTTCCCTCTTCCCTCCTCTCTCTCTTCCTCTCTCTCTCCTCCTCTGCTCTCCTATATCTCTCTCCCTTCCTCTCTATCTCTCCCTCTATCTCTCTCCCTTCCTCTCTCTATCTCTCCTCTCTCTCTCTCTCTCTCTCTCTCTCTCTCTCTCTCTCTCATTACTGTCTTTAGTGAAAAACAGCCAGTAGCAATTCACTCACACGCGACGTTCAGGACGTATTGGGCCGTATCCACAACTTCACCCCTTGGTCCCCACACAGAGCGACACACGTAGACTGCTCCATCGTCCTCCCTGCTGACGTCACGTAGCCGCAACACCGGGGAAGGAGAGGTGGTGGCGTTGACCCACTTGATGCGGGCCCGAGGGGACGGGGTCTGCGTCGAATGGTAGCGACATTTGCAGTCCAGGTCCTTCCCCTCCATCACCACAGGATGGCAGGAGGAACTTTCTGTCCTCAGCTTTCCAGGTCGTCCTGAAAGAGATAGGAAACCCGCCATGTTCATGTCCATGGTCATTTTCATGTTCATGTTCGGGTCCACGGCCACTTTGATGTCCGTGTTCATTTTCGTGTTCATGTTCATGCCCATGGTCACGTTGATGTTCATATTGATGTTCATGTGCATGTTCGTGTTTGTGTTTTTCTCCATGATGATGTTCATGTTCGTGTGCATGTTGATGTTCATTTTTATGTCCATGTTGACGTTCATGACCATGATGATGTTCATGTTCATGTCTGTGTCCATGTTCGTGTTCATGGTCATCTTGATGTTCATGTTCGTGTTTGTGTGCATGCTCATGTTTGTGTTCTTGTCCATGTCGAAAGTTCATGTTGATGTTCATTTTCAGATCCATGTTGACGTTCATGTCCATGATGATGTTCATCTTAATGCTCGTGTTGATGTTCATGTTGAGGTTCATGTCCATTATGATGTTGATGTTCGTGTCCATGTTGATGTTCATGTTGACGTTCATGTCCATGATGATGTTCATGTTGATGTTCATGTTGACGTTCATGTCCATGATGATGTTCATGACCATGTGATGTTCATGTCCATGTTGATGTTCATGTCCATGTTGACGTTCATGTCCATGTTGATGTTCATGTCCATGTTGACGTTCATGTCCATGTTGATGTCATGTCCATGTTGATGTTCATGTCCATGTTGATGTTCATGTCCATGTTGATGTTCATGTCCATGTTGATGTTCATGTCCATGTTGACGTTCATGTCCATGTTGATGTTCATGACCATGTTGATGTTCTGACATGTTGATGTTCATGTCATGTTGATGTTCATGTCCATGTTGATGTTCATGACCATGTTGATGTTCATGTCCATGTTGACGTTCATGACCATGTTGATGTTCATGTCCATGTTGACTGTTCATTTCCATGTTGACGTTCATGTCCATGTTGATGTTCATGCCATGTTGATGTTCGTGTCCATGTTGATGTTCATGACCATGTTGATGTTCATGTCCATGTTGATGTTCATGTCCATGTTGATGTTCATGTCTGTGATGTTCATGTCCATGTTGATGTTCATGTCCATGTTGCAGTTCATGTCCATGTTGATGTATTCCATGTTGATGTTCATGTCCATGTTGATATTCATGTTGATGTTCGAGTTCAGTTGACGTTCATGTCCATGTTGATGTTCATGACCATGTTGATGTTCATGTCCATGTTGGACGTTCATGTCCATGATGATGTTCATGTTGACGTTCATGACCATGTTGATGTTCATGACCATGTTGACGTTCATGTCCATGATATGTTCATGTTGACGTTCATGACCATGTTGACGTTCATGTCCATGTTGATGTTCGTGTTCATGTTGATGTTCATGACCATGTTGATGTTCGTGTTCATGTTGATGTTCATGTCCATGATGATGTTCATGTTGACGTTCATGACCATGTTGATGTTCATGTCCATGTTGATGTTCATGACCATGTTGATGTTCATGTCCATGTTGACGTTCATGACCATGTTCATGTCCATGTTGATGTTCATGACCATGTTGATGTTCATGTCCATGTTGATGTTCAATGCCCATGTTGATGTGCATGTTTATGTTGATGTTCGTGTTCATGTTAATGTGCATGTCCATGTTGACGTTCATGTCCATGTTGATGTTCATGCCATGTTGATGTTCATGTCCATGTTGATGTTCATGACCATGTTGATGTTCATGTCCATGTTGATGTTCATGTCCATGTTGATGTATCATGACCATGTTGACGTTCATGTCCATGATGATGTTCATGTTGACGTTCATGACCATGTTGATGTTCATGTCCATGTTGACGATCATGTCCATGTTGATGTTCATGTCCATGTTGATGTTCATGTCCATGATGATGTTCATGTTGACGTTCATGACCATGTTGATGTTCATGTCCATGTTGATGTTCATTGTCCATGTTGATGTTCATGACCATATTGAGTTCTGTTTCATTGTATGACAGTGTTCATGTCCATGTTGATGTTCATGACCATGTTGATGTTCATGACCATGTTGACGTTCATGTCCATGTTGATGTAGTCATGTCCATGTTGATGTTCATGACCATGTTGATGTTCTTCCATGTTGACGTTCATGTCCATGTTGATGTTCATGACCATGTTGATGTTCATGTCCATGTTGACGTTCATGTCCATGTTGAGTTTCATGTTGAGTTCATGACCATGTTGGATGTTCGTGTTCATGTTGACGTTCATGTCCATGTTGATGTCATTGACCATGTTGTGATGTTCATTGAGTCGATGTTGACGTTCATGTCCATTTGATGCGTTCATGTTGACGTTCATGACCATGTTGATTGTTCATGACCATGTTGACGTTTTCATGTGAGTTCCATGTTGACGTTCATGACCATGTTGATGTTCGTGTTCATGTTGATGTTCATGACCATGTTGATGTTCGTGTTCATGTTGATGTTCATGTCCATGATGTATGTCATGTTGACGTTCATGACCATGTTGATGTTCATGTCCATGTTGATGTTCATGACCATGTTGATGTTCATGTTCCATGTTTGACGTTCATGACCATGTTGATGTTCATGTCCATGTTGATGTTCATGACCATGTTGATGTTCATGTCCATGTTGATGTTCATGCCCATGTTGATGTGCATGTTTATGTTGATGTTCGTGTTCATGTTGATGTGCATGTCCATGTTGACATGTTGAGTTCATGCCATGTTATGTTCATGACCATGTTGATGTTCATGTCCATGTTGACGTTCATGTCCATGTTGATGTTCATGCCATGTTGAGTTCAGTATGTTATGTCCATGTCCATGTTGAGTTCATGTCCATGTTGATGTTCATGTCCATGTTGAGTTCATGTCCATGTTGATGTTCATGACCATGTTGATGTTCATGTCCATGTTGAGTTCATGTCCATGTGATTTCATGTTGACGTTCATGTCCAATGTTGGATGTTCATGCCATGTTGAGTTCATGTCCATGAGTTCATGTTCATGTGAGTTCATGCATGTTGAGTTCATGTCCATGTTGATGTTCGTGTTGATGTTCATGACCATGTTGATGTTCTGGTCATGTTGATGTTCATGTCCATGTTGATGTTCATGATTGAGTTCATGCCATGTTGAGTTCATGTCCATGTTGATGTTCATGACCATGTTATGTTCATGTCCATGTGACGTTCATGACCATGTTGATGTTCATGTCCATGTTGATGTTCATGCCATGTTGATGTTCATGTCCATGTTGATGTTCATGCCATGTTGATGTGCATGTTTCATGTGATGTTCGTGTTCATGCATGTGATGTCATGTCCATGTTGACGTTCATGTCATTGTTGATGTTCATGTCCATGTTGATGTTCATGTCCATGTTGATGTTCATGACCATGTTGATGTTTCATGTCCATGTTGATGTTCATGTCCATGTTGATGTTCATGACCATGTTGCGTTCATGTCCATGTGATGTATCATGTTGACGTTCATGGACATGTTGATGTTCATGTCCATGTTGAGTTCATGTCCATGTTGATGTTCATGTCCATGTTGATGTTCATGTCCATGTTGAGTTCATGTCCATGTTGATAGTTCCATGTTGACGTTCATGCCATGTTGAGTTCATGTCCATGTTGATGTTCATGTCCATGTTGATGTTCATGACCATGTTGACGTTCATGTCCATGATGTTGTTCATGTGTTGACGTTCATGACCATGTTGATGTTTCATGTCCATGTTGACGTTTCATGTTCATGTTGATGTTCATGCCATGTTGACGTTCATGCCATGTTGATGTTCATGTCCATGTTGATGTTCATGCCATGTTGATTCATGTCCATGTGAGTTCATGACATGTGAGTCATGTCCATTTGATTTTTTCATGTCATGTGTTTCATGTTGAGTCATGTCATGTGTTCTTTACATGACCATGTTGACGTTCATGTCCATGTGATCATGTTGAGTTCATGACCATGTGATTCATGCCATGTTGATTTCTGTGTTTCATGTTGAGTCATGCCAAGTTGATTTCATGTTCATGTTGATGTTCATGTCCATGTGATGTTATGTTGACGTTCATGTCCAGTTGATTGATTCATGCCATGTTGATGTTTCATGTACATGTTATGTTCATGTCCATGTTGAGTCATGTCCATGTTGATGTTCATGTCGTTCATGTCATGTGATGTTCATGTCCATGTTGAGTTCATGACCATGTGATGTTCATGTCCATGTTGATGTTCATGACCATGTTGATTGATGTTGATGTTCGATGTTCATGTTGATGTTGGAATGTCCATGTTGTTGACGTTCATGTCCATGTTGATGTTCATGTCCATGTTGATGTTCATGTCCATGTTGATGTTCATGTCCATGTTGATGTTCATGTCCATGTTGATGTTCATGTCCATGTTGATGTTCATGACCATGTTGACGTTCATGTCCATGATGATGTTCATGTTGACGTTCATGACCATGTTGATGTTTCATGTCCATGTTGAGTTCATGTCCATGTTGATGTTCATGTCCATGTTGATGTTCATGTCCATGTTGATGTTCATGTCCATGATGATGTTCATGTTGACGTTCATGCATGTCCATGTTGATGTCCATGTTGATGTTCATGTCCATGTTGATGTTCAGGTTGACGTTCATGTCCATGTTGATGTTCATGACCATGTTCATGTTCATGTTGATGTTCATGACCATGTTGATGTTCGTGTTCATGTTGACGTTCATGTCCATGTTGATGTTCATGTCCATGTTGATGTTCATGACCATGTTGATGTTCGTGTTCATGTTGACGTTCATGTCCATGTTGATGTTCATGTTCATGTTCACCATCATAATATTGTGAACTAATTCCCACATTGTCTACAAGTTGAGAGCAGGAACACGAGATTAACCCTTTGACTCCCGCCCTCTATCCACCAACAGCAAAACCTTTAACCATTTGATTCGTTTAACCTGTCCACAAGTTTCCTGCAGACAAATACACAAACACACATATATACACATGTACACCCATACAAACACACACACAAACACATACACACACAATTACACACACTCGCACACTCACACACACACACAAACACACACACACACATACACACACACATACACGCACACACATATACACACACTCGCACATATATACACACTCCACACACACTCCACACACACACACACACGCACGCGCGCGCACCACACACACACACACACACACACACACACACACACACACACACACACACACACTTACTGACAGTTACAGAACCAGCAGGGACAAGCCCATGGCCAGGATACAGTTGCACAGAGAAGTTGTAAGTGCCCTCTGTCGGCGTGGTTAGTGACGTCATCATGACGCAACTTCCTTTAAAGAACGTGACGTTTTCACTGGTCTTGTACTCTGACAGCTGAAGGTGTGTTGAACCCTCTGTGGTGTACTCGCTCTGTGAGGATTTGACAACATTTATCTTTTATTCGTCTGTCTATCTGTCTATCTATCTGTCTGTCTATCTATCTATCTGTCTGTCTATTTGTCTGTCTGTGTATCTATCTATCTATCTGTCTGTCTATTTGTCTATCTAGCTATCTACCCATCTACCTATCTGTCTATCTATCTGTCTATCTATCTATCTATCCATTCAGCCAGCCAGCTATCTATCTATCTACCTATCCATCCATCCATACATATATCTGTCCATCCAACCATCTATCTACCTACCTATCCATCAATCCGTCTATCTATCTAGCCATCCATCCATCCATCCATCTATCTATCCATCCATCCATCTATCTATACACCTATCTAGCCATCCATCCATCCATCCATCTATCCATCCATCCATCTATCTATACACCTATCTAGCTATCTATCCAATTATCTGTCTATCTATCTATCTGTTTATCTAACTATTTATCTCTCTCTCCTTCTCTCTCTCTATCTATCTATATATCTATCTATCTGTCTGTCTGTCCAATTATCTATTATCTATCTATCCGTCCATCCATCTATCTATCTATTTAATCTATCTGACTATCTTTCTCTCTTTCTCTCTCTCTCTCTCCTCACTCACTCTCTCTATCTATCTAGCTATCTATCTAACTATATATCTGTCTGTCTAATTATCTATATATATATATCTAATTATCTATCCATCTATCTGTCTAATTATCTATCTATATATCAATCTATCCATCTATCTATTTATCTATCTATCTGTCTGTCTCTCTATCTATCTTATACATATGTCTATCTATCCATCCATCTGTCTGTCGATCTATCTACCTTAGCCCTGATATGGCTCTATGCAGTCGGCTGGGCTTTAAACAACAATAACAACAATCAATCTACCTGCCTATCTATCTGTCTGTTTGTCTATCTATCTATCCATCTATCCATCCATCCATCCATCTATCTATCTATCTATTGATCTATGTATCTGTATATCTATCTATCTATCTATTGATCTATGTATCTGTATATCTATCTATCTATCTATTGATCTATCTACCTTAGCCCTGATATGGCTCTGCGCAGTGGGCTGGGCTTTAAACAACAATAAAACAATCTACCTACCTATCTATCTATCTGCCTATCTATCTATCTATCTATCTATCTATCTGTCTGTCTGTCTATCTATCTATCCATCCGTCCATCCATCTATCTATATATGTATCTAGCTATTTATCTATCTATCTGTCTGTCTATCTATCCATTTATCTATCTATCTATCTGTCTATATATCTGCTTATCTATCCATCTGTCTATCTGTCTATCTGTCCGGCTATCTATTTATCAATCTGACAATCCATTTATCTGTTGATCTAGCTATTTCTTTACCCATTTATTAATTTAGCTAGTCATGTATCGTTACTTTACAAACGTAAACTATTACGTTCAACAACACATCTGGTGATATCTTCAGTGGTGACACAAATAATAATGTCCACAGCATTGCGAAGAGGTTAAAAAAAAAAATAAAAAAAACAAAGAAAAAAGGCTTGGAGGCCTTACCTGTCCGTCACGGGTATATGACCATTGGCAGGTGATGTTGTTGCGTGACGAAAACACCCGTTTGACTGTCACGCTGCCTGTCACGCTCCAGTTGCCGTGTAGCGTGACATTGGCGTCGCCAAGGTCAGCTGGATCTGTGAGCAGACATGACTTGTCACAATATCAACGATGCTTTGGGTATGTTTGTTGGTTGGTAGGTTGTTTGGTTGGTTGGTTCGATGCTTGGTTGGTTGACTAGTTGGTTGGCTGATGTTTGGCTAGTTGGTTGGTTGGTTGGTCCGCTGGCTGGTTGGTTGGTTGGCTGGTTGGTTGGCTGGCTGGTTGTTGTTTGGTTGGATATTTGGTTGGTTGGCTGGTTGGTTGGTTGGCTGGCTGGTTGGATGTTTGGTTGGTTGGTTGGATGTTTGGTTGGTTGGTTGGCTGGCTGGTTGGTTGATTGGCTGGCTGGTTGGTTGGCTGTTTGTGTGCATTTTGCCCATTTTCTATGCCATTTTAATGGCCACAGAAGCTGGGGCAGTTTTTAAATGCTATGGTTATGATAACAATGAGGGTGATAATCATGATGCTATGGAGTTCCATCTTGGATTGAGACTGTGTGTGACAGGGCTGTACTCTATGCTTATTATCATGACACATCCTGGCGTCAACCAGGTCCTAGAGATACAGACACCTGCGATGTTGGTGAGAACGAAGAAGCAACTTCCTCGATGACACATTCCTGAAGTGGATGAGACACCAACCTCCCAGATTCTGAGCTGGTATCAGTTTTAGTTTTAGTTTCAGTGTCAGTTTCAGTTTCTCAAGATGACGTCTCAGCGGAGAGAAAGAGAAAGAGAGAAAGAGAAGAAAAGCGTAAGAAAGAAAAAGACAAGAAAGAAAGAAAGAGATAGACAGACAGTGACAGACAGACAGTAACAGACAACAACAGACAGACAAACTGAACAGAAAAAAAACCACTCACACGAAACATGGATTTCACACGTTGCCCATCGTTTCTTATCCAGCCTCATGCACAACACAGAGTTGCTGGCCCATCCCCGTACATTGTGGACGATGCTAAGGGCGCTAGTGGTGGCCGTCCTGCTGGCCATCAGGTCTTCTTTGTTGACAACCTCGCAGGACTTGGGACAAGGCACCGAAAGTGTTGCACCTCTCACACACGGCGATTTGTCGATTGCTGCTGTTGCTGGCGTAAATGATGGACCAGATGAACTCATCGTATTTGCCTACGTCTTCACAAGTCAACGTCATGGGGCCGTCCCCTGCATCCCTGCCTTCCACCAGTTCCAGAACGCCGTTGATACACCCAGATATTTTGTAGTCTGAAATGTGATGATGATTATAATAATAATAATAACAATAATAATAATGATACTGATAATGATAATAATAATAATAATAACAACAATAATAATAATACTGATGATGATGGTTATAATAATAATAATAATAACAATAACAATAATAATGACGATCATGATGATGATGATGATGATGATAGTAATGATATTACAACTATTACTACTACTACTACTACTACTACTACTACTACTACTACTACTATACTAATACTACGACTGCTACTGCTACTGCTATTACTACTTCTCATCATCATCGTCATCATCAAGTGCCCTGCCACATGATGTTGGCGATCATGGCCTTCCATGTGTATCTATCCCTTGTTGCCGCAAGCACATCTTCCACCCTCTCTGTCCTCAGCCACCCTGCAAGTCCGTCCAATATTTTCTCCCTGGGTCTACCTGGTGCTCTCTTTCCCTCCAGCCTTCCTGTTGTGACCAGGTGCTCTAATTCCCCTTTCCTCATAAAATGGCCTATAAATGTTGCCTGTCTTTTCCTAATCTTCCTTATGAATGATCTTCTTGTGTCTGCCTCCATCAAGACTGTCTCGTTTGTTTTCTTTGCTGTCCATGGAACTCCAACATTCTTCTAAGAAACCACATCTCAACTGTCACAGTCTTGTTCTGGCTTTGCGTGTTGACTGTCCAGGCATCACAACCATATAACATTATCGGTTCTGTATAACATTCAAGGACGCTCTTCCTGATGTCAATTGACAATAACAGTAATAGTAATAATAATAACAATAATAATGATAAGGAGAAGATGAAGAAGAAGAACAGTAATTATAGTAACAATGATGTAATAATAATAATAAAATAATAATGATAATAATGTTGATAGCAATAATAATCAACAGTAATCATAATAATAATGATGATAATAATAATAACACTAATAATACTAATTAAAAAAATGATGATAACATTAACAGTAAAAATATTAACAATATCAATATACTCATCGTGGCCATACTATTAGTATAATAAAATGATACTGACTACTACTGCTATACTGCCTACTACTACTACTACTATATATTATTAAACTTGTACAGTCTCCATCTTTTGTGGGTATGCATAGCTGGGTTTTTCATGTTTCCATAAGCCAGCCACTGACATGATTACAGGAGCTTTAACCTGCGTGCTGGGTGTTTTCGTGTTTACATAAGTATAAGGAACCATAGTAACATAAGTATTAGGAACCATAGTAACATAAGTATTAAGAACCATAGTAACAGAAGTATTAGAAACTATAGTAATAAACGTATTAGGAACCATGGTAAGATAAGTATTAGGAACCATAGCAACATAATCATTAGGAAACACTAGTAACATAAGTATTAGGAACTATAGTAACATAAGTATTAGGAACCATAGTAACATAAGTATTAGGAACTATAGTAACATAAGTATTAGGAACCATAGTAACATAAGTATTCGGAGCCATAGTAACATAAGTATTAGGAACCAGAATAAGTATTAGGAACCATAGTAACATAGTATTAGGAACCATGATAAGTATTAGGAACCATAGTAACATAATATTAGGAACCATGATAAGTATTAGGAACCATAGTAATATAGTATTAGGAACCATAATAAGTGTTAGGAACCATAGTAACATAGTATTAGAGAACTATAATAAGTATTAAGAACAATAGTAACATAGTATTAGGAACCATGATAAGTATTAGGAGCCATAGTAACATAGTATTAGGAACCATGATAAGTATTAGGAGCATAGTAACATAGTATTAGGAACCATGATAAGTATTAAGAACATAGTAACATAGTATTAGGAACCATGATAAGTATTAGGAACCATAGTAACATAGTATTAGGAACCATGATAAGTATTTAGAACCATAGTAACATAGTATTTAGGAACCATGATAAGTATTAAGAACCATTAGTAACATTAGTATTAGGAACCATGATAAGTATTAGGAACCATGTAACATAGTATTAGGAACCATGTATAAAGTATTTAGGAACCATAGTAACATAGTATTAGGAACCATAGATAAGTATTAGGAACCATAGTAACATAGTATTAGGAACCATGATAAGTATTAGGAACCATAGTACATAGTATTAGGAACCATGATAAGTATTAAGGAACCATAGTAACTTTAGTATTAGGAACCATGATAAGTATTTAGGAACCATAGTAACATAGTATTAGGAACCATGATAAGTTTTAAGTGTAACATAGTAACCATGATAAGTATTAGGAACCATTGTAAGTATTAGGAACCATAGTAACATGTTAGATTAGGAACCATGTATAAGTATTAGGAACCATAATAAGTGTTAGAACCATAGTAACATAGTATTAGGAACCATGATAAGTATTAGGAACCATAGTAACATAGTATTAGGAACCATTATAAGTATTAAGGAACCATTAGTAACATAGTATTAGGAACCATGATAAGTATTAGGAACCATAGTAACATAGTATTAGGAACCATGAATAAGTGTTAGGAACCATAGTAACATAGTATTAGGAACCATGATAAGATTAGGAACCATAGTAAATAGTATTGGAACCATATAAGTGTTAGAACCATAGTATCATAGTATTAGAAACCATGATAAGTATTAGGAAAACCCTAGTAACTAGTATTAGGAACCATTGATAAGTATTAGGAACTTAAGGAACCATAGTAACATAGTATTAGGAACCATGATAAGTATTAGGAACCATAGTAACATGTATTAGGAACCATGATAAGTATTAGGAACCATAGTAACATAGTATTAGGAACATGATAAGTATTAGAATAGTATGTATTGACCATAAGTAGGAAAATAGTTTATTGAACCATGTAAGTATTAGGAACCTGTAATAGTTTAGCTATAATGTGTTTAGGAACCATAGTAACATAGTATTAGAACCATGATAAGTATTAGGAACCATAGTAACATAGTATTAGGAACCATGATAAGTTTAGGACCATAGTAACATAGTATTAGGAACCATGATAAGTATTAGGAACCATGTAACATAGTATTAGGAACCATAATAAGTGTTAGGAACCATAGTAACATAGTATTAGGAACCATGATAAGTATTAGGAACCATAGTAACATAGTATTAGGAACCATATAAGTGTTAGGAACCATAGTAACATAGTATTAGGAACCATGATAAGTATTAGGAACCATAGTAACATAGTATTAGGAACCATATTAAGTTTAGGAACCATAGTAACATAGTATTTAGGAACCATGATAAGTATTAGAACCATAGTAACATAGTATTAGGAACCATATAAGTGTTAGGAACCATAGTACATAGTATTAGGACCATGATAAGTATTAGGAACCATAGTAAATAAGTATTAGGAACTAATAAGTTTAGGAACCATAGTAAATAGTATTATGGAACATGATAAGTATTAGGAGCATATAACAGTATAAAATGAAAGATTAGGAACATAGTAACATATATTAGAACCATGATATGTATTAGGAACAAAACATAGTATAGGAAATGATAAGATAAGAACCAAAATATAGTATTAGCAACCTAGATATAAGTATAGGAACCAAATAAGTATTATGAATCAGTGCAACAAGTAAAACATAAGTAAAATAAGCAATGGAAACTTAGTAACATGAAATATGAAACCACAGAAAAAAAACAAAGATAGCAAAAGAATTATTACAACATGTTTATAGGCACAAAAATAGTAGTCTGTCACATGTACACACGTAACACACACACACAACACACACACACACACACACACACACACACAACACAAACAACGCATTCACGAACACACACTACACACAAGTTGAACACACGCACACACACATCACACACACATCACAAACATTCACAACACATCGCAGTACACAGACATGTGCAAACACACAAGCACAACGTACACTTACACATACTCAAAACAACAAATACACACACACCACACACACACACACACACACACACACACACACACACACACACACACAAGTACACACTCACACATACACACACAAACACACACAAAAACTGAAAAACACACACACACACACATACACACACACACACACACACACACACACACACACAAATACTCAAGCACACACCCACAAACGGAGAGAGAGCAAGCGAGAGAGAAATACGCACAGAGAGAGAGAGACAGAGAGAGAAAGACAAACAAACAAACGCTCTAATGCAGAAAGAGAGGGGATAGAGAAAGAGACAAAGACAGACAGACAGACAGAGATAGAGAAAAACAGAGACATAGACAGATAGAGACATAGAGAGAGCTACAGAGACAGACAGACAGAGAGGGAGAGAGAGATACAGAGACAGATACTGAGACGGACACAGAGAAATGGAGAGAAAGAAAGAGAGACAGAGACAAAGAAAAACAGACACATAGAGAGAGATATACAGAGAGCAACAGAGACAGAAACAGAGAGAGAGATACAGAGACAGATACTGAGACAGACACAGAGAAATGGAGAGAAAGAAAGAGAGACAGAGACAAAGAAAAACAGACATAGACAAGAGAGAGAGAGATAGAGAGAGCGATAGAAACAGACACAAAGAGACATACAGAGAGATAATGATAATAATTACAATGTTTATATAGCGCAAAATCTTGATAAAAATCAAATCTAAGCGCTGAACATACACATATGCACGCATGCACACACACACACACACACACACACACACACACACACACCACACACACACACACACACACACACATACACACACATACACACATGGCTATAAATGGGAAAAAGAAGAAAAGCAATGGAAAATTATGGAAAATATATATACAAATATATATTACAATGTGATTCCACACCGTGTGGAGACAGGCTGCAGTGGGGGTTGGGTGAGGTCAGGATTTTATGCAGAGGAGAAAAGGTGAGTTTTGAGAGCGGACTTGAAGGAGACAAAAGTAGGTTGCTGACGGACTGAGAGAGGAAGTTTGTTCCAGGAGAGTGGACCAGAAACAGAGAAGGCTCGTGGACCATAGGTATTGAGCTTAGTGCGTGGAAAGCGAAAAGTCAGAGGATCGGAGGTAGAGCAGAGGGTACGTGAGGGAAGATAGATCTCAAGTAGGCTTGACAGGTAATCGGGGACTGCGTTATTGAGGCTTTTGTAGCACATGGTGTCTAGTTTGTATTATATGCGCTTTGATACAATGAGCCAGTGAAGTTGTGCCAGGAGAGGGGATATGTGGTCAGCTTTTTTCTTTTTGAGTACAAGGCGTGCAGCATTGTTTTGAATGCGCTGTAGGATGTGAATGGTGGAGGCAGGAAGACCAGACAGGAGTGAATAGCAATAGTCAATGAGAGACATTTTGAAGGAGAGAACAAGTTTTTCAGTTGTTTCGACAGAAAGATACATCAGGCTTATACGATGGAGGTGATTGTAGCAAGAGATGTACCTTTAGCGACCTTCAGATCGCAAGTTACGGAAGTCACGTTGGAAACGCTGGAACAAGTGATCTGGGCACGGTCGTGAAGCTGGAAGTCAGCGGTAAAGCTGACAGTGCTGCCAGTAGGGGTACGGGACATGGTGTACCCTGTCTGGACATCAGAACATGTCTGGCAGGAGGGTGTAGAACATTGTGTGCATTTCCCCAGTCTGTGAACAGCGAAAGGGTTAGCGTCTCTCAGCGCCCAGTAGATGTTGTGTTCAGAAGACATACCGTTACACGTCAGGGTCACTGGCTTGTTCTCCGACACCTCCAAAGTTCCGTGATGGCATTGTGGCATCCTGAAGTTGAACTCTGTTTGACACCGAACGGGTGAAAAAGTTGTTTAGAACAACGCACAGGCAGATGACTAAACCAAAACGAAAATATAAACAAAGAATCATATACACAATTAACCCGTAAAGTATAACTGTTGAACTAAACGGGTGAAAAAAGTCAGAATGACACACAGGCAGATGAGCAGAAAAAACAAACTAAAACGAAAATAAAATAAGATGTTAAAAAATGTACACAATTAACCCCTAAAGTAGAACTATGCTTGACACCTAACGGGTAAAAAGAAGTGAGAATGACACACAGGCAGATGGCTAGAAATCCGAACCAAAACAAAAATGAACATTTAAACAACCTGGACCAAGCAGCAGGGAAGATTTGATCTTTTTCTCTTAATTTTATTATTTGTTCTTTCTTTTCAGATCCTTGCTTTTACGCTGAAAAACTTGGACGAAGCAGCAATGAGATTTGTTCTTTTTCTTTTAATGTTTTTATTTGTTGTTTGTTCCTTTGTGGTCTTACGTTTGCACTTGACAAAGGCCAGTTGGCCGAAAACTTGCGTCTGTCTTGTCTGGTTGTATGAAATATGCGTTCTGAGTCTATAGTCATCTTTTTTCTGGTTACAATTTACACGATTGAACGACAAACAAGATGAAAACGGAGATTAGAAATGATGATGATGATGATGATGATGATGATGATGAGATGAGGAGGAGGAGGAGGAGGAGGATGACGACGACGATGACGATGACGATGACGATGGTGATGGCGTTGATGGCGTTGATGGCGTTGATGATGATGGCATTGATGATGATGGCGTTGATGATGGTCGCGATGGCGGTGATGATGATGACGACGATGAGGATGATGGTGATGATGATGGTGATGATGATGGCGATAATGGTGGCGATGATGATGATGATGGTGGTGATGGTGAGGATGATAATGAGGATGAGGATGATGATGATGATGATGGCGACGACGATGATGATTATTATCAATATCATTATCATTACTATCATCATCATCATTGCCTTCCGACCTGCGCACGATAAAGATCCTACAGCAGTTGAAATTTGTAAAAGAGCAGGGCGTTTGCCGGCTGCTTAGTACAAAACACTTGAGAGAGAGGTTCATTTCCCAGGTCCCTGCCCCTGAAGGCCAGTGAGTCTTCTTGCCTTTCTAAAGTCTGGGTCTGGAAAATGAGTGGCGCTGCACTGTGGCGACGCGCTCTCAACGGAAAGAGCAGCCCGAATTTCACATGGTAAACCCATTATGACAACAACAACAAAAAATGAACATGAATATGAACACGAGATATCAGACTTGGAGTCTCTCGCTCTTTCCACAAGAGCCAATCCATTATGACAAAAAAGAGATGAATAAGAATATGAACATGAATATGAACACGAGATATCAGATTTTGAGTTTCTCGATCTTTCCACAAGAGCCAATCCATTAAGACAAATAAGAAGTGAACATGAACATAAATATGAACATAAATATGAATATGAACATAAACATAGATATGAATATGAACACGAGGTATCAGATTTTGAGTCTCTCGCTCTTTCCACAAGACCCAGCCAGCAGGCTATAAATGTGTCCACCTTTAGTGAGTGAGTGAGTGAGTGAGTGAGTGAGTTATGTAGGTAGGCAGGTAGGTAGGTAGGTAGATTGGTTGGTAGTTAGGTAGGTAATTAGGTAGGTGGGTTGGTAGGTAGGTAGGTAGGTGATAGGTAGGTAGGTAGTTAGGTAGGTAGGTAGATAGGTAGTTAGATAGGTAGGTGGGGAGTTAGGTAGATAGGTAGTCAGGTAGGTAGGTAGATAGGTAAGTAGTTAGGTAGGTAGGTAGGTGGGTAGGTAGATAGTTAGGTACGTGGGTTTGTAGTTAGGTAGGTAGGTAGGTAATAGGTAGATAGGTAGGTAGGTAGGTAGGTAGGTGAGTAGGTAGGTGGGTAGGTAGTTAGGTAGGTAATTAGGTAGGAGTAGGTAGGTAATTAGGTAGGTGGATAGTAGTAGGTGGGTAGGTAGTCAGTAGGTAGGTAGGTAGGCAGGTAGGTAAGTCGAGAGGTAGATAGGTAGATGGGTAGTGTAGTAGGTAGGTAGGTAGTAGGTAGGAATGTAGGTAGGTAGGTAGGTAGGTAGTTGGTTGCTTGGTTCGTCAGTCAGTCAGTCAGGTTAGGTAGTTGGTTAGTTGGTTAGTTAGTTAGTTAGTTAGTTAGTTAGTTAGTTAGTTAGTTAGTTAGTTGGTTAGTTGGTCGGTTGGTGATTGAGTGCGTCAGTGAGTCAATCAGCTAGTTAGTTAGTTAGTTAGTTAGTTAGTTAGTTAGTTGGTTGGTTCGTTCATTCGTTCGTTCGTTCGTTCGTTCATTCGTTCGTTCGTTCGTTCGTTAGCGCTTCATTTCTTTGTTTATCTTATATTCGTTTTTATATATATTTCTTTATTCATTTCTATGTTTATTTACCTCTTTATTTATTCATGCACATATTTATTCATTCATTATTTATTTATTCATTTATTTATTTAGTGACATGAAATAAACTTATGATGACTAAGGAGATGATCTGCTGACGATGACAATGTGATTCACTGTGTATGAAAAAGGAAGATTAGATGATGACTAATAGAATTAATGGCGGAAATAAAGGACTCAAACACACACACACATACACACACACACACACACACACACACGTACGCACGCACGCACACACACACACACACACGCACACACACACACCACACACACACAGCCACACACACAGACGCACACACAGACCACACACACCACACACACGCATACACACACACACACACATACACACACACACATACACACACACACACACACACACACACACACACGCACACACATACACAGACGCACACACAGACGCCACACACACACACACACAGACACACACACATACACACACACATACACACACACACACACACACACACACAACACGCACCACACACACACACCACACACACCACACAACTCACACACACACACATACACACACACACACTACCACACACACACAACATACACACACACACACACATACACACACACACACAACACACACACACACACACACACACACACACACACACACACACACACACACACACACACACACCAAACAAAAACAAAACCAGTACTTACGTGTAACAGTTTGAATCTGACAAATATCGGAGGTGGCATTGTTAAAACTGGAGCACTTGACATCCGCAGAATTATAGCTTTGAGCAATATTTAAGAACTGCAAGGTAGTTTCTGAGGACGTACGTGTTGCAGAAAAACCTGAAAAATGTCAGATTTACCTCCCATAAGTACACGAAGAATGATTGCAGGTGAGATATTTTCAGTTTTATTTCAGTTTCAGTTTCAGTCTTTTCAAGATGACGTCTCTGC
Source organism: Monoplex corrugatus (assembly GCA_030674185.1). NCBI lineage: Eukaryota > Metazoa > Mollusca > Gastropoda > Littorinimorpha > Ranellidae > Monoplex > Monoplex corrugatus. The sequence continues at coordinate 17,247,433 of JAPXFY010000034.1, forward strand.
GCTTGGAATGAATTCCATGTGCACTGACGTCACAGGTGCCATGTAATGGAGAAGATCCAGAATGATCAGAACACAAGCCTTAAGCCTGCACATAAACCCATGAGCTGGCCAGGTCTTGAGGTCCTACCTAGATAGTTCCATAATCCTGAGGTCGTATGGGAGTGAAGCAGCAGAGACTTCAGCTTTTTCCCGGGGCCAGCACCACGAGGGCGGCGCCCATCCCCTCTCCCTCGCTTTAAATTCATGTTCATGTTCACTTTTTTTTCAAACCAAGACTTCAGAAAGGCAAGAAGGATAATTTGTCTTCATGGGGTGGGACCTGGAAAATCACGGGACCTGGAAAATCACCCTATCTCTCCAATGTGTTTTACCAAGGCAGCCTGGCAATGCCCTGATCTTCACGATTTTCAACTGGGATCTTTAGCGTGCGCAGCCAGAAGGCTTACAGGTCCGACTCGTTTTTCGTCCCCTTCCGAAAGATTAGACTTTCAGCTCGATTTTCGGGTCAAACTGAGGAGAAAAGTCGAGGCCTCTACGGGGATCGAACCCTGGAACCTCGAGTTAAGTTATTGGCAGGCGAACGTCTGAACCATTCTGCCATTCTTCCCAATGCAGGTGAGAGAAGTGTTTTGTTAGGATCATGATACTCAAAGCAGATTTCCTTTATATTATTTTTTCTTCTTTCTTTTTAAAGGTCCCATTTTTCTACGCCTACTATCATCATCATCACCATCATCATCATCATTACCATCATCATCATCATCATCACCATCATCATCATCGTCATCATCATCGTCATCATCATCATCTTTACCACCACCATCATCATCATCACATCATGTGCCCTGCCACATGACGTTGGCGATCATGGCCCTCCATACGTACCAATCCTCTGTCGCTGCAAATACATCTTCCACCCTCTCTGTCCTCATCCATTTTCTCAAGTCCGTCCAATATTTTCTCCCTGGGTCTACCTGGTGCTCTTTTTCCCTTCATCTTTCCTATTGTGATTAGGTGCTCTAATTTCTTTTGTCTCATTAAATGTCCTATATATGTTGTTTGTCTTTTCCTAATCTTCCTTATGAGTGATCTACTTGTGTCTGCCTCCATCAAGACTGTCTCGTTTGTTTTCTTTGCTGTCCATGGAACTCTCAATATTCTTCTTAGAAATCACATTTCGGCTGCCTCAATCTTGTTCTGGCTTTGCTTGTTGACTGTCCACGCCTCGCAACCGTACAACACTTTAGGTGTTATGTAACATTCAAGAACTCTCTTTTTGATGTTAAATGATAGGCATTTGCTGGTAAGAACGCTTTTCATCTTCTTGAATGCTGTTTTGGCTTGACTGATTCTGCTGGCTATTTCTGTGTGCATCTACCATCTGGTGAGATGACTGTTTGCAGATATTTAAAATTATCAGCCTGTCTCAAAGTTGTGCCATTTGCTGTTATTTTGCATGAGGAGATTTCTTGTTGTTGTTTGTTTTTACTAACTACCATGACTTCAGTCTTCCTGCTATTTTGCTCCAGCCCTTTATTTCTGCTTTCTATTTCTATTATATTCACGGTAATGTGTAGGTCTTTTTGATTTTCTGCAACAAGAACGGTGTCATCTGCGTAACAAAGGTTGTTTATCATTCATACCCCAACCTTTATCCCAAGGCATTCTTCTAGGTTTCTCATGATGTAAAGTGAAAACAAATCTGGTGACAGAACGCAACCCTGCCTGACCCCTCTTTTGATATTTTGATAAGAGCTCATATCATTTTCTACTCTCATTGCTCTTATTTGTTCCCAGTAGCTAGTACGTATTCCTTATCATTCTTAGATCCTTTCCATCAACATTGGGGCTTGCTAATGGGTTGATCAGTTCCCACACTTCCCTCCCAATACATATTCTTAGATCCTTTCCATCAATGTTGAGGATATCTAGTGGGTTGATCAAGTCGCACATTTCCCATATTATTCTCACATTTAAGAGGGGACAAACAACAACGGCAACTGACCTATGACCCTGTTCATACAGGAAGGGATAGAACAACAACAACAACAACAACAACAGCAGCAGAAACAACAACAACAACATTAACTGACCTGTGGCTCTGTTCACACACGAAGGGAGAAAACAACAACAACAACAGCATCAACAACAACAAGAATGTTACATTTCAAAAAAGAAAAACTCAATGTGAAAGTGTGAATGCTAATAAGAGAAGTGTGACGTCAAAAAGTGTCTGTCGATTCAGCTACTCTCCACTGTTTGCTCTTGAAGATTGGTTTGTGATTCGTTCTATAACAAATCAAGAATATTTGTTTTGGTTTATGCTAACACTGAAAATATATGTTCAAGTTTTATTTCGTTGTATGGAAATATGTAGAATCCTTTGGAACAATCTAGAAATGACAAGAAAAATGTAGAATACCATAGATCTTTCGAGAATGTTCAGGAAATCGTAAACAAATTTAACCTGTATAATGATTGGCTTAAAAAAGGTTAAAGGTTAAAGGTCCCATGGTCATTATATGGCCGTAGGGGCGGTGAACTGTTAAAGATTCACCGTGTCTAGGGCACGGCATTATGAAAGGCGGAGCCCATCCCTCTCCTTTCGCCGCCTTTTTAAACCTCCCCCGACCGAAGTCAGGTACCCATTCACTGCTGGGTGGACAGAGGGAGTTTTCAGGCCGGAAAAATCGAACCAGCGTTTAGCGGATTCGAACCACCGACCTTCCGCACCGCAGGCGAGCGCTCTAACCACTCGACTATAATGATTGGCTAGAACTACAGAATATTCTAGAAAGGGGTGGTCCGAGAATGCGGCTATGATTGGCTGAAAATCCAGGGGAAAGCCGAGAATATTGTGGAACTTTCCATGATATTATAAATAAAGCGTGACTGTGGGTAGAGAGAGAGAGAACGATCGGAAGAGTTGAAGTGTAAGCCTGCTGTCAGAGATAGAGAAGTTGCTGTAGATTCGTGGAGTTGCTGCGTGTAGATCTGAGGACTGAAGAAGAAGAATTCTGCAAACTTGGAGTGGTGCATTGGATGTGTGAAGATTTTACCCAGTTCCTGTTATGTGTTCTACGTTCTTCAAATAAAGGATCATTTTCGTTTAACCTGGACTGGTGTATTTTGTCTCCAAGGAGAATGATCAACTGCTGGATCTTCACGAACCTGCATAAACTGCAAGACACTGCCAGTCACTTACATCTTTTACATGTGACAAACAACAACAACCACAACAATCAAAACAACAACAACAACAACAACAACAGTAACTGACCTATGACCCTGTTCACACAGGAGGGAGAAAACAACAACAACAATATCAACAATAACAACAAAAACAACAACAACAACAACAACAACAACAGTAACTGACCTATGACCCTGTTCACACAAGAGGGGAGAAAACAACAACAACAATAACAACAACAATAACAACAACAACAACAATAATTGACCTGTGGCCCTGTTCACACAGGAGGGGAGAAAATATCATTACAACAATAACCACAACAACAACAATAACAACAACAACAACAGTAACTGACCTATGACCCTGTTCACACAGGAGGGAAGAAAACAACAATAACAACAACCAAAACAACAACAACAATAACAACAACAACAACAATAATTGACCTGTGGCCCTGTTCACACAGGAGGGGAGAAAACATCAGTTACAACAATAACCACAACAACAACAATAACAACAACAACAACAGTAACTGACCTATGACCCTGTTCACACAGGAGGGGAGAAAAAAACAATAACCAAACAACCAAAACAAACAACAAAACTATATACCCTTCAACAAAAAAAAAACAATACAACAACAACAACAACAACAACAAAACAGTAACTGACCTATGACCCTGTTCACACAGGAGGGGAGAAACAACAATAACAACAACCAAACACAACAACAACAACAACAACAACAGTAACTGACCTATGACCCTGTTCACACAGGAGGGAGAAAACAACAATAACAACCAAAACAACCAACAATAACAACAACAACAACAGTAACTGACCTATGACCCTGTTCACACAGGAGGGGAGAAAACAACATAACAACAACCAAAACAATAACAACAAAACAACAACAACAACAGTAACTGACCTATGACCCTGTTCACACAGGAGGGAGAAAACAACAATAACAACAACCAAAACAATAACAACACAACAAACCAACAACAACAACAGTAACTGACCTATGACCCTGTTCACACAGGAGGGAGAAACAACAATAACAACAACCAAAACAACAAAACAACACACAACAGTAACTGACCTATGACCCTGTTCACACAGGAGGGAGAAAACAACAATAACAACAACCAAAACAAACAACAACAAACAACAACAACAACAGTAACTGACCTATGACCCTGTTCACACAGGAGGGAGAAAACAACAATAACAACAACCAAAACAACAACAACAATAACAACAACAACAACAACAGTAACTGACCTATGACCCTGTTCACACAAGAGGGAGAAAACAACATAACAACAACCAATAACAACAACAAATAACAACAACAACAACATAACTGACCTATGACCCTGTTCACACAGGAGGGGAGAAAACAACATAACAATCAACCAAAACAACAACAACAATAACAACAACAACAACAGTAACTGACCTATGACCCTGTTCACACAGGAGGGGAGAAAAACAACAATAACAACAACCAAAACAACACAACAACAATAACAACAACAACAACATAATTGACCTATGACCCTGTTCACACAGGAGGGGAGAAAAACAACAATAACAACCAACACAACAACAATAACAACAACAACAACAGTAACTGACCTATGACCCTGTTCACACAGGAGGGAGAAAACAACAATAACAACACCAAAACAACAACAAAAAACAACAACAACAACAGTAACTGACTTGACCTGTCACACAGAGGAGAAAACAACAAAACAACAACCAAAAAACAACAAAACAACAACACAACAGTAACTGACCTAGACCCGTTCACACAGGAGGGGAGAAAACAACAAAACACAACCAAACAACAACAACAATACAACACACGTAACTGACCTATGACCTGTTCACACAGGAGGGGAAAACAACAATAACAACAACCAAAACAATAACAACAACAACAACATAACTGACTATGACCTGTTCACCAGGAGGGAGAAAACAACATAACAACAACAACAACAACAAACAGTAACTGACCTATGACCCGTCACACAGGAGGGAGAAAAAACAATAAAACAACCAAAACAACAACAACAAAACAACAACAAAACAGTAACTGACCTATGACCCTGTTCACACAGGAGGGAGAAACAACAATAACAACAACCAAAACATAACAACAATAACAACAACAAAAATAACTACAAACTAACAAAAACAAAATACACAACCACACACACAATAAAAACAACAATAACTACTAACCCGTCAACAAAACAACAATAACAACAACCAAAACAATAACAACAAAACAACAACAACAACAGTAACTGACCTATGACCCTGTTCACACAGGAGGGAGAAAACAACATAACAACAACCAAACAACAACAACAACAACAAGTAACTGACCTATGACCCTGTTCACACAGAGGGGAGAAAACACACAATAACAACAACCAAACAACAACAACAACAACAACAACATAACTGACCTATGACCCTGTTCACACAGGAGGGAGAAAACAACAATAACAACAACAAAACACAACAACAATAACAACAACAACAACAGTAACTGACCTATGACCCTGTTCACACAGGAGGGAGAAACAACAATACAACAACAAAACAATAACAACAACTAACAACAACAGTAACTGACCTATGACCCTGTTCACACAGGAGGGAAAACAACAATAACAACAACAACAAAACAAAACAACAACAACACACAGTAACTGACCTATGACCCTGTTCACACAGGAGGGAGAAAACAACAATAACAACAACCAAAAACAACAACAATAACAACAACAACAACAGTAATGACCTATGACCCTGTTCACACAGGAGGGGAGAAAACACAATAAAACAACCAAAACAACAACAACAATAACAACAACAACAACAGTAACTGACCTATACCCTGTTCACACAGGAGGGAGAAAACAACAATAACAACAACAAAACAACAAAACAATAACAACAACAACAGTAACTGACCTATGACCCTGTTCACACAGGAGGGAGAAAACAACAATAACAACAACCAAAACAACAACAAAACAACAACAACAACAGTAACTGACCTATGACCCTGTTCACACAGGAGGGGAGAAAACAACAACAACAACAACCAAAACAACAACAACAATAACAACAACAACAACAGTAACTGACCTATGACCCTGTTCACACAGGAGGGGAGAAAACAACAATAACAACAACCAAAACAACAACAATACACAACAACAACAACAACAGTAACTGACCTATGACCCCGTTCACACAGGAGGGGAGAAAACAACAATAACAACAACCAACAACAACAACAATAACAACAACAACAGTAACTGACCTATGACCCTGTTCACACAGGAGGGGAGAAAACAACAATAACAACAACCAAAACAACAACAACAACAAACAGTAACTGACCTGTGGCCGTTTTAAAACAGGAGGGGAGAAAACAACAACAATGATAATAACAACAACAATAACAACAATAAAAAATAACAATAATAATAACAACAACAACAATAACAACAACAACAATTGGCCTATGGCCCTTTTAAAACAGGAGGGGGGAAATCGACAATAATAACAACAATAACAATAACAACAACAACAATAATAACAATAATAACAACAACAACGATAACAGTAACTGACCTATGGCCCTTTTAAAACAGGAGGGGAGAAAACAACAGTAATAACAACAACAATAACAAGGACAATAATAATAACAACAATACAACAACAATACAACAATAACAACAACAACAATAACAACAACAACAGTAACTTACCTATGATCCAGTTCACACAGGAGGGGAAAAACAATAACAACAGCAACAATAACAATAACAACAACAACAGTAACTTACCTATGATCCAGTTCACACAGGAGGGGAAAAACAATAACAACAGCAGCAATAACAACAACAACAACAACAACAGCAACAACAATAACAACAACAACAACAGTAACTGACGTATGACCCAGTTCACACAGGAGGGGAAAAACAACAACAACAGCAACAATAACAACAACAACAACAACAGTAACTGACGTATGACCCAGTTCACACAGGAGGGGAAAAACAACAACAACAGCAACAACAATAACAACAATAACAACAACAACAACAGTAACTGACGTATGACCCAGTTCACACAGTAGGGGAAAAACAACAACAACAGCAACAATAACAACAATAACAACAGTAACTGACGTATGACCCAGTTCACACAGGAGGGGAAAAACAACAACAACAGCAACAACAATAACAACAATAACAACAACAACAACAGTAACTGACGTATGACCCAGTTCACACAGGAGGGGAAAAACAACAACAACAGCAACAATAACAACAATAACACAACAACACATAACTGACGTATGACCCAGTTCACACAGAGGGGAAAAACAACAACAACAGCAACAATAACAACAATAACAACAGTAACTGACGTATGACCCAGTTCACACAGGAGGGGAAAAACAACAACAACAGCAACAACAATAACAACAATAACAACAAACAACAGTAACTGACGTATGACCCAGTTCACACAGAGGGGAAAAAACAACAACAACAGCAACAATAACAACAATAACAACAGTAACTGACGTATGACCCAGTTCACACAGGAGGGAAAAACAACAACAACAGCAACAATAACAACAATAACAACAGTAACTGACGTATGACCCAGTTCACACAGGAGGGGAGAAAACAACAACAACAACAACATCAGCAGTAACAACAAAAACAATAACTGACCTCCGATCCTGTTAAAATTAAAACAGTTGGGGCAGTCTGTAGGACAAGACCTACATTCAGCCACCCTGATCTCCTCTCCCGAGGCGGGCGTGATGGACCAGTAGACATTGTGCATGCTGCCCAGTCCTGAACATTTCAGCACCATCCGACGGGTGAGCGGGACGGTGTACTGACCCACTGTGCTGCATTCTGGTGGCTGCATGAGATAATCTGTAAAAATCAAAAACAATGATAACGATGATGACAATAATAATGATAACAATCACAGTGATAACAAATAACAATAATAATAGTAGTAGTGGTGGTGATGATGATGATGACGATGATGGTGATGATATGATGATGATGACGACGACGACGATGATAAAAAATAATGATAATGATACTATTGATAACAAAAAGTTCGATAATAACAATAACAACAACAACGATAATGATAATGATAATGATAATGATATATAATAT
>JAPXFY010000034.1:17263380-17270880 GCA_030674185.1 Monoplex corrugatus
CTGAAACAACCGTAAAACTCCCTCAAATGAAAAATCGAAAAACACACACACACACACACACACACACACACACACACACACACACACACACACACACACACACACACACACACACACACACACACACACACACACAAGCACACAAGCAACACATACACACGTGCGCGCGTGCACCACACACACACACAAGCACCACACACACATAACACACACACACCACAGCACACACACACACACACACACTCACACACACACTCACACACACACACACAAACACACTCACACACACAAAACTGACAATTAGCAAGTATTAACAACTGGAACAACCGTAAAACTCCCTCAAATGAAAAATCGAAACACACACCACACACACACACACCACACAAAACCACACAACACACACACACACACACACACACACACACACACACACACACACACACACACACACACCACACACACACACACAGCACACACACACACATACACACGCCCGCACACACACACACACACACAACACACACCACACACACACACACACACAAACACACAAAAACACACACACAAACAACACACGCACCAACACAACAACACACACATACAACACAAAACAAACCTAAAACGATCGTTTTAAAACAGTTACACCTCCACATACCACACACACACACACACAAACCTAAAACGATCGTTTTTAAACAGGTCACCATCCACATACCACACGACACATTTTCAAGCCTAAAACAACAAAAATAATAATGGAAACACACACAAATACTAACATCGCAGGACAAATCAGTTGGAGCCAATGTAAAATAAGAACACACACACACACACACACACACACACACACACACACACACACACACACACACTCACACACACACACACACACACACACACACACACAACAACACATATATATATATATATATATAAAATAACACGCACCTCACACGCACACACACACACTATACACACACACCACACACGCGCGCGCGCGCGCGCGCGCGCACGCACGCACACACACACACCTCACCACACACACACACACACACACACACATAATAATATATATATATATATAAACACGCACCTCACACGCACACACACACACTACACAAACCTACACACACACACAACACACACAACACACACACACACTACACAAACACACCAAACCTACACAATACAAAACACAAAACCTAACACACAACTAACAACGACACACAAAACACTTACAAACAGCACACACACAACCTACACACAACGCGCACGACGCGAACACAAAACACCAACAACACACACACACACAAACCTACACAACACGTAACACAAAACCGACACGTAGCAAGTACACACACAAAACCACTAACAATTATCATAACACAAACTAACAAACTATCACCCAACAACCTAACAAACACTAACTGAAACTCACAAAAACCTAACACATACAACAGAACACAAAACCCACAATACAAATACACAAACTACAATACAATTAAACCATACAACGTACAAGTAACCTAACAATAAACACAACTGGCAAACGCTCAAAAAACGAAAACCAACAATACAGGAACACAAAACCTTGTAAAATTACGACAGAACACAAACTAACAATTACAAACACTAAAATTCCTATCAAAAGTTACCACAGAACACAAACAACTTTATTGAAACACTTACAAAAAACACAAAAATTCGAAACCACACGAAACGAATAATACCTATAAACATCAACAGACGTAAAACTTAAATACCATAGAACATTACCAGAGACACACGACAAAATGAATACAACCCTCACAAAACCAGAACACACAAACACTGACATACACGGAAAAATTCAGAAACCGTAACAAACCAGAATCTAAAACCTACGTATTACAAAACGTCACAACATACTTACAACAAATATTTCCACTCAAAACTCAACATGAATACAAAGAACAAAAACCTAACAATACACAGAACACAAAACCCAACAATACAGAGAAACACAAAACCTAACAATACACAGAACACAAAACCTAACAATACAAGAACACAAAACCTAACAATACACAGAACACAAAACCTAACAATACACAGAACACAAAAACCTAACCAAACACGAGAACACAAAACCTAACAATGCAGAGAACACAAAACCTACAAAACAAACACAAAACCTAACAATACAGAAGAACACAAAACCTAACATACAGAAGAAACACAAAACCAACAAACAGAGAACACAAAACCTAACAATAAGAGAACACAAAACCTAACAATACAGAGAACACAAAACCTAACAATACAGAGAACACAAAACCTACAAGAACACAAAACCTAACATACACGAGAAACAAAACCTACAGAGAACACAAACCAAAACACAGAACACAAAACCTAACAATACACAGAACACAAAACCTAACAATACACAGACACAAACCTAACAATACACAGAACACAAAACCTAACAATACACAGAACACAAAACCTAACAATACAGAGAACACAAAACCTAACAAACAGAGAACACAAAACCTAACAATACAGAGAACACAAAACCTATAATACAGAGAACACAAAACCTAACAATACAGAGAACACAAAACTAACAATACAGAGAACACAAAACCTAACAACTACAGACAACACAAAACAACAAACACAAACACAAAACACAAAACAAAGAACACAAAACTAAAACACAGAACACAAACTAAGAACACAAATACAAGAACATCAAAACCTAACAACACAGAGAACACAAACAAAGAACACAAACAAACACAAAACCTACAAACACAAAACCACAAACAAGAACACAAAACCTAACAATCACAGAACACAAAACAAAAACACAAAACCTAACAACACAGAGAACACAAAACCTAACAATACAGAGAACCAAATACAAGAACACAAAACAACAAACACAAAACAACCTAACAAACAGAGAACACAAAACCTACAAACAGAGAACACAAAACACAAAGAACCAAAACAAATGAACACACAAACCTAACAACACAGAGAACACAAAACACAAAACACAACAACAACAGAACACAAAACCTAACAATCACAGGAACACAAAACTAACAAACGAACACAAAACAACAATACAGAAACACAAAACCTAACAAACAGAGAACACAAAACCTAAACAAACACAAAACTAACAAACAAGAACAAAACCTAACAATACAGAGAACACAAACACAAACAACACAAAACACAAGAACACAAAACCTAACAACAGAGAACACAAAAACAAACAACACAAACAAACCTAACAATCACAGAGAACACAAAACCTAACAACACAGAGAACACAAAACCTAACAATACACAGAACACAAACACAACAATACAGAACACAAAACCTAACAATACACAGAACACAAAACTAACAATACACAGAAACACAAAACCTAACAATACAGAGAACACAAAACCTAAACAAACAGAAACACAAAACCTAACAATACAGAGAACACAAAACCTAAATACAGAGAAACAAAAACCTAACAATACAGAGAACACAAAACCATAAACAAAAACCAACGAGAACACAAAACCTAACAATACACAGAACAAAAACACACAAAACCTAACATACAGAGAACACAAAACCAACAAAGAGAACACAAAACCTAACAATACAGCAGAACACAAAACCTAACATAAGAGAAACCACACAAACCTAACAATACACAGAACACAAAAACCTACAACCAGAACACAAACACCTAACAATACAGAGAACACAAAACCTAACAATACACAGAACACAAAACCTAACAATACAGAGAACACAAAACCTAACAATACAGAGAACACAAAACCTAACAATACACAGAACACAAAACCTAATACAAGAACACAAAACCTAACATACAGAGAACACAAAACCTAACAATACACAGAACACAAAACTAAAATACACAGAACACAAACCTAACAATAACAAGAACACAAAACCTAACAAACAGAGAACACAAAACAAAACACAAAACAAAGAACACAAAACCTAACAACACAGAGAACACAAAACAAAGAACAAAAACAAAGAACACAAAACTACAGAACACAAAACCTAACAACACAGAGAACACAAAACCTAACAAACAGAGAACACAAACAACAAAAGAGAACAAAAACTAACAACACAGAGAACACAAAACAAAGAACACAAAACCTAACAACACAGAGAACACAAAACAAAGAACACAAACCCTAACAACACAGAGAACACAAAACCTAACAACACAGAGAACACAAACAAGAACACAAAACACAAGAACACAAAACAAAGAACACAAAACCTAACAACACAGAGAACACAAAACCTAACAACACAGAGAACACAAAACAAACAAACAAAACAAAGAACACAAAACAAAGACCACAAAACAAAGAACACAAAACCTAACAACCAGAGAACACAAAACCTACATACAGAGAACACAAAACCTAACAACCAGAGAACACAAAACCTAACAATACACAGAACACAAAACCTAACAATACAGAGAACACAAAACCTAACAATACAGAGAACACAAAACCTAACAATACAGAGAACACAAACCAGGCAGCGCCAGCATATAAACACAAACCTAAAACGATCGTTTTCAAAACAGTTCACCTCCACATAACACACAACACATTTTCAAAAAGCCTAAAACTACAAAAATAAAAATGGAAACACACACAAACCTTAACATCACAGGGCAAATTTGTCGGAGCCAATGTAAAAACCAAACAACCGATCGTGTTAATAATTTCCCCCGCTTACAACACGCAACACATTTCAAGCTTTAAAAAATAAAAAAAAAATGAAAATAGAGACACACACGAAACCTCACAGGACAATTTAGTCGAAGCCAAATCAAAAATGATCGTTTTATACATTTCATTTCCACGTAACACACAACACAATTTCAAGCCCAAAACAAAAACGAAATTGGAAAATAGACGAAACCTAACATTGCAGGACAAATCAGTCGAAGTCAACGTTAAAACCAAATCAAAAATGATCGTTTCACACATTTCACTTCAACATAACACACAACACGTTTTCACGGCTGAAACAACGAAAATGAAAATGGAAACATACAGGACATCTGACATCACATGTGGTATAAATCAAGTCGAAGCCGGCATAAAACAACAAAACCCAAACAATCATATTAACCTTTTTTGTCTCAAAGAACACACAAACACATTTCCAGCCTGAAAAACTCCAAGTCGGAACACAGACAAAACTTCATCATAGCACTTATACACACAGTAAACATGTCTACCCAAACTCATCCTTGGCACACACACACACACACACACACACAGAGGCAGACACAGACAGGCACAGACACAGACACACACAGACACAGAACCACACACAGACACACACACACACAGACACAGACACACACAAAACACACAACACACACACACACATATATATATATAATATATACACACACACACGTATACACACATCTCATACACACACACACACACCATACACACACAATACAACACGTGCGCGCGCGCACACACACACACACACACACACACACACACACACACACACACAACACACACACACACACTCACACACACACACACACACACACTCACCACTTTCCCCTGACATGAAAACAACCCCCAAATGACAAGAAGGTCAGAACACACACCCTAAAGTACATACACACACACACACACACACACACCCACACACACACACACACACACCTCTCTCTCTCTCTCTCTCTCTCTCACACACACACACACACACACTCTCTCTCTCTCTCTCTCTCTCTCTCTTTCACCACTTTCCCCTGACATGAAAACAACCCCCAAATGATAAGAAGGTCAAAACACACCCTAAAGTACATACATACACACACACACACACACACACACACACACACACACACACAGACACACACACACACACAAACACACACACACACACACAACATACACACACACACACACACACATACACACACACACACACACCTCACACACACACACACACATACACACACACACACATACACACACACACACACACACACACACACACACACCTCACACACACACACACACACACACAACACACACAGTACGGTCTCCAGTCAAGCATGACAACACTACAATTGTCCGTTCCGCTTCTTCAGTCAAACTATTTTGGCGAACTACACAGAGAAAAGAGAGAGAGGGGGGTGGGGGAGAGGGGAGAGAGTGAGAAGGTAGAGAGAGAGAGAGAGAAACAGAGAGAGAAGAGACAGAGATAGAGAAAGAGGCAGAAAGATAGAGAGACACAGAGAGAAGGAGAGACAGAGACAGAAAGTGAGAGCAAGAGAGAGAGAGAAAGAGAGAGAGAAGTGAGAGACAAAGAAACGGACACAGAAAGAGAAAGACAGAGAAAGAGGGGAGGGAGAGAGAGAAAGAAAGAAATAGAGAGACAGAGACACGGAGAGTAAAGATACAGAAACAGAGAGAAAAGGAGAGACAGAGGCAGAGACAGACAGACAGAGAGAAAGACAGAAAGAGAGAGAGAGCAAGAGAGAAAGAGAGAGAGACACACACACAGAGACAGAGACAGACACAGACACACAGAGAGAGAAAGAGAGACAGACAGACACAGAAACAGAGAGAGAGACACAGAGAGAGAGAGGAGAGAGAGAGACAGGGAGAGAGAGAAAGAGAGACAGACACAGACACAGAAACAGAGAGAGAGAGACACACACACACAGAGACAGAGACAGACACAGACACAGAGAGAGAAAGAGAGACAGAGACAGACACAAGAGAGAGAGAAAGAGAGACAGACACAGACACAGAAACAGAGAGAGAGACACACACACACACAGAGACAGAGACAGACACAGACACAGAGAGAGAAAGAGAGACAGAGACAGACACAGAGAGAGAGAGAAAGAGAGACAGACACAGACACAGACACAGACAGAGGGAGAAAGAAGATACACACACAGTGTAAGTCTTGTCAAGAGCCTTAGTTTACCATACAGCAGAATGGAAAACCACGCATGACTGTGTATGTAGTGTGTATCTTGTCAGGTCGGCTAACAAAACGGATATTGTCGTCAGACAATTTGTCATACTGTCAGCGATTCTCTTTCGAGGCCAACTGTTTGCCTTACGTAACTGAAAATGGCGAACTTACCTTAATTAAGGTCCTTTGAATCTTACGAGCTTGATATTATTATTAATTTTTTTTTTTTTTTCTTTTTTTTTTTTCTGAGAGTTTTTTTTCCCCCCCTTTTTTTCCCCTTAAATTTCTTTCCTTTCACTGTGCAACAAATGAACATTATCACAGAATGTTGAAAAACTAAAGACGTTTCCGTTTAACCCTTTGACTCCCTCACCCTGTCCACCAGCATCCTGCATTGTCAACCATGCTAGCTAAGCAAAAACTTAACCCTTCGACTGCCTCACCCTGTCCACCAGCATCCTGCATTGCCAACCGTG
>JAPXFY010000034.1:17290880-17293380 GCA_030674185.1 Monoplex corrugatus
AAGAGAGACAGAAAGAAGAGACAGAGAGAGAGAGGGGGAGAGAGTGAGTGAGAGAGAGAGAGAGAAAGAGAAAGAGGGAGAAAGAGAGAGAGAGAGAGAGAAAGAGAGAGAGAAAAAAGAGAGAAAGAGAGAGACAGAAAGAAGAGACAGACAGACAGAGAGAGAGAAAGAGAAAGAGGAAGAGAGAGAGAGAGAGAGAAGGAGAAAGAGAAAGAGGAAGAGAGAGAGAGAGAGAGGGAGAAAGAGAGAAAAAAGAGAGAGAAAAAAGAGAGAAAGAGGAAGAGAGAGAGAGGGAGAAAGAGAAAGAGGAAGAGAGAGAGAGAGAGAAAAGAGAAAGAGAAAGAGGAAGAGAGAGAGAGAGAGAGGGAGAGAGAGAAAAAGAGAGAGAAAAAAGAGAGAAAGAGAGAGACAGAAAGAAGAGACAGACAGACACAGAGAGAGAAAGAGAGAGACAGACAGAGAGAGGACAGAAAGACAGACAGACAGACAGACAGAGAGAAACATTCCATAAGGAGGTGTCAGATGTTCAACGGCTCGTGGCATGGTATACAACACAGTGTTTTTTCAGTGTTTAAAAGGTAGGAATGAGTGTAGAATGTGTGACCCGTGTGTAACCTACATAACACTGTCTCTCTTCTCTCTTTGTCTCTCTCTGTCTCTCTGTCTCTCTGTCTCTCTGTCTGTCTCTCTCTCTCTCTCTCTCTCTCTCTCTGTCTCTGTCTCTCTGTCTCTCTCTGTGTCTCTGTCTATCTGTCTGTCTGTCTGTCTCTCTTTGTCTCTCTCTGTCTTTCTGTCTCTGTCTCTGTCTCTGTCTATCTGTCTGTCTCTCTCTCTCTCTCTGTCTGTCTCTGTCTCTCTCTATCTCTCTCACACACACACATACACGCACACACACGCACAAGCGCACACTCACACGTTTTCACACACATACACACACATGCATACACATACACTGACACACACATATACGCATACATACATACACACATTCACTCTCTCTCTCTCTCTCTCACACACACACACACATATATATATATATACACATATGTAACACACACACACACACACACACACACACACACACACACACACACACACACAACAACACACACACCACGCACACGCACACACGCCCGCACGCTAACCTAGAAGCAGGTATGTGAATAGACATCAAAAATAAGTACGGAATTACCACACACACACACACACACACACACACAACACACACACGCCATCATAAGTACGGAATTAACACACACACACACACACACACACACACACACACACACACACACACACACACACACACACACACACACACACACACACACACACACACACACACGCCATCATAAGCACACACACACATACACACACATACACACACACACATACGCATACGCACGCACGCACACACGCACACAGGGAATACACTTACACACGTCTAAAATATTTAAATGGCTTTATTCAAATTTGTGTAATTAAGAGAGCTGTATAGCAATGATTTTTAAAACAAACACATTTCTATATATAGACAATTCTCTGTATAGCTGTGATTTTTTAAAACAACAATATTTCTAGACAGAGATAATTCGATCAGAAACCTGACTGGTAAGACAAATGTAGATTACATTATAAAACATGTTGTCGGCAAATGACTGTAGATTACATTATAAAACATGTTGTCGGCAAATGACTGTAGATTACATTATAAAACATGTTGTCGGCAAATGACTGTAGATTACATTATAAAACATGTTGTCGGCAAATGACTGTAGATTACATTATAAAACATGTTGTCGGCAAATGACTGTAGATTACATTATAAAACATATGTTGTCGGCAAATGACTGTAGATTACATTATAAAATATATGTTGTCGGCAAATGACTGTAGATTACATTATAAAATATATGTTGTCGGCAAATGACTGTAGATTACATTATAAAATATATGTTATGGGCAAATGACTGTAGATTACATTACAAAACATATGTTATGGGCAAATGGCTGTTAAAGAATGAAGAAATGTTTTTGTTTTCTATTGTTTTGTTTTGTTTTGTTTTGCTTTAACACCAAAGGAAATAAGAGGGAAGCAGGGAGAATTTTATATGTTACTTAGTTAATATTGTTTTGCTTTGTTTTGTTTTGGTCGAAGAAGTTATGAATGGAAAGTCATTGTGTTTGGTTTGGTGTGGTGTAGTTTGGTCGTTTCTTTCTTTGTTTGCCTGCCTGTCTGTCTGTCTGTCTGTCTGTCACGAGGTGATGACGCAATAGGTGACAACACCAGTCATTACGTATGCTAGAAATGACGTCAGGATCCCTCTGTTGATGATGTTTCTCCCATCAGATGCAACTCCGATATGGACAACATCTGCAGAAAACGACAACACTCAATTCGTATGGGAACACACTCGTGACCAAATGCGAGAAAAGACAACCTTTTAAATGTTTTTCTTTATCTTCGCAGCATGGCAGATTTTTGATTTATTTATTTAAG
>JAPXFY010000034.1:17298380-17303380 GCA_030674185.1 Monoplex corrugatus
CTGTCTGTATATCTCTGTCTCTCTCTTTCTCTTTTGCCCTCTCTCTCTCTCTCTTTCTCTCTCTCTCCCACTCTCTCTCTCTCTCTCTTTTCTCTCTCTCTCCCACTCTCTCTCTCTCTCTCTTTCGCTCTCTCTCTCTCTCCCACTCTCTCTTTCTCTCTTTCTCTCAGACACTCTCTCTCCTTCACACATATACATGCACACACACACATAATAATAATAATAATTAATAATTACAATATTTATATAGCGCAAAATCTTGATAAAATCAAATCTAAGCGCTGAAGCAGACACACACGCACGCACGCACGCACGCACGCACGCACGCACGCACGCACGCACGCACACACACGCACGCACACACACACAAAACACACACACACACACACGCATGGCTATAAATGGGGAGAAAGAATAAAAGTAATAAAAGCAAGAATAAAAGCAATGGAAAATTATAGAGAGCATAGCATATACAATTATATATTATAACCATGTGATTCCCCTCCGAGCGGAGACAGGCTGCAGAGGGGGGGGGGGGGGAGGGGGTTGAGTGAGGTTAGGATTTTATGCGGAGGAGAAAAGAAGGAGACAAAAGTAGGTTGCTGACGGACTGAGAGAGGAAGTTTGTTCCAGGAGAGTGGACCAGAAATAGAGAAGGCTCGTGGACCATAGGTATTGAGCTTAGTGCGTGGAAAGCGAAAAGTCAGAGGATCGGAGGCAGAGCGGAGGGTACGTGAGGGAACGTAGATCTCAAGTAGGCTTGACAGGTAATCGGGGGCTGCGTTATTGAGGCTTTTGTAGCACATGGTGTCTAGTTTGTACTGTATGCGCTTTGATACAGGGAGCCAGTGAAGTTGTGCCAGGAGAGGAGATATGTGGTCAGCTTTTTTCTTTTTGAGTACAAGGCGTACAGCATTGTTTTGAATGCGCTGTAGGATGTGAATGGTGGAGGCAGGAAGACCAGACAGGAGTGAATAGCAATAGTCAATGCGAGACATTATGAAGGAGAGAACGAGTTTTGCAGTTGTTTCCACAGAGAGATACTTCCTGATCAGCCTTATACGATGGAGATGATAGTAGCAAGATCTGGCAGTTTGAGAAACAAAGTTGTTCATGGAGAGGGTAGAGTCAATGCAGACACCAAGGTTTTTAGCTGAATCAGAAATTGGGACTGATGTGTTACATAATGGGAGAGAAAGAGGAGGCAGCTGAGAAAGTTTCTGACGGGTGCCAATGAGGATAGCTTCTGTCCTGTCGTCATTAAGCTGAAGTTTGTTGAACGTCATCCAGTTCTTAATGTCCGAGTAACACTCAGTGGTGCGAGTCAACAGGAACTGTCTTGAAGTTGGGTGTCATCAGCATAGAAGTGGTGTTTTATAGAGTGGGAGTTGATGATGGTGGACATACGCGCGTACACACGCATATGTACATACACAAACACACACACACAAACACACACACACACACACAAACACACACACACACACACAAACATACACAAACAAACACACTCACACACACACACAAACATACACACACACACACAAACACCATCTTCTCCCAACGATCTCTTTTTTTTGTTTGTTTGTTTGTTTGTTTGTTTGTTTGTTTGTTGTTGTTGTTATTGTTGTTGTTGTTGTTTAAAAAAAAGAAGGGGAGGGCGGAGATCTTTAAAAAAAAAAAGGGGGGGGGGGGGATTGACAAAACAGCAAAGCATTCTTACTGATGACCCTGACGTTGAAATGTGCGTGGCCCTGAACATCCATGTCCGTGAAATCTGTCAGACATGTGAGGGAGAAATTGGGAGCTCCCGCCGTGATGAAGAGGGTTAGGACACTGGTCACGTTCTCCCTGTCACAGGTAACACAAGATGGGGCATGCATCAGCTAACACACACACACACACACACACACACACACACACACACACACACACACACACACACACACAACACATAACATACACAACACATCACACACACACACATCACACACCACACAAACACACACACACACACACAACACACACACACACACACAAACACACACACAAAACACACACACACACACACACACCACACCACACATACGCGCACACACACACACACACACACACACACATTCTGGGCCGAGGGGAAAGAAGTGGACAGCAAGCAGAGGGTCCTCAAGAGTTCATCGTCATCATCGTCGTCGTCGTAGTCGTCGTCATCAAAATCATCATCATCGTCATCATCATCATCATCATCACCACCACCACCACCACCACCATCACCACCACCATCATCATCATCGTCGTCGTTGTCGTCGTCGTCGTCGTCATCATCATCATCATCATCACCACCACCACCACCACCGCCTTCATCATCATCGTCGTCGTCGCCGATGTCGTCATCGTCATTATTATCATCATCTTCATCATCACCACCACCACCACCGCCATCAGCATCATCATCATCGTCGTCGTCGTCGTCATCGTCATCATTATCGTCGTCATCATCACCATCACCATCACAATCATCATCACCACCGCCGCCATCGTCATCATCATTGTCGTCATCGTCATCATTATCGTCGTCACCATTAACAACAACATCATCATCATCACTGTCATCATCACTGTCATCATCATCACCATCATCGTCGTCGTCGTCGTTGTCGTTGTTGTCGTCGTCATCGTCACCATCATCGTCGTCATTACCATCACCATCATATCACTGCCACCATCATCGTCGTCGTCGTCGTCATCATCATCATCGTCGTCGTCGTCATCATCATAACACCGTAACCATCATCATCATCATCATCATCATCATCATCACATCACCATCATCATCACCATCACCATCATCATCACCATCATCATCATCATCATCATCACCATCATCACCGCCATCATCGTCGTCGTCGTCGTCATCATCATCGTCGTCGTCGTCGTCATCATAACACCGTAACCATCATCACAATCACCATCATCATCACCATCATCATCATCATCATTATCACCATCACCATCATCATCATCATCACCATCATCATCACCGCCACCATCATCGTCGTCGTCGTCGTCATCATCATCATCGTCGTCGTCGTCATCATCATAACACAGTAACCATCATCACCATCACCATCACCATCATCATCACCATCATCATCACCATCACCATCATGATCACCATCACCATCACCATCATCATCACCATCATCATCATCACCACCACCACCACCACCATCACCACCACCACCATCACTATAATCATCATCATCACCATCACCATCATCATCACCATCATCATCATCATCATCATCACCATCACCATCATCATCACCACCATCACCATCACCACACCATCACCACCATCACCACCACTATAATCATCATCATCATCATCATGGCCCTCCATACGAATCTGATTTTTGTCGCTGCATGTATATCTCCTACCCTTTCCATCCCCATTCACTCTGCAAAACCAATAGTTTCTCCCTAGATCTACCTGGTGCTCTTTTTCCCCTCTAGTTTTCCTGTTGTGACTAGGTGCTCAAATTTCTCTCGCCTCATAAAATGTCTTATTAATGTTGTTTGCCTTTTCAGAATCTTATTCGTTAATGTTCTTTTTTGTCTTTGCTTCTTTCGGGACTGTCTAAGTTTCCTTTTTTTTTTTCTCTCTCTCTCTGTTTTTCTGTCCATGGAACCCTTAACAGTCTTCGTCCTCAGATATGCATATTGTTTTTGTTGTTCACAGTCCAGCTGACTGTGCAGAGCCATATCAGGGTTATAACCATCTCAAAATGTACACAATACCTGACTGGAAAAAAATAATGGGAAAGAAAATTCATGCATATATCAACGCATTTTGCACATAATCTAAGGCTATGCCCCTGGCGTTGGTCACTCCGTCCAATTTTTCATCGCGGGTGTTTAAAACAAAACAAACCTGAATATAAATTTAAACATGACTAAAGACACTAAAACATGTATAAAACAGACCTAGATTACCTAAAATTGCTTCTGCGTATGGCATTTCCTTAGAGCCGAAAATGCACTTTATAAATGTACCCAATTATCAATCCTAATAAAAATTATGTAAGGCTTTATGGAACACATACAGATGCATTGACCAAAAAGGCAGAAAAAAAATGATAGGAAGAGATGACAGAAAGCAAAAGATCAAAGCAGTAACAAAGAGAGCGAAAGAAAAGAGGAAATTTCTAGCATAGAATTCTCAGAACGTTGGAATACTACATGTATATATATTGAAAGACCCCTGACATCCCCACGGGAGAAGATACACAATATATCTCACCTGTCTCACCTGTCGGCGTCAACGGGTTTGGTGTTGGCCGCTGCACATTTTTACACCACCATTCCCTCCAGGCCGCTCTGTCTTGACTTTTGTGGACAATTTCTTGAATATTTAGGCCACTGATGTTGGTTATGTTCTCGATGTATGAGACTGGAGGTCTGTCTTTCTTCCTGTTTGCTACTGTTTCTCCTTGAAAGATGATTGCCATGAGGTCTGTGTTCTTGTTGCATAACCCATGGCCAATGTATTTTTAGTCTTCTCTTGTTGATATCTGTTATAGTTTTCTGGTGGTATCAAGTTCTTCCAGGACACTTTCATTGGTTCTTCTATCTGTCCATTTGACACGTAGTAGTCTCCGATAAAACCACATCTCTACTGCCTCAATTCTTCTGCAATCAGTTCTTCTCAGCGCCCAGGCTTTGCAGCCATAAATCATGACTGGCCATATCGAATATTTTAAAAGTCTAACTTTCAGGCCATTTGGTATGCCTCTGTCTTTCCAGATGTTGTTGAGCTGGACCATTTCTTGCTTTGCCATTCCAATTTTTATTTTGATGTCTTTGGAGCAGGTTCCATCATCAGTTTTTACAAAATCAAGATATTTGAAATCCTTAACATTTTCTAAAAGAACTTTGTTAAATAAGATTTGATGATTGTTTTCAGTGACTTTGCCTTTGATATGGAGCACTTTTACATACAT
>JAPXFY010000034.1:17315880-17390880 GCA_030674185.1 Monoplex corrugatus
AAACCGGGAATTATCTGAAATATTCGATAACTCCATAGGCGTGAGACAAGGATGTGTCTTAAGCCCTACTTTATTTTCGGTATTAATAAATCAATTAGCCAATTGTATGGATGAAAAGGGGCGACATGGCATCCAGCTGATGCCAGGTTCAATGGAAATATTCATTCTTCTTTTTGCAGATGATGTAGCCCTTCTGTCAACAACACCAAATGGTTTGCAAAACCAGTTAAGAGTCTTGCAGACATACTGTGCCAGCATGAAACTGGAAGTTAATCTTGAAAAAACTAAGGTTATGGTTTTCAGAAGAGGGGGCTTCTTAGGACGACATGAACAATGGTTTTACAAAGGGACAAAATTGGAAGTAGTTAGTAAATATTGTTATCTGGGGTTCAGTTTCACGACAATGATTAGCACCAAGGCCGGCACAGAACATTTGGTGACAAAAGGTAAAAAAGCAACTTTGCTATTAAACAGGACTTTTCAAAAATATAAAGACATGACTATAGAAACTTTCTTCAAGTTGTTTGATGCAAAAATTCAACCTATTTTGTTGTATTCTTCTGAGATATGGGGACTTAACAGACTCGAGCATATAGAGAAAGTACATTTGGTATCGTGCAAAAGACTGTTGGGTGTTCCAGTCAGGACACCTAACAAGATGGTATATGGGGATTTGGGAAGATATCCTCTTTATGTCAACTCCTCAACTACCTGTCTTAGATATTGGTTTAAATTACTGGAAATGAATCCAAATAGGTTACCTTATAAGGCTTACCAAATGTTAGTGGAACTTGACAGGGCTGGGAAAGAATGCTGGGCTTCAAAAATAAGGGAAATTTTGTGTGAAACGGGATTTAATATCGTGTGGCTGCAACAAGGTGTTGGTGATGTAAAAGCCTTTTTGCGTGTATTTAAACGGAGACTTGTAGACTTATATATTCAAGAATGGTCTGGGTCACTCAGAGACAGAGATAGGTATGAAAGCTACAGATCATTTAAGACTATCTTTGAAAAAGAGAAGTACATTGACTCTATTGATATATACTGTTTCAGAGTTGCCCTTTCACAAACAAGGTTGAACGTTTTACCACTAAACAATAATATAAATAGATACAGTGAATCTGATCAAGAAAAGGTGTGTCCATTTTGCAGGACAGAATCTGAAAACGAAGAACACTTATTATTTAGATGTTCCACTTACGCTGATCTCAGGGCGAAATTTTTAAAGGATTTAGTCAGCATGCCTATGTGCATACTGCTCCAATCAACAAATAGCCACCGAAGCCACAGCGTATCCAGATACGTTTTCCACGCCATGAATAGGAGAAAAAAATTGTTAAAAGGAGAAGAAAAGTAAATAGTTATGTAGATACTAGCACTAGAATTTCAGACAATAATTAATTTCAATTGTAAAGAAAAAAAAAAAATGTTTATTTGAATATGAAAGGGGTGCTCATATAGAGACACATGTGCATAGGTGCCTGTGTATTCACATTGACGTTGGTGTACTTATGTGCATATATAGGTGATAGTATCTACATTATGTATATGTGTGGGTACATATGTATATATATCTATGTATGTATATATGTATGAGTGATTATGTATGTGTGCGTGTATATAGATGTGTATGTGTGTATGTGCGTTTATACATAACCTTCAATTCAGTCTATGGCCTGAACCATTGCTGACCGCCGAAGATTGAGTTATCTCTGAACTAAAAGATGCACGAAATGCTAAATATGCGTTGAATGATCATTTGGTATTGTCTCAATGTCAATTGTTTTGGTAAATGAGTGACTGATCTGCGATTAGTCTGATTAATGGATTGGCATTATGAATGTCTGTTTTTGCCAATTAACCGACTGTTTTGGGGTCGAATTGCTCTTATGTCATATATTTCTTGTTTCACTTCATTGTACATTAATTCCATTGATTGGTTTAGATTCACTGGTGAATAAATTGATAAACTGAACGCATGATTAGCTGACAACGGAATGATTATATGATTTGTTAATTGATGGCGATGGGTGGCTCACCGACCGATCGATTTATAGATTGATGGTTTTAGCTATTGATCGATCAGTGATTGAATTATGGAATGTATGGATGATTGATTCGCGTTATTTGAAGTAACGATTGCAAATTGATATATTGAACTCAGTTAAATTCTAGGTTATCTGGTCGATTAAGTCACTGGATGACTGATTAACTGGTTAAATGATTGATCGATTGATTGATTGAGAGAGGGACTGATTACGTTAAGTGATTGTTACTGAAGTGATATCGATTGTACAGTTGGATGATGCATCTGACCCAGTCAATTGAAAGCTGATTTGTCAGTTGAATCACGGGCTGAATGGCGGATTCTTTGATTGATCAACTGGTAAATCAGTTGATTGATTGGTTAATTGATTGGTTGACTGTTTGATTGATTGGTTGTTTGGTTGATCGATTGATGGATTGAGTGTTTATGTCAAGTACCTGTGGTTGAATATATTGATCAACTGTATGATCTCCGAAGGGTACAAGAAATGTCAGATCTGTGCACTAATTGAATGGTTTGTTTGTCTGATAGCCAGTTATTGTAAAATTGACAGTTGGATGAATGATATAGATGCGGTTAATGACAAATATTCTTAGCTGGCCAGTTAAGGAATATGGACTAGAATACAAATGAAAAGACCACTGTAAATGCAAAGATGAATGTATCCCAGCTTATGTGACGGTAAACGATAGAAGGGGACAATGTGACAGAGTTCACTGCAGTTTGAAAGTATAACTTGTATGAATGTATAAGAAAACCTGATCTCCTCCCCTCCCCTTCCCCATGCATGTATTGTGGCCTAAGGCCGATGTACAATAAACATTTTCTGAGTTCTGAGTTCTGAGTTCTGTCTCTCTCTCAATTAGTCCCTATCCCGCTCTTTCACTGTCATCTCTCTCTCTCTCTCTCTGTCTCTCTCAATCAGTCCCTATCCCGCTCTTTCACTGTCATCTCTCTCTCTGTCTCTGTCTCTTTCTCTCTCTCTCTCTCTCAATCAGTCCCTATCCCGCTCTTTCACTGTCATCTCTCTCTCTGTCTCTGTCTCTTTCTCTCTCTCTCTCTCTCAATCAGTCCCTATCCCGCTCTTTCACTGTCATCTCTCTCTCTGTCTCTGTCTCTCTCTCTCTCTCTCTGTCTCTCTCAATCAGTCCCTATCCCGCTCTTTCACTGTCATATCTCTCTCTGTCTCTGTCTCTCTCAATCAGTCCCTATCCCGCTCTTTCACTGTCATCTCTCTCTCTCTCTCTGTCTCTCTCAATCAGTCCCTATCCCGCTCTTTCACTGTCATCTCTCTCTCTCTCTCTCTCAATCAGTCCCTATCCCGCTCTTTCACTGTCATATCTCTCTCTCTCTCTCAATCAGTCCCTATCCCGCTCTTTCACTGTCATCTCTCTGTCTCTCTCTCTCAATCAGTCCCTATCCCGCTCTTTCACTGTCATCTCTCTCTCTCTCTCTCTCTCAATCAGTCCCTATCCCGCTCTTTCACTGTCATCTCTGTCTCTCTCTCTCTCTCTTTGTGTCTCAATCAGTCCCTATCCCGCTCTTTCACTGTCATCTCTCTCTCTCTCTCTCTCTCTCTCTCTCTCTCTCTCTCTCTCTCAATCAGTCCCTATCCCGCTCTTTCACTGTCATCTCTCTCTCTCTCTCTCTCTCTCTCTCTCTCTCTCTCAATCAGTCCCTATCCCGCTCTTTCACTGTCATCTCTCTCTCTCTCTCTCTCTCTCTCTCTCTCTCAATCAGTCCCTATCCCGCTCTTTCACTGTCATCTCTCTCTCTCTCTCTGTCTCTGTCCTCTCTCTCTCTCTCTCTCTCAATCAGTCCCTATCCCGCTCTTTCACTGTCATCTCTCTCTCTCTCTCTCTCAATCAGTCCCTATCCCGCTCTTTCACTGTCATCTCTCTCTCTCTCTCTCTCTCTCTCAATCAGTCCCTATCCCGCTCTTTCACTGTCATCTCTGTCTCTCTCTCTCTCTCTTTGTGTCTCAATCAGTCCCTATCCCGCTCTTTCACTGTCATCTCTGTTTGTCTCTGTCTCTCTCTGTCTGTCTCTCTCTTCTTTCTCTGTCTGTCTCTGTCTCTCCTTCTTCACCATCTACCCCTCCCTCTGTCTTAGATATATTCTAGGTCATGGACGAAAAATCCGAAACAGTATGTGATATAACCTTTAAAGGAAAAATCTATACTTAGTATTATACCCCATCCCTCACCCCTGGGGATGCTGGGGGCTCTTTCAGTGTAAATGGTATCCCCACCTTCTGGAAATTCTCTGCTTGAAATTTCCTCTTTTCTGTCCCAATGTATAATTAGTTTTTTTCCTGTTGAAGTCCATGTTGAAACAGTGATAGCCCTGATATGGCAGTACACAGTCGGCTGGGCTTAAAACAAAAGTAACAGTAACAGCTGTCCCTTTTGAGAGCGCGTCGCCGTATTGCAGCGCCACCCTTTTTGATTTTTTTTTTACCAGGGCTTTGGAAAGGCAAGAAGCCTAACTGGCCATCAAGAGAAGGACCTGGGAAATTAACCCATCTCTCCAGTGTTTTTATGCCAGGGCAGCCGGGCAAATGCCCTGCTCTTTACGATTTTCAACTGCCATAGAATCTTTAGCGTGTGCCGGCTAGAAGGCACACGGGTCTGACTTGTTTTTCATCCGCTTCCAAAGGACTGGACGTTCAGTTCGATTTTCCGTCAGAGATGAAAAAGTTCGAGGCCTCTACGGGAAACAACCCTGGAACTTCGGCCGCGGGTTTAGTTAATGGCAGGTGAACGTCTGAACCATTCTGTCACTTTCTCTTCCCATCCATAACTGGAATTCTGGCATGTACTTTGCCACACACAGACTACAGGTATAACTGGCGAAAACTGATTACTCATAATAACTTTGGTAAACCTGTCGCCGTGGTGTAATTGTTAGCATAGCAGACTACCGAGTGGAAGGTTGCTGGTTCGAATCGCTATCAGTTGCTTGAAAAATCGTTGTGGGACTTGCGCCTTATCTACATATGCACACACACACTAACACACACACACACACACACCACACACACATACACACACACACACACAAACACACATACACACACACAAACAGACATACACACACACACAAACACACACAAACACACACACACACACAAACCACACACACAAACGCACGTGCACACATACACACACATACACACACAAACACACACAAACACACACACACACACACACACACACACACACACACACACACACACACACACACACACACACACACACACACACACACACACACAGACGCGTCTTAACGCGGAGCTCTGAAGACAACATTAACATTTTCATGCCATTCTTTATTCAACAGGAAACAATTCACACAACATTTATTCCCTCAAACACACAGACATAAAGAATAACTGACGGTGTAGAAGTTATTTGCAATGGATGCATCACAATCGGTTTGTTCAGTTCCATATACGCTCATCCCAAATCTTTTCCCCCTTGGGGATGCTGAGGGCTCTTTCAATATGAATAGTTTTTCCACCTTCTGGAAATTCTGTGCTAGAACTTTCCTCTTTTCTGTCACTCTCTTTGTTTCTTTCTTCCTTTGCTTCCTGTCATTTCTTCCTATCATTTTCTGTCTTGCTGGTCCATTTACCTGTATGTGTTAGATGAAGACGTGTTAGCCCTGATATGGCTCTAGTAGTTGGCTAGGCTATAGCAATATGAATTAGAACCGTGTTCGATAAAGTTTTACGTATTTTCTCTTTAGATTGATGATTGGGTACATGTATTAAATACATTTTTGGTTCTAGGGAAATGAGATATGCAGAAGCAATTTTAGGTAATTTAGGCCCGTCTTTAAACATGCTACATGTAAAGTTGTATTCAGATACGTTTTTTTAAATCCCCTGTGTGATAAATGGTACTGAGTGGTCAACGCCAAGCACATATCCTTAAATTATGCGTGAGTGCATTGATATGTGTACTTAATTTTGTTGTTGATTTTTTTTTATGTTGAAGTATTGGTGTGTATTGAAAACGGTTATAGCCCTGATATGGCTCTACGCAGTCCGCTGGGATTGAAACAAAACTAATAATAATACTAACCCAAATCTTGCAGCAGTAAAACGGCAGATGGTTGGGTTTCCTATAAAACACTAGTAAATATGTCGATTTTGTGGTTGAACTTTTTATTTTGCAGTTTACACTTGAACAGATAGATTTTTCACTGTTGTCTTTTTACTTAAACTTGGGTGTCGTTTTTGACGTGATGTTAGCACTGATATGGCTCTAGTAGTCGGCTGGGCAATAAGCACTATGGACTGAACTAAACAAAAATAACTATTACAATGTTGAAGTATTGTGTATGATTTGAAACGGTTTTAGCCCTGATATGGCTCTATGCAGTTGGCGGAGCTTTAGACAAGAATGACAGTAACAATGATTTTGGTTACTTGTTGTCTTCACCATGGACAAAGGAAAGAGAAAGAAAAAAGTTAACGACGACAATAGGTGCTCCTGTGGAGCACCTTCGTCCGGTGGAGATGTGATGCAGCGTAGGTGACACCAGACCGTCAGCCAGCTACTGCGACCAAAATTAAACCCAAAGTCAAACTTAGAAACACCAAAATAGCAACATGGAACATCAGAACACTGTTGCAGAAAGGTAAATTAGGCAACATCAAAATGGAGATGGAAAGGCTTAACATCAGTATTTTAGGACTAGGGGAAATGAGATGGAAGGGGATGATAACATCAGGAGAATATATAGTGATATACTCTGATGGTAATTCACATGAAAGAGGAGTAGGCATCATAATGGACAAAGACAAATCAAAAGCAGTTAAGGGATACTGGGCAGTGTCCGACAGAGTTATACTGGTCAAATTGAGAGGCAAACCATTTGATATCAACATCATACAGGTGTATGCACCAACATCCACAAGTACTCAGGAAGACATCGACAACTTCTACAAAGTTTTAGAGATAGCCAAGATCCAATGTAAATCACAGAAGTTACAGTCACAATGGGAGATTTTAATGCTAAAGTGGGACAGGATAGGGTGGAGGATATAGTTGGACCTCATGGCCTTGGTACACAAAATGAAAGGGGAGGGAAACTTGTAGAATGGGCACAGATGAATGTGTTCATAGTAGGAAACACCTGGTTTGAGCAGCCTAACAGAAGAAAATTGACTTGGATGAGTCCAGGAGATAATACCAAAAATCAGATTGACTACATCCTGATCAACAAAAGATTTAGAAATTATTACTGTCAGCAAAACCACTACCAGACACAGACTGCAACAGTGACCACAATTCTGTAGTGGGAAGATTTAGACTGAAATTGAGGAAAAGGAAACAGACCAAAAGCAACATCAAACTAAACCTTGGACTCTTAAAGACAGATGAAATGATACGTCAAAAATTTAATGTACATGTTTAAAACAAATTCAGTGCTCTGGAAGACGTTGGTGACAGTGAGGAAAATGGACAAAGTTGAGAAGTTCGATAAATGAAGCTTGTGAAGAAATCCCTAAGGCAGATAGAAAAGCAAAAAAGAGCTGGATGACTAATGAAATTTTGGGCCTGATGGAGGAAAGGAGGAGGGTAAAGAGAAACGAGGAAATATGCAGGAAGATAAACAAAGAAATCAGGTATAGGTGCAATGAAGCTAAGGAAGCTTGGCTGAACACAAAATGCAAAGAGATAGAAAACGACACAAAATGGATCTTCAGGGTATGTACAGACGAATTGAAGAAATTGTCGACAGGAAAAATACATGCACATCAACTGGTTGCTTAAAATCGAAAGATGGCACGCTTATCATGGAAAAAGACAAAATACTGGACAGATGGGTAGAGTACATTAAAGACATTTTTGAGGATGACAGAAACGAAGAACACATTATAAAAAAGAACTTTGAAGGACCACCCATAATGAAAGATGAAGTTAGAGCAGCACTGAAAAAGATGAAACCAGGAAAAGCCCCAGGACCAGACAACATTACTACAGAGATGATTGAAGCTCTGGAGGAATTTGGCATAGAAAAAATAAGTCCTCCTAAATGAAATTTATGACACTGGAAAAATCACTAAAGATATGTCAAAATCAATTTTCATTGCACTTCCAAAGAAGACAGGGGCTATAGAATGCGAACTCCATCACACAATCAGTTTGATGAGTCATGTAACAAAAATCCTGTTAAGATTAATCTTGATGAGGACAAGGAATAGAATCAAAAGAGAAATGGCAGAAGAACAGTGTGGATTTGTGGAGGGGAAAGGAACTATTAATGCCATATACATCCTAAGAACTATCATAGAGAGGTCAATTGAGATGAATAAGGATTTGTATTTATACTTTGTTGACTATACTAAGGCTTTCGATCGGGTACGACATGAAGAATTGATCAACCAACTGGAGAGACTCAATGTTGATGGAAAAGATCTACGAATAATCAGGAATATGTACTGGGAACAAACAGCTGCAATGAGAATAGAAAACAATATAAGCTCTTTCCAAAACATCAAAAGAGGAGTCAGACAGGGTTGTGTTTTGTCACCAGATCTGTTTTCACTATACATGTATTGCGAAAACATCATGAGAAACCTAGAAGAAGACCCTGGATTAAAGGTTGGAGGGAAAATGATAAACAACATTCGGTACACAGATGACACCGTGCTAACTGCAGAAAATGGAAGGGACCTACAAAACCTTGTGAATATACTAGAAATAGAAAGCAAAGGTAAGGGGTTGGAACTAAACAGCAGGAAGACTGAAGTCATGGTGATCAGTAAAAAACATGAAATCCCCTCCTGCAAAATAACAGCAAATGGCACAACCTTGACACAGGTTAATAAGTTCAAATACTGGGACGGCAGATGCACATCGGAAATAGCTGGCACAATCGGCCAAGCCAAAACAGCATTCAAGAAGATGACAAGCATTCTTACCAACAAATGCCTATCAATTAACATCAGAAAGAGAGTTCTTGAATGTTATATAGAACCAATACTGTTGTACGGATGCGAGGCGTGGACAGTTAGCAAGCAAAGCCAGAGCAAGATTGAGGCAGCCGAGAAGTGGTTTCTCAGAAGAATGTTGAGAGTTCCGTGGACAGCAAAGAAAACAAACGAGACAGTCTTGATGGAGGCAGACACAAGTAGATCACTCAAAGGAAGATTAGGAAAAGACAAGCAACATTTATAGGCCATTTTATGAGGAAGGGGGATTTAGAGCACCTGGTCACAACGGGAAAGTTGGAGGGAAAGAGAGCACCAGGTAGACCTAGGGAGAGAATGCTGGACGGACTTGCAGAGTGGCTGCGGATGAGGAGGGTGGGGGAGATGCTGGGGGCAATGAGAGATAGAGATGGTATGGTCGCCAACGCCATGCGGCAGGGCACCTGATGATGATGACGATGTTGTCTTCACCACGTCGGCATGCATATAGGACGACAAAGATCACGTCAATTATCACCAACAAGCCGCCACGATCGCCACGACGATGAAGAGAATGATCGTGCCTTCGCCTTCTTCTTTTTTTGCCACGTCCGTTGTTTGTGTTCTGTTGTCCCCCCCCCCCCCCCCCTTGTTGTTCGTTTGGCTTGGTCGTTTGATTCACTGGTGCTACTGCTGTCTCTGAAATGAAATGAGTACGAAACACTGAACTATTACACGGTCATTTGAAAGAATAAATGTTAGTACTCGAGTTTGACAAGTAAACGTTACCTTCCCGTTTACTTGCAGGTTAAGCGTGGTTTTTGACTGTTGTCTTTTTATCTTAACCTGGTTGTTTTTGACGTGGTGTTAGCCCTGTTATGGCTCTAGTAGACGGCTGGCTAAGCAGGTCAAGTTCATATTGCTTCTAGCCCATGAAACTGAAATATGGGCTATATAAGCAAATGAACTTGACTTAGTTTTCTATATTTGCACTGTAGACTTGCAAAGTTACCTGTGGGCATGTCCTTTGTTTTTGTTTTTTGTGTTTTTTTACTGTTACTTTTTTATCTTAACCCGTTGTTTTTGACGCAGTGTTAGCCCTGATATGGCTCTAGCAGTCGGCTGGGTTATAAGCAATATGAAGTGTGTGTGTGTGTGTGTGTGTGTGCGTGCGTGTGTGTGTGTGTGCGTGCGTGCGTGTGTGTGTGCATGCGTGCGTGCGTGCGTGCGTTTATGTGTGTGTGCATGCACAGCTTGTGTGTGTTTGTGTATGTGTTTGTGTGTGTGTGTATGTGTGTGTGTGTATGTATGTATGCACAGCTTGTGTGGTGTGTGTGTGTGTATGTGTTGTGTGTGTATATGTGTGTGTGTGTTTGTGTGTGTATGTATGCACAGCTTGTTTGTGTGTAGGCTTATGTGTGTTTGTGTAATGTTGTGTGCGCGTACGTTTTTGTGTGCGTGCGAGCATATACGTGTGTGTATTTTCATGTGTGTGATTGTAACTGATAAATTGAAAAACGTATTTTTTTTGAAGGTTTCCGAGACGTCCTCCTGATGCAATTTTCTGTTTTTTTCGTGAGATCAATAGATTTCACTTCATATGATTTTACATCTGTTTTTCTTTCATCGCATTTTTAGACTTGTTAACGGTGGCGTGGTGTTTGTCTTTTATCTTAACGGTTTTGTTGTTGTTGTTGTGTTGTTGTTTTTGACGTGGTATTAGCCCTGATATGGCTCTAGTAGTCGGCTGGGCTATAAGCAATATGAACTTGAAGTGTGTGTGTGCGTGTGTGTGTGTGCGTGCGCGCGCGCGTGTGTGTGCGTGCGTGTTTTGTGTGTGTGTGTGTGTGTGTGTGTGTGTGTTGTGTGTGTGTGTGTGTGTGTGTGTGTATGTATGTATGCACAGCTTGTGTGTGTTTGTGTGTGTTGTGTGAATGTGTGTGTGTGTGTGTGCGTGTGTGAGCTTGTGCGCGCGCTTGTGTGTGTGTATGTGTGTGTGTGTGTGTGTGTGTGTGTGTGTGTATGTGTGTGTGTGTGTGCGCGCGCTTGCGTACATGCTTGTGTGTGGGGGGGGGGGAGGGTGTGCTTTTTTGCTTTTTTTTTTAAGGGAAGTGTTGTATTCCTTTTGTGATGTTTATAACCTTAAATGGCCATGTGCATTTGACTGGTCTTTAAACAACACTTCTACTATTCTCAGTGTAGTCACTTACAATTATACGTTTGTATTCAGGTTTGCTTTTTTAAGCCGCAGAAATAGAGAGGAGAACATGGTCAGTAAGTGGCAATAGCATTCACTAATATAAATACAGGAATACATCCATGATATGTGTATTTTCTTTTTCAGGTTTTTTTCTCTACTATCACACCATCACTACTACGTACTTCTACCACTACTACAGCTCCCCCCTGTGGGGATGCCGGGGTGCTCTTTCAGTATGAATAGTATCCCCATCTTCTGAAAATTCTGTGCTAGAAATTCACTCTTTTCTGTCACTCTCTTTGTTTCTGCCTTGTTTTGTTTTGTTTTTGTTTTGCTTTTTGTTTCTTTCTATCATTTTCTGCCTTGCTGGTCCATTCCCCTGTATGTGTTCGATAAAGTCTTACGTACTTTTTCTTGGGATTGATAATTGAGTGCATGCATTAAAATGCATTTTTGGCTGTAGGGAGGTGAGATATGCGGAATTAATTTTAGGTAATTTAGGCCCGTTTTATATATATTTGTTATATCTAAATTTGTATTGGGGTGTGTTTTTTAAATCCCCTGTGCGATAAATTGGACGGTGTAATCAACGCCAGGGGTATGTCCTTAGATTGTGTACACAAATGCATTTGTGTGAACTTAATTTTCTTTTCTTTTTTTTTCCTGGTGAAGTTTTGTATGTTTTGAAACGGTTATAGCCCTGATGTGGCTGTACACAGTCGGCTGGGCTTTAAACAATAACGATAACTACTGCAGCTACTACCACCACCACTACTACTACCACTACTGCTACTGTTGTTATTACTATTACTGCTATTATAATCACTGCTTCTACTGTTGTTATTATTATTACTGCTATTATAATCACTGCTTCTACTGTTGTTATTATTATTACTGCTATTATAATCACTGCTTCTACTGTTGTTATTACTATTACTGCTATTATAATGACTGCTTCTACTGTTGTTATTACTATTACTGCTATTATAATGACTGCTTCTACTGTTGTTATTACTATTACTGCTATTATAATGACTGCTTCTACTGTTGTTATTACTATTACTGCTATTATAATGACTGCTTCTACTGTTGTTATTACTATTACTGCTATTATAATCACTGCTTCTACTGTTGTTATTACTACTACTGCTATTATAATCACTGCTTCTACTGTTGTTATTACTATTACTGCTATTATAATCACTACTTTACTGTTGTTATTACTATTACTGCTATTTAATGACTGCTTCTACTGTTGTTATTACTATTACTGCTATTATAATCACTGCTTCTACTGTTGTTATTACTACTACTGCTATTATAATCACTGCTTCTACTGTTGTTATTACTATTACTGCTATTATAATCACTACTTCTACTACTTATCACTACTGTCACCATTACCACCATTGCGATTTTACGTCTGAATATGGTTTTCTTTAATTGCATTTTAGACTTGCAAGGTAAACGGTGAGCATGGTTTTTGGTTGTTGTCCTTTATCTTAACCTTGTCGTTTCTGACGTGGTGTTAGCCCTGATATGGCTCTAGTAGTCGGCTGGGTTACGAGCAATATGAACTTGAACTTAACTGGTTGTCGTTTTTGGACGCGGTGTTAGCCCTGATACTTAAAGATGTCTAAACACAGATGTCAAATCAAAAATACACAGTTTCGTGAGAAATATGTGGCAGGAGGATTAGAATGAACAGACAGATAACAAAATTTACAAATCCGCCCTAACCTGAAAGAAATTCTCCCATCTGTTGCAGGGAACCGTAAGAAAGAGACGTTATGTAGGTTACACATGGGTCACACAGGCTACAATCATTCGTACCTTTCAAAAAAAAATTCCAGTTTTTACAAGAGATCAGATTTCATCAGATATGATTTTATGTCTGTTTTTCTTTAATTGCATTTAAGACATGCAAGGTTAACAGTGAGCGTGGTTTTTAACTATCGTCTTTAATCTTAACGGGTTGTTTTTTGACGTGGTGTTAGCCCTGATATGGCTCTAGTAGTCAGCTGGGCTTAAAGCAATATGAACTGAACTGAACGCCATCACCAATGCGCTGCTTCTGTTGTCATAAGTTTGGCCACATCAAGGACAGATGTTCAGAAACTGAAAACTGTGCCATGTGCGCCAAGGAAGGCACATGAGGGGAGATGCGAAGACCCACTAAACTGCATAAATTGTGGAGGTAACCATCTATCATCCTCGAAAGATTGCCCCGAATGGCAAAAGGAACAAGCAATACAACGACAGAAAACTAAAAAAAACAAAACAAAAAAACCTATTCACGAAGCCAAAAGATTGGTAGAGGGCAGCAGTTCGTCTACCAAAAGTTACACGTCGGTAGTCAAAATAGTTAACAAGTATCCATAGCCTGTCAAACGGATATAAGCTGGAACAAGACAAATTTCGAAACATTGCAAGACACAAAGGCCCTCAGTGGGGGCGTTAAGCCCACTCCCTTCCAGGCTGTTCAACAGCCAAAAGCAGTCAATGTTGGCAACCCAGGGAAACCCAGTCTCCCTGGTAAACCCGCCCCGGCTGTCCAGGAGCAGATCCACAGGAAATGGAGGAGGACCAAAAGTAATGCTGGTAGAAATGAAGAGCTCTCCTCCAGCACTTAAAGGGCCTAAGCCCGGGCTTCCTGCAGGCAGGTCAGCCGTCAGGTCTGACCGACTGAAAAAAGCTTAAATAGAAAACTAGAAAATAAGTACACTCCATTGCAAATTGAGGAGGACGAAACAGATAGGGACTGTATAATTCCGCCAATAATGCAGTCTATAGTCCATTGGAACATACGAGGTGTCTACGCCAATCTAGAGGAGCTCCAGCTACTTTGCCGTGACCTGCAGCCTGCTGTAGTGGCTTTACAAGAAACATTAATACGCAAAGGAAAGAGATTTTCATTAATGAATTTCAACATTGTTTCCAAACCAGCACAACCTAAAGATGGAGGAGTAACGGTTGAGTATGTTTGCTGCTACATAGGTCTGTTTTGTTTAGTTCTATTAATCTGAACACCAGTTTGCAAGCAGTGGCGGCAAGGGTATCTCTAAACAAAACATTAACCATTTGCTCTGTGTACCTCCCTCCATCTGTTGCTGTTTCAAAAGAAGAACTGGTTGATTTGATTGAGGAACTTCCAAAAACTTTTTTGTTGCTCGGCGATTTGAATGGCCATTCGCCGCTTTGGGGTAGTGAAGATACTTCAGCGCGAGGTCTCTTGCTGGAAGATGTCTTCTCCGATTTAAACTTATGCTGTCTAAACGATTGATCTCCGACATTTATTCATCCTGCAAAAGGTACACTTTCCTGTTTGGACTATGAGTGGAAAGTTCTGGATGATCTGCATGGAAGTGACAT
The DNA here is from genome assembly GCA_030674185.1 of Monoplex corrugatus. NCBI lineage: Eukaryota > Metazoa > Mollusca > Gastropoda > Littorinimorpha > Ranellidae > Monoplex > Monoplex corrugatus. Next base: position 17,330,425 of record JAPXFY010000034.1, read on the forward strand.
CTTCCAGTTGTCTTAACAAATCCAAGCGTTGGACATGAATCTCTACCGGAACGCTTTGTTTTTTGTAGGGCTGACTGGGATTTATTCAAGAGGGCTGTCCGGAGTGATTTGGAGGAAGAAAGGGTCCTGCAGAGTGATGATCCAGTAAACACTCTAACGCAGATCATCATGAGCTGTGCCAAACAAGCCATTCCCACATCATCAAAGAAAGCGCACATGCCTAAAACTCCGTGGTTTACCTTAGAATGTAAAGGGATAAAACAAGAACGCAAGAAAGCTCAACGTTGCGCGTTTCAAAGTTCATCGGCAGACAATGTTCAGGCTCACCAAAAACTACGAGTAAAGTCAAGATACATCTTTAAAAGAAACACACAAACAGTCCTGGAGAAACTTCTGCTCGAAACTGACATCCCGAACTCCTAAAAAGAAAGTCTGGAAAATTATCAAATTAAAGGGAAAAACACTTGTCCCTCTGTTCACCATGTGAAAGTGTCAGATTGTTTGATTACTGACCAAAAAGCCGTCTCTAATATGTTGGCGTCTACCATCGAAAAGAACTCTTCCTCAGCAAATAAATCGGCGGTCTTTCGGAAACACAAATCGGTGAAAGAAGAGAAAGCTTGTAACTTCGACTCTGATAACACAGAAGAGTACAATCTTCCACTGACATTAGGAGAATTAAAAGACGCTCTTGTGACTTGCTCTGACTCTTCTCCTGGCTTGGATGAAGTTCATTATCAACTGGTGAAGCATCTCCCGGAAAAGGGTTTGGAAATTCTGTTGGAAGTATACAATTACATATGGACGACAGGATTCTTTCCTCCCTCATGGCGGAAAGCCCTGGTCGTCCCTATACCTAAACCTGGAAAAGATGTATCTAATCCATCCAATTACCGGCCAATAGCCCTTACCAGTTGTCTGTGCAAAGTGATGGAGAAAATGGTCAATAAGAGACTGATGTGGAAACTAGAGAATGACGGCATCTTGGCTAAAGAACAATGCGGTTTTCACAAGCACCATTCCACAGTAGATCATTTAATTCGTCTTGAAACAACCATCCGTAATGCATTTCTGAAGAAACAGCATGTAGTGGCTATCTTCTTTGATTTGGAGAAAGCCTATGATACCAACTGGAAATCGGGAATTCTTATGGATCTACACGAATTGGGTTTTCGGGATCACCTACCTACGTTTATCCAAAAGTTTTTGGCTGATCTACAGTTTCAAGTGTGGGATGGCACTACTCTGTCGGATATCCAAGAGCAAGAGCTGGGTGTACCACAAAAGAGCATTCTCTCTCCTGCGCTGTTCAATATCAAGATCAACAACATAGCCAAATAAATACAGCAGGGCTCGGACTGCTCCCTGTTTGTGGACGATTTTGCGGTTTACGCAAGTGGAAGCTTCTATGCAGGCGTTCAGCGCGGCTGCAGTTGTATGTAGATAAGATCCAGCAGTGGGCAGAGACAAACGGCTTTACTTTTTCCGCAACCAGAACACAGTGTATTCACTTTCATAACCTGCGAGAATTCTTTGCTGCTCCAGAAATTCGTCTGGGAAAGTGCATCATTCCAGCTGTAAAAGAAGCTACATTTCTGGGATTGATTTTTGATGAAAAGTTGAATTTTCTCAGTCATATCCAACATCTAAAAACATCGTGCCAGATAGCTCTGAATATTCTTCGAGTTGTGGCTCATACAGACTGGGGTGCCGACAAGAAAACGCTACTACACCTGTACAGAGCTTTAATTTGCTCTAAACTGGACTATGGCTGCGTAGTATATGGGTCTGCAAGAGAGTTGTACCTAAAGGCACTGGATCCCATTCACCATCAAGGGCTGCGCCTATGTCTTGGTGCATTCAGAACAACTCCTGTGTATAGTTTGTATGCAGGGGCAGGGGAACCTTCCCTGAGCAACCGTAGACTGAAACTAAGTTTAAATTTCTCTTTGAAACTGTTCTCTGAACAGGAAAACCCAGCCTACGACTGTGTCTTCAACCCCAGATTTGAAAGTGACTTTGAAAAACATCCAAAAGTGACTCCTCCTTTGGGGCTGCGTGTCCGTCCCCATTTGGAAAAGGCAGATATAAATTTAGCAGTTGTTAATGACTTCTCTTAGTTTCCACATAGTCCATCGTACAGACAGATAACAAACTTTTCCAAATCCGCCCTAACCTGAACGAAATTCTCCATCTGCTGCAGGAAACCGTAAGAAAGAGACAGTGTTATGTAGGTTACGCACGGGTCACACATCCTACACTCACTCGTACCTTTTGAAAAATGAAGAAGCACCATGGTGTATACCGTGTGATGAGCCGTTGAGCATCCGACACCTCCTCCTCGACTGCTGGGACTTGTACGATGTGAGACAAAAGCACTACACGGCAGAATCGTTAAAGGAGCTCTTCCGAAACGTCCCTCCTGATGCAATTTTCCAGTTTTTACAAGAGATCAATAGATTTCACTTGATGTAATTTTACGTGTTTTTCTTCAATGGCATTTTAGATTTGCAAGGTTGACGGTGAGCATGGTTTTTATGTTTTTTTATCTTAAGGGGTTGTTCTTTTCTTTTTGACGTGGTGTTAGCCCTGATATGGCTCTAGTGGTCGGCTGGGCTATAAGCAATATGAATTGAATTGAATTGAACTGAACTGAACTGGTGTTATCCCTGACATGGCTCTAGTAGTCAGCTGGGCTGTTAGCAATATGAACTGAAGCAATATGAGCCTGGATTTGAGCCCTGATATGACTGAAGTAGTCGGCTGGGCTATTAGCAATATGAACTGAAGCAATATGAGCCTGGATTTGAGCCCTGATATGACTGAAGTAGTCGGCTGGGCTTACAAGCAGCATGAATTTGAACCGTTACTACCACCACCGCACTACTACTGCTACTATTAAAGCAGCTGCTACTATTATCATCATCAGGTGCCCTGCCGCATGGCGTTGGCGACCATGGACTTCCAACCATCTCTATCTCTCGCTGCCCCCAGCATCTCCCCCACCATCTTCATCCTCAGGCACCCTGCAAGTCCGTCCAGCATTCTCTCCCTGGGTCTACCCCTCCAGCTTTCCCGTTGTGACCAGGTGCTCCAAATCCCCCTTCCTCATAAAATGGCCTATAAATGTTGCTTGTCTTTTCCTAATCTTCCTTATGAGTGATCTACTTTTTTGCCTCCATCAAGACTGTCTCGTTTGTTTTCTTTGCTGTTCATGGTACTCTCAACATTCTTCTGAGAAACCACATCTCGGCTGCCTCAATCTTGCTCTGGCTTTGCTTGCTGACTGTCCACGCCTCGCATCCGTACAACAGTATTGGTTCTATATAACATTGAAGGACTCTCTTTCTGATGTTAATTGATAGGCATTTGTTGGTAAGAATGCTTGTCATCTTCTTGAATGCTGTTTTGGCTTGGCCGATTGTGCCAGCTATTTCCGATGTGCATCTGCCGTCTGATGAAATGACCGTTCCCAGGTATTTGAACTTATTAACCTGTGTCAAGGTTGTGCCATTTGCTGTTATTTTGCATGAGGGGATTTCATGTTTTTTACTGATCACCATGACTTCAGTCTTCCTGCTGTTTAGTTCCAACCCCTTACCTTTGCTTTCTGTTTCTAGTATATTCACAAGGTTTTGTAGGTCCCTTCCATTTTCTGCAATTAGCACGGTGTCATCTGCGTACCGAATGTTGTTTATCATTTTCCCTCCAACCTTTAATCCAGGGTCTTCTTCTAGGTTTCTCATGATGTTTTCGCTATATAGTGAAAACAGATCTGGTGACAAAACACAACCCTGTCTGACTCCTCTTTTGATGTTTTGAAAAGAGCTTATATTGTTTTCTATTCTCATTGCAGCTGTTTGTTCCCAGTACATATTCCTGATTATTCGTAGATCTTTTCCATCGACATTGAGTCTCTCCAGTTGCTTGATCAATTCTTCATGTCGTACCCGATCGAAAGCCTTGGTATAGTCAACAAAGTATAAATACAAATCCTTATTCATCTCAACTGACCTCTCTATGATAGTTCTTAGGATGTATATGGCATTAATAGTTCCTTTCCCCTCCACAAATCCACACTGTTCTTCTTCTATTTCTCTTTTGATTCTATTCCTTGTCCTCATCATGATTATTCTTAACAGGATTTTTGTTACATGACTCATCAAACTGATTGTGCGATGGAGTTCGCATTCTATAGCCCCTGTCTTCTTTGGAAGTGCAATGAAAATTGATTTTGACATATCTTTGGGGATTTTTCCTGTGTCATAAATTTCATTTAGGAGGACTGTTATTTTTTCTATGCCAAATTCCTCCAGGGCTTCAATCATCTCTGTAGTAATGTTGTCTGGTCCTGGGGTTTTTCCTGGTTTCATCTTTTTCAGTGCTGCTCTGACTTCATCTTTCATTATGGGTGGTCCTTCAAAGTTCTTTTTTATAATGTGTTCTTCGTTTCTATCATCCTTAAAAAGATCTTTAATGTACTTTCCCCATCTGTCTAATACCTTGTCTTTTTCCATGATAAGCGTGCCATCTTGTGATTTTAAGCAACCAGTTGATGTGCATGTATTTTTCCTGTGAACAATTTCTTCAATTCGTCTGTACATACCCTGAGGATCCATTTTGTGTCGTTCTTCTATCTCTTTGCATTTTGTGTTCAGCCAAGCTTCCTTAGCTTCATTGCACCTATACCTGATTTCTTTGTTTATCTTCCTGTATATCTCCTCGTTTCTCTTTGCCTTCCTCCTTTTCTCCATCAGGCCCAAAATTTCATTAGTCATCCAGCTCTTTTTTGCTTTTCTATTTGCCTTAGGGATTTCCTCACAAGCTTCATTTATAGAACTTCTCAACTTTGTCCATTGTTCCTCACTGCTACTATAATTACAACTAATACTGATAATAAAACTAAAATGAAATAATGATAAGTAAGACTGATAATAATAAACAAATAAATTGAAAATAAAAATAGAAATGATTATAATAAAAAATAATTACAATTAATAACAATCAACAATACTATGTAAGGGAGACAAGTGGCATTACCAGTCCAGTTTCCTTCACAGTTGTCTCCCATAAACCCAGTTCCCGCACAGTCACAGCGGCCTTTGTCACATCGTCTTTGGCCACAGTCCACACCCTGACACCACTCCTCCTCTGTCACATAGGTTTTTTTTTAAAACTTATTTGTGTTCATTTTCAAAACCATAGCATTTACAAACATCTTGAAATGTATACAATGTATAATCAACAGATCTGACAAAATGTAGAAAACACAAGCATTCGTTGCAATATATATATATGTATATATATATAATTTACATACATGCACATTTACACATACACATATATATACACATACACATACACTTATGCATACATATATATACACATGCATACACACGTATATACACATAATACACACATAGACTCATGCATTATACATATAAATTCACATACATAGACACACTATATATATATATATATATATATATATGTACAATGTACAATTAGAAATATATATATATACAAATAATATACAAATGGATATATGATATATATATATATATGCATATGTGTGTGTGTATGTATGTATATATATATATTATATATATATATATATATATATTAATATATATATATATATATATATATATATTGTAGAGTGGCTGAAGACAGAGAGGGTGGAAGATGTGCTTGCGCCAACAAGTAATAGAAGCATATGGAGGGCCATGATCGCCAACGCCATGTGGCAAGAAACTTGATGATGATGTATATATACATACATGTACACACATGTACATCCGCATGTCTAAGTGTAGCAGGTTAAGAGATATAGATAAATTCGCATTTTAAGAAGAAAATTACACGAATGTGCACGTATTTTCATTATTTTTTTTACGTTAACCTGACATCAATTTTGTACAGGTGATGTGTTTTGACCAGCAGATCTTCAACCGTGTCCCAAGATTTTTTGACAAGGGAACACTTTTGAAATATGGTCATTGTTCTCTGTTGTTTCCAAACAGTTTTAATCGCAAAAATCATCCCCCACCTCGTTTGGTTGGAAGTGGGGGGGGGGGGGGGGCTCTTTCAGTATGAATAGTATCCCCATCTTCTGGAAAATTCCTCTTGATAAAGTCTTGTACTTTATCTTACGATCGATAACAGGTTACATGTACTAAAAACATTTTTGGTTCTAGGAAAATGTGACATGTGGAAGCAATTTCAGATAATTTAGGCCTGTTTCGTATGTGTTTTAGTGTCCTCATGTTTAGCCTCCGTGTGGATGCAGGGGGCTTTTTCAGTATAAATAGTATCCCCACCTTCTGGAAATTCTGTGTTAGAAATTTCCTCTATTCTGTCACTCTCTTTGTTTCTGTCTTGTTCCTTTGCTTTGTGTCATTTCTTCCTGTCATTTTCTGCCTTGCTGGTCCGTTCACCTGTATGTGTTCAATAAAGTCTTAAATACTTTGTCTTAGGATTGATGATTAGGTACATGTATTGGTTGCATTTTTGGCTCTAGAAAAATGAGATATGCGAAGCAATTTTTGGTAATTTAGGCCTGTATGTATGTTCTAGTGCCCTTAGTTATGTTTGAATTTATATTCATGTATGTTTTTTTGAATCCCCTGTGTGGTAAATTTGAAGGAGCGGTCGACGCTGGGGGCATGTCCTTGGATTATGTGCGCAAATGCGTTGATATGTGTACTTTTGATACCTCTGATATGGCCGTATGCAGTCGGCTGGGCTTCAAGCAAAAATAACAATAACAATGACTACAAAAATGAACGTACAAATTCCGTTTCTCTTTATATGAAATTATTTCCCAAATACGGTGCACATATTTGTAACCATTTTGACTTAATTCTCTTATGTTTTATGAATTTAAATTGATACATTTTCAATGGAATGTTTGTTACAATCTTTGTAACTGTTCAGAACAATATTTTGGAAGAGTATCATTGGTTAAAATATTGTAGTATAGCCTTGGTAGTTTTGGTCTGGAGCATTATTTTCAATGCTGATGGAAGATCCTGCATGCATTCATATGGTGTATGTGGCTGTGTTTGCTGCATGCCTTTCTTTGCAGATATTTACCTAATAGTAAAAAAAAAAAAAAAAAAAAAAAAAAAAACACTCTAGATTTATCTTTTGATTTCTGTATCTATTAAGTTCTCACGAGTCAAATACCCGTGATTATTTAAGAAAAGCACAATCCAATAAATTTCTTTTTCTACCCCACTGATTATTCATTCACAACATGAATTTTTTCAGTACGTATAACCCGATCACAAAAGAACAAACGACGAATAAAAAGTTCAGAGAAAAAGGCTTTTCCGTGCTGCTTCATCCAGTGGGAGGAAATCGTGTTTGTGTTTTAAAATCAAATGATGTGTGTGTACTAAAATGAAATCATGTGTGTGTACTAAAATGAAATCATGTTTGTGAGTAATAGTATGAACTGAGGAGAGGGGAGGTAAGTATGTTGTCTTGTCAAGGGGGAGCAAAACGGTGTTACCACAGCATTTACCAGAGCAGCTGGGGCAGATACACATGGTTTTCATGCACATTCCGTCATCAGGACAACTTACGTTACCGCAGTATTTGACTGCTCCTGAAATAAGATAACGACACTTGAAAAATTATAATTGAATATAATGATACTTTAGGATAATTGTAATTGAATGTAATATACTTTTGGATAATTATAACTGAATGTAATGATACTTTTGGACAATAACAGCATAATGCTTTTGGATAATTATGACTGAATATAATGATACTGTTGGATAATTGTAATTGGATATAATACTTTTAGATATTAATTGAATAACTTTAGATAATTATAACTGAATCTGATACTTTTGGATGATTGTAATTGAATATTTTCGATAATTAGAACTGAATGTAATGATACTTTTGGAAAATTGTAATTCGGTAACTTATAATACAGATAATCGAACAATTGAACTGCAGAAGAAAACAAGAACAAGTGATACAAATATCCAGTAATATGACTTGACAAAAAGTTGGAACAAGAAAAAAATTAAACATTTAGAATGATACTCATTTCTTTTGTCACAGTGGAGTTACCATATGAAACTCGGGCTGCTCTCCCCTTTGAGAGCGCGTCACCGCAGTGCAGCTCTACCACCACTCCTACCCCCGCCCCCAACCCCCCCCCCCCTTTTTTTTTTTTAACATCGGACTTCAGAAAGACAAAAAAGCTAATTCTATAATGGTCTTCAAGGGCAGGGACCTGGGAAATCAGCTTCTCTGTCCGATGTTCCATATCGGGGCAGCCGGGTGAATGCCTTGATCTTCACGATTTTCAACTGCTGTGGGATCTTTTAGTGTGCGCGGCCAGGAATCACATGGGTCCGACTCGTTTTTCGTCCCCTTCCTGAGGACTAGACGTTAAGCTCGATTTTCCTGTCAAACGAGGAGAAAAGTCGAGGAGGTCTCAACAGGGAACGAACCCCAGAATCTCGAAGCTGAGTTAGCAGCAGGCAAACGTGTGAACCATTTTGCCACTGTTCTCCAAAAGGAGAGAGAGAGCAAAGAGATCAGAACTCTATTGTAGATCAGAACTCTATTGTAGACAAAAAGAGAACAAAGAGATCAGAACTCTATTGTAGACACAAAGAGAACAAAGAAATCAGAACTCTATTGTAGACAAAAAGAGAGCAAAGAGATCAGAACTCTATTGTAGACAAAAAGAGAACAAAGAGATCAGAACTCTATTGTAGACAAAAAGAGAACAAAGAGATCAGAACTCTATTGTAGACAAAAAGAGAACAAAGAGATCAGAACTCTATTGTAGATCAGAACTCTATTGTAGACAAAAAGAGAACAAAGAGATCAGAACTCTATTGTAGACAAAAAGAGAACAAAGAGATCAGAACTCTATTGCAGACAAAAAGAGAACAAAGAGATCAGAACTCTATTGTAGACAAAAAGAGAACAAAGAGATCAGAACTCTATTGTAGACAAAAAGATAACAAAGAGATCAGAACTCTATTGTAGACAAAAAGAGAACAAAGAGATCAGAACTCTATTGTAGACAAAAAGAGAACAAAGAGATCAGAACTCTATTGCAGACAAAAAGAGAACAAAGAGATCACAACTCTATTGTAGACAAAAAGAGAACAAAGAGATCAGAACTCTATTGTAGACAAAAAGAGAACAAAGAGATCAGAACTCTATTGTATACAAAAAGAGAACAAAGAGATCAGAACTCTATTGTAGATCAGAACTCTGTTGTAGACAGTCTACTGGTAACATTTCCCAAACAAAGCCTCGTGGTTAGGCTAGCGTAACGGACTACCGACTGGAAATTTGCATTTTAGATTTGTAAGGTTAACGGTGAGCATGGTTTTTAACTGTTGTCTTTTATCTTAACCGGGTTGTCGTTTTTGACGTAGTGTTAGCCCTGATGTGGCTCTAGTAGTCGGCTGAGCTATAGGCAACTGATTGGAAGGTTGTGGGTTCGATTCCTCATCAGTCTTTTCAAAAGACGTCACTCGTGATGTTATTTTCCAGTTTTTACAAGAGATGAGAAGATTTTACCTGATATGATTTTACGCCTGATAAATCTAGTGTTTTTTTTTTTTTTTTTTTTTTTTTTTTTTACTATTAGGTAAATATCTATAGAGAAATGCATGCAGCAAACACAGCCACATACACCATGTGAATGCATGCAGGATATTCCAACCAGCCAGCCAGTCAACACTTAAACGAGCAAACAAACAAGCCAGCCAACCAGCCAGCCAGCCAACGCTTAAACAAGCAAACAAGCAAGCAAACAAGCAAACAAACAAACAAACAAACAAGCCAGCCAGCCAGCCTACGCTTAAACGAGCAAACAAACAAACGAGCAAACAAGCCAGCTAGCCAGCCAACGCTTCAGCAGGCGAGCAAGCAAGCAAGCCAGCCAGCCAGTGCTTAAACGAGCGAGAAAACAAGGAAGCAAACGCATAAACAAACGAGCGAGCATGGAAGCAAACAAGCAAGCAAGCCAACGCATAAATAAACGAGCGAGAAAACAAGCAAGCAAACGCATAAAGAAACGAGCAAGCAAGCCAACGCATAAATAAACGAGTGACTGACCAACCAACTGACGATATTCACCTGAAAATCTTGTGTCCAAGCGACCAAAACCAGGGACAGATAATTCAACATGTTGGCTGCACACAGCAGTGTCCACATAAATGGATTGACTGTTTGACTTTGACATGTGACAAACTTCAGTCCTTCCAAATAATTCTTTTCCAGTCTGTTTTATTTACACACACAGGTTTTAATTTATGTTTCGTGTGCTTAATTATGTTTAAACTTCCTTCCTTCCAAATATTTCGATTCAATCCTCCCATATTTACATACAGAGTTTCAGTGTACCTGTGTTTAAACTTCATTCCTTCTGAATACTACTTTTTCGGTCTCCCCATATTAACACACAAATTTTATATATGTTTTAGTGTACCTGATCATGTTAACATTAATTTTGTATTTCGTTGTGTCCATCCCCCCCCCCCCCTCCTGTGGGAATGCCGGGGGCTCTTCAGTATGAATAGCATCCCCACCTTCTGGAAATTCTGTACTAGAAATTTCTTCTTTTCTGTCACTCTCTTTGTTTCTGCTTTGTTCCTTTGTTTTCTGTCATTTCTTCCTATGAAGTATGCTTCAATTTGTATTCTGGTGGGTTTTCTTTTAATCCCCTGTGCGATAAATTTGACGGAGTGGTCAACGTCAGGGGCATGTCCTTAGATTATGTGCGCGAAGACATTGAATGTGTACTTTTTTTTCATGTTGAAGTATTGTATGTTTTGAAACGATTATAGCCCTGATATGGCTCTACGCGGTCGGCTGGGCTTTAAACAATAACAATAACAAAAATCCCCTGTGTGACAATTTGGACAGAGTGGTCAACGTCAGGGGCATCTCTTTAGATTATGTGTGGGAATGTATTGGTATATGTAATTTTCTTTTCCTTTTTTTTTTCTCTTGAAGTACTGTGTGTTTTGAAACGATTATAGACCTAATATGGCTCTTCACGATCAGCTAGGCTTTAAACAGAAAATACTGTTAAATACTATTGTATTGACAGAATACAACATATCCTATTTGTATTTGTTCAGTTAATTATTACTTAGTTTAAATGCACTGTATCTTATTTACAACAAAATATAGTCTATATATTCCATTTATTATAGTGATTTAGCTTAGTTACAGTAAATCTTAACAAAAGAGTTTTTGTTTTGTTTTTGTTTTTAGTACTTTGTTAGAAAAATGTTCTATTTGCAACACATCTGGTCTAAAACATATCGTATAGCATAATCATTGTATTGTTTGTTCTGTTTATCATTATTTATAAAACAGAATTGTACTATGTATTCTTACTAAAACATGTCTTGTACACATAATCATATCACTTCATTTTTTTTTTCAGTTAAAACACGTTTTATAAACGTGATTACACATTATTCTTACTGAAAACATATAATCATTTTATTATTACGAAAAATATGTTCACAAACATGATTATATTTATTCTTGGTAAAACACATATTACAACCATAATTCTAAAAACCGCTTTCAAACATATTAATTTATCTTACTAAAAATTTCACAAACTTTTTTTTGTTTTGTTTAAAAACATGTTTTACAAACACATATTTTGTTCTTATACAAAACGCGTCTCGCAAACATATTAAATTATTGGTACTTAATTGCGTTATTATAAATGTAATTATTCTCACCATAACACGTTTTACAGTCATGATTATTCACTTGTTACGAAAACACAGCTTACAAATATTTATTCTTACTAAAAGCATCTTTAACATGCATTATCATAACTTTATTTTTACTTTAAACCTTTATTACAAACATAATTATATCTATTATCAAATGCACGTAGTACAAACATAACTGTATCACGTTATTCTTTGTAAAATCTCGCCGTACAGGCACAGTTATATTCTTGCTAAAACATGTTTTAAAAAGATACAATTTTTTTTTTCTGATTGAAAACTCGCCTTACAAACATAATTAATATTACTTCATTGTGACAAAAAACACGTTTTACATACATACATGTATATATTTGATATGTTCATATTGAAAACACATCCTTCGTATTATATTCCTTTGTTTTCATAGAAAACATGTGGTAATTATCGCTATATTCTTTCTCTTTATCATACTCATGTGGGCATACTTACGACATATTTACAACACATCTGAAATATGTTATTTTACAACGTATCATCACACGCATGAACATATATTCACAACATATCTTGTGTATGTTCTTTCTTTACAACACATTCTTACTCACATATCATTTTTACAATAGTTGCTATCGTCTTTCCGACAGACAGAGAGAGAGAGGAGAATGTTGAAGCAAATGTCGTCTCCAAGTTACGCACAATGCATTATCTACATGTGAGCTGTGCTAGTCTGACGTCATTCATCCATTGATGTGATAAACGTCATAGTTAGATTAGCAGGGCTGTTAGTGGTAAAATCTGTTTTTCCCTGAAAATTGGCCGGGGTCCAGGGGCCGCCCAGGCCCGGTGGGGTCCAGGGGCAACGCCCCGGTGGGGGGTGCAGGGGGGCGAAGCCCCCCTCCGAAAATTGAAAATATGACATTTTGAAGCCAATCAGAGGGCCTATCCTGGCAGCAAACTGGGTAATTTTTAGTTCACAAAAAATTAACAAATCAATGGATCAATTTGTGTTTAGAGTAACTTTCTGAAACCACATGACATATATAGCACTTGGTTTTAGAAAGTCATTCTAAACACAATTTTTTTGTATTCATGCAATAATTCTTAATGTCAAGGCGTACTGCAGGTTCAACTTAAGACAGCTCTCTATACTATTCCCTTACAGAACTTGGTTTTTTGTTTTGTTTTTTTTTTTGCTTTTTTTTTTCTTTCGCGGAAGCACTTTGACTTTCCCTGAAATGGGATCACTGTATTCGCGGATTTCCGCGAAATCGCTGAACTCTAACAGCCCTGGATTAGGTAAGGTCGTTATGGGTAGTGTGCGTTGTTTTGTGTTGGTTTTTTGTTTGTTTGTTTGTTTTGTTTGTTTATTTATTTATTTATATATTCATTTTTTTTATGTGGTCGTTGTCCTTTCCTCTCTCTCTCCTTTCCCTTCCTCTCCTTTCCCTTCCTCTCTCCTTTCCTCTCCACTCTCCTTTCCTCTCCTCTGTCCTCTCACACACACACACACGCACGCACACACACACACACTCACACACACACACTCACAAAGACAGAGAGAGAAACAAAGACAGAAAGAAACAGAGACAGAGGATCACTGACAGAGAGACAGAGACAAAGAGAGACAGCATCAGAGAGAGAACAAGAGACAGACAGAGACAGAGACAACAGAGAGTCTGAAAGACAGAGAGAGACAGACACACACACTGAGATGAAGTGATAGAGACAGATGGACAGAGAGAGAGAGACAGAGAGAGAGACAGACATAGAAAGTGAGAGACTGAGAGAGACAGAGAAAGAGAGAGAGTGTGAGAGAGACACACAAAGATTGATAGATACATAGAGACAGGGAGAAACAAATAGACGAGAGACAGAGAGATGGAAACTGATACTGAGACAGAAACGGCGAGACAGAAAGAGATAGAGAGAGAGGAAGAATGATAGAGGGAGACAGAGACAGACAGAGTGTGTGAGACAGATAGAGACAGATATATAGACAAAGAAAGACAGAGAGACAGACAAACAGAGTGAGATGTGGATGGACAGACCGATGGATACACGGAAAATAATAATAATGAAAAGAAGAAGAAGAACACTATTATTGTTATACAGCACTAAATCTTCCTATAAAAATTAAAGCACACATACAGAAACACACACACGTATATATATACGTACAAGCAGGTATACACACCCACCCACTGGCACACACACACACACACACACACACACACACACACACACACACACACACACAGAACTGGAATCATTTTTGATAAATTTATTCATATCTTGGGCAACCAAACATAGAAAGCACTATGGAAGAGTACACTTTCATCAACAGAAAAATATACAAATATGGAATGTTTCACACCATGGTCAGGCAGTCTCAACCATTGACCCAACCGAAATCTTTGTGCTGACAGAAAAGTGTACGAATGCTGTCTCTAAAAGATAATAAGTAAATAAATGAATAAACAGATAAATAAATAAATAAATAAACAGATAAATGAATAAACAGATAAATAAATAAATAATAAATAAATAAATAAACAAAGAAACCTGACTGAAACCGAATGTGATCAACCAAGACTTAATGGACATACACCGAGAAAATAAAAACGTGTGTGTGTGTGCACGCGCACGCCTCTGTGTGTGTGTGTGTGTGTGTGTGGTGTGCCTGTGGGTATGTGTGAAACGGGTACAGTTTTAATCAGTCTTTTTCGGATTCTGACGGTGTTCTGTGAACTTTTTCGCAGAACGGAACTCAGAGCATTTTCTTCTGTTCTTTCCTTCAGTAAAACAGATCTATATCATCCTCTCACTTCTACAGTAAATGGAAAATCAACAAAATGTTATAAATGGGGCACTGATGGGGATGAAAATAACAGGACAGAAGGGGGTTGGCTGTCAATGACACAAATGTGTGGATGCCAAAAACACGTAATAATAACTCCTGGAGGGCTGAAGGTAAAACATGAATATGAAAAGAAGAGAAGATTTTTTCCCCTTTTGAGAAACAAAAAATATGAAGATTTTTCCCAATAGAAGAAACAAACAAAAAAGTGAAGAATTTTTTCCCCCTTACGAGAAACAAACAAAAAATATGAAGATTTTTCCAAACAGAAGAAACAAACAAAAAAGGTGAAGATTTTTCCCCTTATGAGAAACAAATGAAAAGAATGAAGATTTTTTCCTCCTTATAAAAAACAAACAAGAAGGATGAATTTTTCTTCCCTTATGAGAAACAACAACAACAAAACAAAAACAAAACAAAACAAAAACAACAACAACAAAAAACTATAAAAAAACATAAAAATACAAAACATTTTTCTATTGCTCTGTTCAAAAGTTACGATTCACAAGAGCTTTTTGAAAAAAAAAACCTGTTAGGAACGCGAGTAACTCTCAACAACTTTCAATAACAAATATATATATATATAACCCCAACAATTATAATAACCTCAACTTCATGTATGTAATACAAAACACACAAACCAGTCTTTAACGTTCCAACATGTCAACCTTTGACCAAAACATTGTGCAACATTAAGAATAAAAAAAACAACAACGCACTCTTAAAAAAGTCGTAAAAGAATTTAAAAAAACATATATACATATATATAATGATTATATACGTGCTGATTGCCTGGGTATTCATGTTCCGTGTGAGCGTGTGTGTATATGTGTGTGAGTGTATCTTCTCTGTGTATGTGTGTATTTTCTCTGTGTATGTGTGTGTGTGTGTTGTTTTCTGTGGAGTGTGTGTGTATATATATGCATGAATAGGGGTAAGTCAAGAGATTACATTGATCAAAGTCACCGTGCCAATGACAAAGACATATTCTCAGAATATTCCAATTCGTCCTTCCACATACTTCCTGCCCATTAGTTAAAAAAAAAAAGCCATGGTGCCACACTACCCATATGACAGGGAAAGGGTATTATTTACCTTAACCCTTTCACACCCTCACCCCAATCCATGTGATTCCTGCAAGGAACTTCATGGTTGGGGAGAGGGCGAGAAAACGTTAACCGCATTTTGATACATACAACTCTTTACTTAACAGTAACGTCTACCCAGTGAAAGCTGATGTAAACACAATTTGGATATCAAATGAAATGTTAAAAATAATAAAGAAAGAAAGAAAGAAAAAGAGAAGACTATGACACAAAGAACAAAAATCAACATTTTGAATTTGATTACATATTCTGAAGTAGAGGTGTTGAGGAAAAACAAACATTTCGGCCTCTCTCTCTCTCTCACCCCACACACACACACACACACACACACCACACACACACACACACCACACACACATATTATCTTTATAATAAAAATTATTAAAAAAAAAAAAAAGAAAGAAAACTAAACAGAAGAGCTCTGGCTGCAGAAAAACCTAAAAGCCGAAATGACGGTTATGTTACGTTAAAACGTCGCAGGCAAAACAGCATCGAGCAATTTCATTTCAACATCAATTTTTAGATAAACATTTTGTTCATGACCAGTCTTTTCATCCACAATGACATAAACGATAGAAGCGCTTTCCTCAAATTATTTCCCCCTTCTGACCAATAACAAAAATAACGTTTCTACAAAGTAAGGAAGCATCATGACCCCAAATGGGTCGTAGGGGAGTGAAATGACAGAGACAGCCGTCTTAGGGCAAGTCTGACTCTGCTCCATGGCTGCTTCAATTCTCCAACCCACAAAGGTTAAGGGCTCGCTCACAGCCGGAACAATCAGAGGCTGTGCGCACAAAGTTCTTTCACCAGGAGCCGAACTCGAGCGGTCCAACTAGATGGCCTGAGTGATACCTCTACACCAACTGGGCCTCCCAGAGAATGTTCGGTTAAGACTGACCTTACTTTTACAAAATGAAAAAACCAAACAAAACAAAACCAAAAAATCCCCACTGTTTTAAATACTAGTAATGCCTTTGAATGCTGAACCACAACCCGTTGACTCCCGCACCCTGTCTACCAGCATGCTGCATTGCCAAGCTCGCTAGTAAAGCAATACCGTAACCTTTTGATTCCTTCACCTTATCAACCAGCTTCCTGCAGGGAGCTGGTGGATAGGGTGAGGGAATCAAAGGGTTAAGTTTTTGCACTTGGTGGACAGGATGCGGGAGTCAAAGGATTAATTAACAGTAAACCACAAATTCACAACAAATTGAAAAAAAAAGTAAAGTTTTCTTTAATTTTGACCATACTGCTTTTAACACTTGTAATGCCTTTCAATACTAACCAAAAACTTAAAACAAATTAAAAGTAAAGGATTTTTTTTCAAACTTTTGGCTGTTCACGCACTGCTAAAGTATGAGAAATTATTACTGAATGAAAATTGCCCGTGCGAGTATAACAAATTTCCAAACAACAGGTCATGACCTGGACGCGGCCAGCTCTCCTAACAGCTTGAGTTCTCCGCGCTCCACCAAAAGTCTGTTTATGTGTAACGTGCAGAGAGTCCAACATAATAACAGCTTTGAATAAGAACAATTACTTATCATAATGATAATTCACATTTATCATTATCATAATAATAATAATAATAATAACAATAATAAATTCACACCTACCAATTTTAACTCAACTTCAAAAATCAAACTATACAGTACTGGACTTTCCAAAGGCACAGCAGACCTCAAAACAAAAATGAAAGCCGCTGACATACATAACAAACACATGTAAAGAAAACGTTAAAAAAATTAATAATGTACAGTAAATAAGAAAAATAGATATAAAAAATAAACATTTCGTCATGACTGTAAGAAAAGAAACACAGGAACCGCACAAAACAGATTCCTTACACCGTACAGTGCAGCTTTTCTCTGTCCACGTAGCCTGCGTCAACCTTGCCAACAAAAGACGAGATGTAAGAAAGTAGCGACTCTCCGATAACGTGTTGTCCACACTGCCTGAAAGAAGGGGACTTCTCTCCACTTATGCACTCTTGATACAGACTTAAAGAAGGCTGCTTCTCTCCGCTTATGCACTCTGATACAGACTTAAAGAAGGCTGTTCTCTCGTTTATGCACCCTTAATACAGACTTAAAGAAGGCAGCTTCTCTCCGTTTATGCACTCTTAATACAGACTTAAAGAAGGCAGCTTCTCTCCGTTTATGCACTCTTAATACAGACTTAAAGAAGGCAGCTTCTCTCCGTTTATGCACTCTTAATACAGCCTGAAAGATGACAGACACTCTCAATTTATACACTCTGCACACCAGAATTAAAAAGACTGCCACTCTCAGTCTATATTCATTCCAATACTGCACCAGAATTAAAAGACTGCCACTCTCATCTTATTCATTCTCAATACTGCTGTGATCATCGGAAGAAGCCACTCCTGGTTTATGTGTTCTTTATACAAGAACAAGATGATGATTATCACTCTGAATTTATGCACTCACCATAACAGCCTCATGAAGATGGCTACTCCATAGGATGATGGCCACTCAACTTATATGCTCATCAGAACAGATACAAGAAGACGGCCACTCTTGATCTATGAGCTCACCATAAGAAACGTTGACTACTCCAGACCTATGCACTCTCCAGTCTGAGGATGAATTTCTCTCTCCCCCCTCCCCCTCAGCAACACACACTGCCTGACCACAGTGCCTCGCATGATATGTCTTGTGATTCTTTGAGAAAAAAGTGCATATCAACAGGCACATGACATAATAATAAACTGCTGGTGATAGCTAATTACAGTGCAGCACGACGAACAAAACGAAACAACAGGCACATGACCCTATATACCCCATCGCTTGCTCTCTTGTCTACACACACACATACACACAAAATACTGACGTTACAAACAAACGTTCCCACATACAGAAAAACGGACCCATGTTACATATCAACAATGAAAATGAAATTGATCAACAACAAACAAAAAACAAGAACCTAGTATACACGTAAGCCCTTTGACTACCACACCCTGTCCACCAGCATCCTGCATTGTCAACCATGCTAGCAAACCAAAAACTTAACCCTTTGATTCCCCTCACTCTATCCACCAGCTTCCTTGCAGGAAGCTGGCTGATAGGGTGAGGGAGTCAAAGGATTGAGTTTTTGCAGCTGGTGAACAAGGTGTGGGATTCAAAAGGGTTAATCAATCCACATTCAACTGTGCAGACAGGTCACCTTGTACGGGTGTTGTGGAAGGTAATGGACAGGTCACTTGTAGGGTGTTGTGGAAGGTAATGGACAGGAGACAATACGGCACTCGTACAGCAAGAACGAAAAGAAACAAACAAAAAAAAGATTCGCTATGGCAGAATAATTTTTCACATTCTGTCAAACTTGGTTAATTAAACATGTTCATCCACAAAATTATCAACCAAACTTAATTCAGATCTGGGTTTACCGTAAAATTATCAATTAAATTCAGATCCTTTTTTTTTTTCAATGTTAACCCTTTGACTCCCTCACCCTATCCACCAGCTGCAAAAACAACCCTTTGACTCCCTCATAGGGTGAGGAATTCAAAGTGTTAAGTTTCTGCTCTGCTATCACTTATGACAGTGCAGAGTGCTGGTGGATAGGGTGAGGAGGTCAAAGGGGGTGGGGGGGGGGATTGCAACAGCAACAACAGAAGAAAAAATTAGAACTCCCATCACATTTACAACAATGCACTCAGAAACCACTTTGCAAGGAACAAAGTCAATAGAAACGTGTACAATACAAAGTCAATACAAACATAGTCAATATAAAAGTGTACAATACAAAGTGTAAAACACAAAGTCAATACAAATGTGTACAACACAAACAAAGTCAATATAAAAGTGTACAATACAAATGTGTACAACACAAAGTCAGTACAAACGTGTACAACACAAAGTCAGTACAAATGTGTACAATACAAAGTGTACAATACAAAGTGTAAAATACAAAGTCAATACAAAGTGTAAAATACAAAGTGTAAAATACAAAGTCAATACAAACATGTACAATACAAAGTGTAAAATACAAAGTGTAAAATACAAAGTCAATACAAACGTGTACAACACAAACAAAGTCAATATAAACATGTACAATACAAAGTGTAAAAATAAATACAAAGTCAAAACACAGACGTGTCCATTCACCTTCGCCAGTCCTACTTCACTTCCATCGTACAATTCACTGTCACTCAATGTTGTCACTGGTATGTCTCGAAACAAATCTTTGAACCTCAGCGAGTCAGCCTGCGAACATGTCAGCAAATCACCAAGTGAACATCAGCAACTTTTCAGTCAGAACACCAGACCATCAGTGCCATGAATGGATGGCCACACGAAATGGATGTCACATTGTCTTTCTACAAGACAGTGGAAAGCTTCAGATGTCTTGACAACACATGGACGATTGCGGTACTGGTGCTTAACGCCTCTGACTCCCGCAAACCCTATCCACCACAACTGCAAACAGTTGTTAACCCTTTGATTCCCTCATACAGTAAGCATTCCTCCACAGAAGTGCCGCAAACTGGTGAATAGGCCGAGACAGTCAAACTGAGAGACAAAAAAGCCTACACAACATGTCGCAGGCTAACGTTATATATCATCACCAAAGTTATCGCAACAATGTTCAACAACAAAAAGATGTACAAGAGATTCTGCTTAATGAGAAACCACAAACAAAACCATGCACTGTGCCCCCACCCCACCCCTCCGCAAAAAAAAAAGGAAAAAAAAAGCAACAAAAAACAAATAACGGATGAAATGCATAACACACAGATTACTGATCCTTTTCACCCCTGCACCCTATCCACAAACTGCAAAACCTTAACCCTCTGACTCCCTTCACACTATCCACCAGCTTCCTGCAAAGCTGGTGCACAGTGTGAGGAGTCAAAGGGTTAAATATTTGCTTTGCTATTGTGGTTGACGACAATGCAGGATTCTGTTGGACTGTGTGCAGGAGTTAAAAGGTTAACAGACGCTATAAACACATGACACACACATATATATATATACATACACATACAACCAACTTTCCCATCCTGAATATACTTTACACATACATGTAAGGAACTTATCCATCCTGGATACACTTTACACATAAATGTAAGGAACTTATCCATTCTGAATACACGGTACACATAAATATAAACCATTTACTCCATCAATTCACAACAGAGACAGAAGTTAACATCACTAATCCCCAGCCACGATAAACGCCATTAAATGTTCAGGATACACAAAGACACAAACATGGAAAAGAGCCTCATAGATTTCTTATGCTAGCCATATACACAAAGAAATAATGTAGAAAGAATTTCTGATCCAACCACTATACACAAAAAAATTATCTCCAACATTTCTTACACAAGCAATATACACAAGGAAATTATCTCGAAAGAATTTCTGATCCAAACAATATACACTAGGAAATTCTCTCCAAATTTTTTTGGGCAAGCGATATACACACAGAAATTTTCTTGTAAATTTCACAAGCAAAGCCATATGCATGAGGGATTATCTTGTAAATTTCTGACACAAAAAAGACAACTTCACACAGTTTTTCAAGCGGGTGATGCTTTAAGAGTGAAATCATAAACGCTGAATGATAACACTATAATTTCTCCACATCTGGACAGAGAGACTGACAGCAAAGAAATAACAGAAACACAAAAACTGGGAAGGGGGGGGGGGGAAGATGGAGAGCACTGACGGTGGGGGGGGGGGGGGGGCAGAAAACATTTAAAACAATACAAATAATACACAAGTTTTAAACTATGAGTGGCAATCGCTGCTTATAATTTTTGGTCTCTGTTTCTCCAGATAATGTCTCCATCCTCAGAACAAATTCCATATCCAATGATGCCATGTGATGGAGAAGACCCAAAATGATCATGGCACAACTCTTAAACCTGAACATAAACCCTAGGTGTTGGCAAGCCACTGATGCCATGTGATGGAGAAGACCCAGAATGATCATGGCACACGCCTTAAGCCTGCACATAAACCCTAGGTGTTGGCAAGCCAATGATGCCATGTGATGGAGAAGACCCAAAATGATCATGGCACACGCCTTAAGCCTGCACATAAACCCTAGTGTTGGCAAGCCACTGATGCCATGTGATGGAGAAGACCCAGAATGATCATGGCACACGCCTTAAGCCTGCACATAAACCCAACGTGTTGGCAAGCCATGATGCCATGTGATGGAAAGACCCAGAATGATCATGGCACACGCCTTAAGCCTGCACATAAACCAACGTGTTGGCAAGCCACTGTTGCCAATGTGATGGAGAAGACCCAAAATGATCATGGCACACGCCTTAAGCCTGCACATAAACCTAGGTGTTGGCAAGCCACTGATGCCATGTGATGGAGAAGACCCAAAATGATCATGGCACACGCCTTAAGCCTGCACATAAACCCAACGTGTTGGCAAGCCACTGATGCCATGTGATGGAGAAGACCCAAAATGATCATGGCACACGCCTTAAGCCTGCACATAAACCCTAGGTGTTGGCAAGCCACTGATGCCATGTGATGGAGAAGACCCAAAATGATCATGGCACACGCCTTAAGCCTGCACATAAACCCAACGTGTTGGCAAGCCACTGATGCCATGTGATGGAGAAGACCCAAAATGATCATGGCACACGCCTTAAGCCTGCACATAAACCCAACGTGTTGGCAAGGTCTCAAGATCCTACCTAACGTATAGGTTTTATATTCTGTATTTGTATCAGTCTGTCATGGTAACAATAAAGGCTTCATTGTGGTGAAATGATTATTTCAATCCATAAAGTTAACCAAAAAAAAAACTATAACATGAAAACACAACCACCCCATAGCATAAAGTGGCTCATTCAATTACACCACAGAATTCACCCCCATAATCACTACAGCGCATATCATCATCTGCCCGTCAAGCAGACAGCGTATGTGTAAAATTATAATTTTTGGGGAAAACTGATAAACAAATAAAATAAAACGCCATCTTAAACAAGGAAAATTAAGACTGTGAACGACTCAGGTGATTCAGAGACGATGCACGCTGAAAATTTACGTCCTATTGCTCCAGTGTACGACAACACTCATTTTGTGATAAAATGTCCTGTAGAATTAGTTCATTTGAAATGATTCCTTCAAAGAAATGTGTCTCACTCAACACAATGATTCCATTATACGGTATCTGTTACATTGCAATCTAATTCTGCAACCAATCTGCTGACAACACAACAACTTGTGAAAGAAGCTATCAAATAACAATCTACTGATTTGGACAAAACACTTCAGATTCCTATAAATAAATGAAGAGATTCTATCAATGCAAACAGATTACTTCAAAGATTCCTATGAATAACTGAATAGATTCTATCAATGCGAACAGATTACTTCAAAGATTCCTATAAACAAGTGAAGATGATTTACTGATCTGGACAAAACACTTCAAAGAACCAAGGTAACTTATGGCTGGATCCGAATAGGTCATGCAACGTATGGACATACCCCGCCCCTTTGCCTGACGAAATGACTACTGAGTGGTGTTGGGAGCTTAGGAGGTGATTGTCCGGAGAGTGGCGAGGCACTGGTGCTCAGAGTCCCATCCACACCCT
Source organism: Monoplex corrugatus (assembly GCA_030674185.1). Lineage (NCBI taxonomy): Eukaryota > Metazoa > Mollusca > Gastropoda > Littorinimorpha > Ranellidae > Monoplex > Monoplex corrugatus. The sequence continues at coordinate 17,353,723 of JAPXFY010000034.1, forward strand.
TGTGGTGTTTCTCGCTAACTTAGTAGTGATTTGGACAAAACACTTCAAAGAATCAATCAAATAACTGAACATAATCTATCGATCTAGACAATATACCTAAAAAAAACAACAACCCCAAAACAATCAAACTCAACAGAACTCCACATATGATAATTTAAAATACGAATTTCAAATGATTCGTTAACTGATGTCCAGCAGAATTTCCTATAAATAACTGAATGTCTTCTATCAATTGAACGAAATACTTTAAAGATTTCAATCAAATAACTCAACATAATCTATCGATCTGGATAAAGTACTTAAAAAAAAAACAACACAAAAAAACACCAGAATTCCATTTATGATAATAATGAATTTCAAATGATTCCTTAAAAGATGTCCAACAGAACTTTTCAACGTAATCTCTTACAACAATGCAAACTCAATAGTGAAGGATCGACAGTGACAAAGGAATAATGCAATCATTTCTTTTCATGGGCTGACACTTGACCAAAATAACAAAAACAAACCAACAAACTCAACCCTACCAGAATCATGTATTCTAATGGACTGACACCCTGACACTGAAGAGAAGAACAACTGGGTCAGATATTCTAAAGAGTTCCTCTTATGTGCATGAACTGAAATTATTTTTTTTGTTACTACATTGTTGATGTCTATTCACTGATAAAAAAAAATGAATAAAAAAAAAAGGTGGAACAAAAAAAGAACTGAACACTGACATGACTTACAGTATCTTTAACATGCATAGTTGATATTCTGCATGCATAAAACACATGAAGGGGGAGAGGGAGGGGGTTAGAGTTTCAGTTTCACGGCAAGGTCTCCTCTTGACATCACGGGTTTGGAAAGGTCATGGTAACTCCCCCGGTAACCCCGCCCCCTCCCCAACCTAACTCCCAAGTGATGTTCCAGGTCCATTGTGCAAAAACTGTCTTTGACTTTTTGATCAATATATGTCCATTGTGGAAAACTGTCTGACTTTTTGATCAATCCATATCCATTGTCAAAAACTGTTTTTGACTTTTTTGATCAAACTATGTCCAGTGTGAAAAATCTGACTTCCAGGTCATGCCCCCCACCCCATCGACATTCTACGTCCATTGTGGAAAAAACAAAAAAACCCCGACTTTTTGATCACTCTACATCCATTGTAGAAAACTGACTTTGACTTTTTGGAAACTTGTTGGAAAGGGTAACAAGGAATAATAAGGGTACATAGATAATAAGGGTAACATGGATAATAAGGGTAACATGGGATAATCTGATTAAGCCAGCATTGTAATCAACACAGAAATCAGACAGCAGGCAAGGGACAGTGCTGGTGGAAGGGGTGTGGTGGTGGTGGGTGGGGAGAGAAAGAGGGAGGGAGGTAGAGAGGTGTACACGATCAGATTTGTATGGCACAAGTGACAGCAAACCGCTGTCGGGAAGCTGATGAAACACGTTGGAAGTTTTCTGTCTTTTTCCTGTAAGATACGTACATAAAATGCCTTGCTCTGCTTAACCTGCAGGAAGCTGGTGGATAGGGTGAGGGAATCAAAGGGTTAAGTTTTTGTAGTTGGTAGATAGGGTGCGGGAGTCAAAGGGTTAAGTTTTCATCTCACTTTGATTCTGTTATTTTTCTATTATTAATTTTTTCTTCATTTTATTTTTTGTTATTATTATCATTTTTTTTTTTTTTTTTTGGTCATACGGACATGAACTTTTTAATTCTCTGAAATTTCTTGCATCGATCATCAGTAACTCCCACTACAAAGAAAGTCTTCAGAATTATCCAAATACACCAAACACTTCCTGCAGGAAGCTGGTGGATAGGATGAGAGAATCAAAGGGTTAAGATTTTACTTTGCTAGTATGGATGACAATGCAGGAAGCTGGTGGACAGAGTGCGGGAGTCGAGGGGTTAAAGTTTTTACAGCTGGTGGACAGGGTGCGGGAGTCAAAAGGTTCAAGTTTTTACAGCTGGTGGATGGGATACGGGAGTCAAAGAGTTAAACAAAGAAAAAGACGTTTACTATACATAAGCAATTAAGAAAACAAGAATAAAGTTATAAAGAGAAAATAAATACATAAAATACCGTAACAAGAAGGCGGTTATTTGAGGCTTGAAATGGTTAACAGGTGAAAACAGTTATTATATCGCCTGGGGGGTAATTAACCCTTTGACTCCCGCACCCTATCCACCAACTGCAAAATCTTAACCCTTCGACCCCCTCACCCTATCCACCAACTTCCTTGAGGATAGGGTGAGGGAGTTAAAGGCTTAAGGTTTTGCTTTGCTAGCACGGCTGACAGTGCAGAATGTTGGTGGATGGGGTTAAAGGGTTAAAATAAAACAATAATCCAGTAAAGCATCTGCCTCGTACACAAAAACCAGACATACTAAAAAGTTCATTAAAGTCGAGATGTGGAGAACCATGAACAAAACAAAAAAAAACCACCAAAAAACAAAAACAAACAAAACAAAGTCAAACAAGAGAAATAATTCTATGATAAGAGAGAGACAGACAGGCAGAAAGAGAGACAGACGGACAGAGACAGACTGACAGACAGAGATAGGGGCTGAAAAGAATTGAGCAAACTGCAAAGATTGTCAAGAATTCAAGAATAATAATTCTAATAATCAGAGCAACACTGGTCACAAACAATTCAAAACAAAACTTGCCAAAATTTGTTTTAAACAAAAAACATGACACTTATAGGACTCGCAATCAACAAGTATGCATTAACGCCTTTTGATCATCATGTGTTCTATTTCATTATTAAAACCGGCTGCAAATTGACAACAATTTTCCTTCTGAAAGTAATGTATTATTCCCATTACACATAAGCGAAAATACACAGCATCAAATGAAAAGTTTTATAAAAGCACTGACAAGCAAAAAATACATTGGTTGTACGCATGAAATGTCGCCCCAATTATACATACAAACTCTGATACAGTAAGAATTCATTTTGTGAAAAAAGGCACACAACTTGAGGCAGGCAGGTCCCCACAGGTTTTTTCTTTAATAAAAAATTTGGACCAACATTTTAATTTTATAAGTACAAGTTATCAAATCAGTAAATGACGCAAGTTTTACGGAAATCTTTCTTGGTATCATTATTCCAGTGCTTAAAACTTCTCACATTTCTTTGTCGATATCATTTTGTTGACATCTCTACTCCAGCTCTCAAACCTGACAAATTTGTTTATCAACATCATTCTGTTGTTGAAATCATTATTCCAAGGCCTAGACCCAGCAAATTTCTTCATCAGTATCATCGATTTTGCTAATACTACCCTAATACTGAAATAGTAAATTATTTTGGTTTTGATACCACTATTCCAGGGCTTAGACCTGTTGTATTTTTTATACCTGCACACTTTTGTCACCTGCTGTATTTTTCAACACCTACACACTGTTGTCACCCGTTATATTTTTCACACCTGCATACTGCCTCTAAAATGAATGAAATCTGATAATGCTACGTTTCTTCTTCTACAACCAACAAGAAGCCATCCTGTATGACGTCCTTCACCGTAATGTAAACTTACAACAAATTACATTTTTCAACATTATTTCACGTGGGCATGGAACAAATCTCTGAAGGTACATTAAACACACACACACACACACATAAAGCAGATCTCGTAATTCATTTCAGCGTAAGAATAATAATGATAATAATAATTAAATCTCATATGACTGTGTACAGACCAGACTTGTCTTTACACAGTGATAAAATTATCTACATATTCTGATTATGTACAGATCTTGAAGGGAACAAGTCTCCGGGGGTGGGTGTTGGGGTGTGGGTGTGTGTGTGTGTGTGGGGGGGGGGGGGGGACACAGCCCCATCTGAACAACATACACTGTCCAAAACAAAATCACAAGGTTGTCATTTTTCACTGGGTGTAAAACTTGTTAAAAGTTTGGAGATGGGGAAGGGGTGAATCGCCATATGCTGTGATCTATGTAATTAATTCAATACTATCAGCTGATGCAATGAACATATCAGCCGATGCAATGAATTAAATATATCAGCTGACATAATGAATTCAATAAATCAGCTGACATAATGTATTCAATATATCAGCCAGCATAATGAATTCAACATATCAGCCAACATAATGAATTCAATAAATCAGCTCACATAATGTATTCAATATATCAGCTGACATAATAAATTCAATATACTCGCCGACATAATGAATTCAACATATTAGCAGACATAATGAATTCAACGTATTAGCAGACATAATGAATTAATGTATCAGGCGTAATTTGTCCAATATATAACTGATGAAATTACTTCAATATTATCAAAAACAGCACATCATCAGAGTGGTCATGTTCGGTAAATGTGAACTGTTTGAACAAGCAGCAGCAGTCTGCTTGCCTAAAAAAGAAACAAAATACAAAAAAATTTAATTAAATCACACTAAAAAATTAAACAAAATCGTCACCCTTGATCAGATCTATCGTGGATTTTAATGAGATACATCTGTATTCCAATCATATCTATTCCTAATCAGATCTATCGTGGATTTTAATGATACATCTGTATTCCAATCATATCTATTCCTAATCAGATCTATCAGGGATTTTAATGAGATACATCTGTATTCCAATCATATCTATTCCTAATCAGATCTATCGTGGATTTTAATGATACATCTGTATTCCAATCATATCTATTCCTAATCAGATCTATCGTGGATTTTAATGATACATCTGTATTCCAATCATATCTATCCCTAATCAGATCTATCTGGCATTTTAATGAGATACATCTGTATTCCAATCATATCTATCCCTAATCAGATCTATCGTGGATTTTAATGAGATACATCTGTATTCCAATCATATCTATTCCTAACAGATCTATCAGGGATTTTAATGAGATACATCTGTATTCCAATCATATCTATTCCTAATCAGATCTATCAGGGATTTTAATGAGATACATCTGTATTCCAATCATATCTATCCCTAATCAGATCTATCGTGGATTTTAATGAGATACATCTGTATTCCAATCATATCTATTCCTAATCAGATCTATCAGGGATTTTAATGAGATACATCTGTATTCCAATCATATCTATCCCTAATCAGATCTATCGGGCATTTTAATGAGATACATCTGTATTCCAATCATATCTATCCCTAATCAGATCTATCGGGCATTTTAATGATACATCTGTATTCCAATCATATCTATCCCTAATCTGATCTATCGGGCATTTTAATGAGATACATCTGTATTCCAATCATATCTATCCCTAATCAGATCTATCGGGCATTTTAATGAGATACATCTGTATTCCAATCATATCTATCCCTAATCAGATCTATCGGGCATTTTAATGAGATACATCTGTATTCCAATCATATCTATTCCTAATCAGATCCATCGGGCATTTTAATGAGATACATCTGTATTCCAATCATATCTATTCCTAATCAGATCTATCAGGGATTTTAATACGATATATCTGGGGGGGGTTTCAAGGATATGACTGTATACAAGTTTTCTTCCGGTTTTCAGCTCGTGGAGTATGCTGTTGTCACTACTTCTCTTGTCTTTCCAGCTCACTCTTCAGAGATGTCTATAGAACAATATCTAAGTTGAATTTATTTTCTTAATGGTTTTCTTGTGTATGATGTTGATGCAGAAGAAAAACATATAGAAACTCAATTCATACATCATACATAGGAGCAGAGACCGTGTTGCCTGGCGATTCTTCGTGACAAAGAGTGGAGTTCCCTCCGTGATGGAGATGGATGATGGTGTTTTTCTTTCTGAGGGTCCATCCTTTTCAGCGACTTAAAACCAGCTACGTCTATTTCCCAGCATGTACCACGCCTGCTGTCTCTCCCTCGCATGATCCCAAAACTATTCCTAAAACCACCAGCAGCTAGCACAAGCGAATCTGCAAGTTCTACAAAGCCCGTGGCTGGGACGTAAGGAAAAGCATCTGCATACACGTGTATATACGGCGTAATTTAAGCACTAGCCTCGCGGTCAAATGTCCTACCGCAGCACAAACCTCTACTTAACCCTTTCAGACTCCCGCACCCTATCTACCAACTACAAAAACTTAACCCTTTGATTCCCTCACCCTATCCACCAGCTTCCTGCAGGAAGCTGGTGGATAGGGTGAGGGAATCAAAGGGTTAAGTTTTTGCTTTGCTAACATGGTTGGCAATGCAGGATGCTGGTGACCGGAGTGCAGGAGTGAAAGGGTTAACTAGCGTCAGCATCTTGGTTTTCTTTCAACCCTTTGACTTCCGCGCCATATCCACCAGCATTCTGCATTGTCAACCATGCTAACAAAACAAAACTCAGTCCTTTGATGCCCTGACCATATCAACCATACTTCTTGCAGGAAGCTGGCGGATAGGGTGAGGGCGTCAAAAGGTTAAGTTTTCGCAGTTGGAGGATAAAGTGCGGGAGTGAAAGGGTTAAATTACACATAACAGAAATGATCCTCACAACCCGCAAGTCTTTAGAACACATAATTGTTTTCTTAGTACAGATAATTGTTTTTAGAACACAGATAACTGTCTTTAGAATACAGATAATTGTTTTTAGAATACAGATAACTGAAAAGATCTTCATGACCTGCCCACAGAATCAGAGACAACTATGCCGCAACAAGCACAAATTTCTTTCATCTACACATTCATTATTTTCTTTTCTTTATCAATCAATTTTCTTTTTTTTTTTACAGATTGTACTCATCCCGTCTTAAATCAAAATTGGCAGGAAACAACCTGAACACCTTAATCTTGTTTAACCCTTCACTCCCACAGAATGTCCATAAGCTGCAAAAAATTAACCCTTTCACTCCATCACAATTATCCAGCTTCAAGCTGGTGGATAGGGTGAGGGAGTGAAAAGGGTTAAGTTTTTGCTTTGCTGTCATGGTTGACAACGCAGCCTGCTGACAGACAGGGTGAGGGAGTCAAAGGCTTAAATGTTTTATTCCTGTTCATATACATACATGACAGTATCAGGTGTTTTCCCCCCTAACTATTAGCTTGTCGATTTTTGTAATAAAATAATGGTTACACTTCACTGTCAATCAGATTTTTCCTATTTTATTCCATGTTTGAACCATCTAAAACCAATTCTATATATTTCTAAATTCATTTCATGTCTGAACCATCTAAAACCAGTCCAATAATACAACAGAAATCAAGTGTTTGTTCTGCCTTTTACCTGCGACAAACACAATTTAAAGACGGCATCTGCAAACCGTAACTGCGACATCAAGGTTTTTAAGCATGACGTCCCTGCGACAGTAATGTTTCAACATGGAAACAAATATTTCAGATCTTGCATGAAAGGAAGCACGTGCCGAGAGCAAAAACACTGTGCATCCTTGTTAAATGAAAACCTGTCAGACAAAACGTAGATACAACACACAAATTGTGTCGAGAACATGTTATTCAAGCTTTCCAAGCCCTCACCGTATCTGCTGCTAACAACTTTCACCAGTTTCTGCCATCACGCCGATGGAGTGGGCCCCAGTAGCTCAGTGGGTTTAAGTGTTGGATACACATGCTAATGGTTGTGGGTTCAAATCCCGGGGTGTGCAGGTCAAACGAAACACTAAGTGGACATCACCAGAATGACGGAAACATTAAGATGGGTATTAAAAAAACAGATCAGTTTTTGAACACTGGGGGCCAGGGGACCAAACTCCAGACATCAGATACCAAGTCCGCGGCTCCGCAGTTGACGGATACAGTGAGGGGGTTGGAAAGCATGACGACACAAGGGTGAAAACTCTTGGAATGGCTATGACGTAAAACCCCACCTCCCTCCCTCCCAGCAAAAAGAAGGCGAGCTGGCAGACAGGTTGTCTGTCACCATCATCCGGATTTTTGTATCACAGAAGCTTGTGTTGCCCTCTGGAGGATCAACTTGCCAGTGCTGCCCCCTTGTTATGCTAGGACCAACGGCTCGTCGTCTGAGAACCCCTGGATCATCGGCTCATCATCATCTGTGGGAAGAAATACAGCAAAAATATATGTGTCATCATCTGAGCGCCTTTGAATGAGTGCCTACTTCTCAAGAAATAAAACAGTAATAACAATAACAATAGTAATATTACTACTAATAATTATGATGATGGTGATGATAATAATAACATAATACTGATGATGACGATACTACTACCACTACTACTAATACTAATGATACTAATAGCAATGATGATGATAATGATGATGATGTGATAATAATAATACTTTAATAATAATAAAAACAATATGATGATGATGATGATGATAATAATAATAATAATAAATAATAATATCAACAACAACAATGATGATAACAACAAGAATAATAATGATGATGATGATCACCATCATCAACATCATTACCACAATAATAATCACAGAAATAATGATAACAATAAAACAACAACAACAATAATAACAATAAGAACAAAAATAATAATAATAATAACAATAACAATAGTAAACATGAACATTTATCACATGAATGTCTGTAAGATCATTGACAACTGAGGAAAAGAAAAACAAAATGTTGATGAATTATAAAATAAAAAGCATACTGACTGACAGACAGAGAGAGACACACACACATGTGAAACAAATATTACATCGACCTAAACCGCTATCATGTACAAACAAATTGTGTAACGTAACGTACAAGGCTGCCGAAAAAAATCAAAAAAATCACCTCCTTCTTTATTCATCTGGACATGTAAAAAAACAAAACAAAAAGGAAACCAAACCAAATCAAACCAAACCAAACCAAACCAAACCAAACCAAACCAAATCAAACCAAAGCCCCACTTACCCAAATCACTGGAGAAAGTGGTCGTGCCAGACCGCGTGTTGTAGTGGGAGTTGGCGAAGGCCAGGAACGACCGTTGCAGGCGGCGGTGGCGCACGACGAAGACAGCCACCACCACCACCAGCACCACCACCACCAGACAGACCGGCACCGCAATGGCCACCAGGTTCTTCTTGGTCAGCATGACCAGACCGCCAGGCTCTGTCACGAAGTCTGCCACAACACCACCACCACCATTTATTTTTACTGTTATTTTTGTTTGACCCTTTGACTGCTTCACCCTATCCACCAACTGTCTTTACTTTGGTAGAATGTTTGACAATGCAGGATGCTGGTGGACAGGGTGAGGGAGTCAAAAGGTTAAAGCACAGCCGACTGCATAGAGCCATATCAGGGCTGTGACTGTTACAAAACACATACAATACTTCAACAGGAAAATAAAAAAGGAAAAGAAAATTAAGTAATCAATGCATCTGCACGTATAATCTAAGGAGATGCCCCTGGTGTTGACAACTCCATCCACTTTATCACAGAGGGGATTTAAACAACACACCTGAATACAAATTGAAACATAACTTAAGACACTAAAACACACATAAAAGCAGGCCTAAATTACCTAAAATTGCTTCCACATGTCACATTTCCCAAGAGCCAAAAATGCACTTACTGTTATACTGTTGTTTTTTTAAAGCCCAGCCGACTGCACAGAGCCATATCAGGGCTATCGTCATCAGGTGCCTTGCTGCATGGCGTTGGCGATTATGGACTTCCATCTGTCTCTATCTCTTGTTGCCTCAAGCATCTCTTCCACCCTCCGTCTTCAGCCACTCTGCAAGTCCATCTAGTATTTTCTCTCTGGGTCTATCCGGTGCTCTCCTTCCCTCCAGCTTTCCCGTTGTGACCAGGTGTTCCAGTTCCCCTTTCCTCATAAAATGGCCTATGAATGTTGCCTGCCTTTTCCTTATCTTCCTTATGAATGATCTACTTGTGTCTGCCTCCATCAAGACTGTCTCGTTTGTTTTCTTTGCTGACCATGGAACCCTCAACATTCTTAGAAACCACATCTCAGCTGCCTCAATCTTGTTTTGGTTTTGCATGTTGACTGTCCATATCTCACAACCATATAACATTATATACCATCCATGAAGTCTCTTCCTGATGTTAATTGATAGGCATTTGTTGGTAAGAATGCTTTTCATCTTCTGCTGGCTATGTGCATCTACCATCTGGTGAGATGACCGTTCCCAGATATTGTCTCAAAGTTGTCATCCTTCCTCAGTTTTATTTCAGCAGCTAATATCAAAGTCAGAACAAGACTGAGAGGCAGCTGAAATGCGATAATGTGATATCCAAGAAGAATGTTAAAGAGTTCCACAGACAGCAAAGAAAACAAATGAGACAGTCTTGAAAGAGAAAGACACAAAAAGAACATTAGAAGATTAGGAAAAGACAAGCAACATTTTTAGGACATTTTATCAGGCAAGAGAAATTAGAACACCTAGTCACAACATGAGAGCTGGAGGGAATAAGACCAAAAGGTAGACCCAGGGAGAAAATGCTGGACAGACTTGCGCAGTGGATGAAGACAGACTTGCGCAGTGGATGAAGACAGACTTGCGCAGTGGATGAAGACAGAGAGGGTGGGAGATGTACTTGCAGTGACCAAAGATCGATTCGTATGGAGACCCATGATAGCCAACGCAATACGGCAGGCACATGATGATGTTGAATATCAAGAAAGCAATCCTGCCAGGGTCCAACCCCTACCACCCCCAATGCACATGTACACACCATACAAAGCCCCGCTCATATCACTCTGAGGACCGCCATCATCAAGAACCGATGTTGTCTCAATAGAACAAACATATTCGTTCAAGTTTACGCTCTATCTCGTCTTTTCTGTGCTCAGTCTAGGTGTGGCCATATCGTTATTGTTATTGTTATTGTTATTTAAAGCCCAGCCAACCGTGTAGAGCCATATCAGGGCTATAACCATTTCAAAATATACAAAACTTCAACAGGAAAAAATAAAGAAAAAATTAAGTACACATAATCAATGCATTCACGCACATAATCGAAGGAAATGCCCCCGGCACTGACCACTCCATCCAATTTAACGCACAGGGGATTTAAAAAACACACCTAAATACAAATTTAAGCACACCTTATGACACCAAAACATATGTAAAAACATGACTAAATTACCTAAAATTGATTTCGCATATCTCACCTCCCTAGAGCCAAAAATGCACTTGATACACATACCCAATTATCAATCCGAAGAGTAAGTATGTAAGACTTTATTGAACACAGACAGGTGAACGGACCAGCAAGGCAGAAAATGATAGGAAGAAATGACAGAAAGCAAAGGAACAAGGCAGAAACAAAGAGAGTGAGAGAAAAGAGGAAATTTCTAGCACAAAATTTCCAGAGGGTGGGGATGCTAGTTATACTGAAAGAACCCCCGGCATCCCTATGGGGGAGGCATGGCCATACCTGTACATGTGTGTGTCAGACAGAGAAGATGACAAATTGGGTCAAAGATCAGTTGCCTAACAGGCTTGAGTGTACCTAGCTGTGTATCTTTCACTGTGCTGTCTTGCCTGATATGTTTTCCGTGTTCTTTCTGCATGACACATGGCCAATGTATTTTAGTCTTCTCTTGTTGATGTCTGCTATCAGTTTTCTGGTGGTATCAAGTTCTTCCATTACACTTTCATTAGTTCTATCTGTCCATTTGACACACAGAAGTCTCCAATAAAACCACATGATAAGTCTATTTTGACAAATGAAAAAAAAAAAAAAAAAAAAAAAAAAAAACCCAACAAATACATACATATACAAATGAAATTATCATTGTTGTAGTTATGTTATATAACAAGGATGGACACTCACAAGTGAAGGGGTATTTGACCATTTTCCCGTTCGGTCCATTAGTGACGGCGACGCACACGGTCACAGTGTACTCAAAGCCTTTCGTGACGTTCTGTTTGAGCTCCGTCGACTTCACAATCTTTGTCTCTACCATCGTGTTTTTGCGCCAGATTGTCACGTTGTAGCCCTGTGAAACCCACACAAACTTCAACACCAACAGAAAAGAAAAGGAAAAAAAAAATTTTTTTCCTTAACCCTTTCACTCCCGCACTCCGGTCACCAGCATCCTGCATTGCCAACCATGCTAGCAAAGCAAAAACTTAACCCTTTGACCCCCTCACCCTATCCACCAGCTTCCTGCAGTAAGCTGGTGGCTAGAGTGAGGGATCAAAGGGTTACGTTTTTGCAGTTGGTGGATAGGGTGCGGGAGTCAAAGAGATAAATCCCTGTTTAACTAGTATACCTTCCAAACCAAATAAGCAGTATTTTGACAAAACTGCAGCCAACCAATTCAAAAACTGTAAATAACCTAACCAGCTTGGCTCTTTGTCACTGACCAGAGTATACAGATTTTCCCCCTCAAATCCATTTCTCCCTTAAATCCCTGCTGAACTAGTATACTGACCACACCAAAAACCAGTAGCTAATCTGATTATATAGCTCTCTGTCATTGACCAAAATATGAAGAATTTTTCCCTTGAATCCCTGTTTAACTAGTAGTAGTAGTAGTAGTAGTAGTAGTAGTAGTAGTAGTAGTAGTAGTAATAATGATAATAATAATAATAATAATAATAATAATAATAATAATCACTTTTATATAGCGCTATCCTCCTACACATAGGTAAAGACTCACTGTGTTTTACATTAATTAGTTCATTTTTCCCAATCAGCCCTATGTCTAGTAGTCAATTGTACTAACTCTATATGCTCTATATGCTAACTAATATGCTCTTTGTAATTTTCCATTTTTTTTTTATTCTTTCTCCCCATTTTAGCCGTGTGCGTGTGCGTGTGCGTGCGTGCGTGTCTGTTTTAGCGCTTAGATTTGATTTTATCAAGATTTTGCGCTATACAAATAAAGTATTGTATTGTATTGTAATTGTACTAACTCCCACTCCTAGTCCCCCCCCCCCAACACACACACTAGCACAACTGTTGCAAGCATGTACTAATATATACATTACTGAATCAGAAAGATGAAAAATCATGTTTCATTACTAGTAGTATTTATCAAAAAGATGAGTTTTGAAGCTCGCTTTGAAAGAAGAGAGAGATGATGAACAGTGGAAAAAAAAAAGGCAGATCGTTCCAGACAAGTGGGGCCTGGCAATGGAAGGATCAGTGTCCTATGGTTTTGTATTTTGATTTTGCCAGAAGCTTCTGGCTGCTTGACCTGAGACTGCATTCAGGCCTGTATGTTTTTAGCACAGAAGAGAGGTAGTTAGGCAAGGTACCATCAAAATGCTGATAAGCCAGAGTTGCTAGTTTATATTCTACTCTTGCTTCCACAAAGAGCCAGTGGAGCTGCTTCAATAGGCTGGTTGCTGAGGTGGTCTTTTGCTTTCTGAATACCAGCCTAACTGCACTATTTTGTACCCTCTGAAGGCGCTTATTAGGAAAGGATGGGAGACCTGCAAGAATTGTATTACAACAGTCCAGTCTTGACAGTACAAAGGACACGATAAGTCATGCTGTGTCATTTATAGAAAGATATGATCGAATTGAACGGATTCTTCTGAGATGATAAAAAGCAGACTGGCAGACAGAAGAAATGTGCTTGTCCAAGGACAGTGTCTCATCAAGATGGACACTCACAATATACTCACCACACAAAAACCCAGTAGCTAGACAGACAGCATAGTTCTTTGTCACTGACCAAAATATAAGCACTGTTGATTCTAGGATTTTCAAAAAGGGGGGGCAGGCCCCCCACCTCCAGTCAAAAAAAGGGGGGCCTGACAAAACCAGTGGGGGTCAGCGGCGGCAGGGCAAAAACAGTATTCACTTCATTTTCGCGTTCGGCGCTCAAATTCTGACAATGGCGGCTGTGTCATTTCCGTTCGATAGGTCTATGTAATAAATGCTGATTGGTTTACAGCGACCAATCGTAAAGCTTCGCACTCAGTCGCCCCTACCACTTGCTAAAAATAACCACAGTGTGCTTGGAGTGGAGTGGGACCTATGAATCAGCTAGGCCTAGCCTGCGTGTGTTGCCTGCGGGGCTGATTCGGCCAAAAGCTAGATGTGTAGGCCTTATGGTACGCGTTGGTGAGCAAAACATGTGGGCTTTCCTTGATAAATGGGGGATGCTGCCCGCACGAGGCTTGATTTTTTTTGCGGGCAAAAGAAAAAAATCGCATGAATCCCACGATCCCGCAGCCTAGAATCAACACTGTATAAGGATTTTTCCCTTAATTGCTGTTTAACTGGTGTACTGTTACTGTTATTTTTATTCAAAGCGACCGCACAGAGCTATATCAGGATTATAACTGTTTCAAAACATACACAACACTTCAACAGGAAAAAAAATGAAAAGAAAATTGAGCACACATATCAATGCATCCACACACACAATCAGAGGAGATATCCCTGGCACAGACCACTCCGTCCAATTTATCACACAGGGGATTTAAAAAACACACCTGACTACAAATTAAAACATAGCTATGGACAGTAAAACACATATAAAAACGAGTCTAAAATACCTAAAATTGCTTCCACATATCTCACTTCCCTAGAGCCAAAAATGCACTTAACACATGTACCCAATTACCAATCCTAAGAGAAAGTATGCAAGATCTTATCGAACACATACAGTGAATAGACCAGCAAGACAGAAAATGACAGGAAGAAATGACAGAAAGCAAAAGGAGCAAGACAGAAACAAAGAGAGTGACAGAAAAGAGGAAATTTCTAGTACAGAATTTCGAGAAAGTGGGGATACCATTTATATTGAAAGAGCTCCTGGCACCCCCACAAGGGATTTTTGGAGATAATCCCCCACTTGACACAATCAATCAAAAACAACAACAACAACAACAACATCAACAACAAGGAACAAGATCTGGCACATTGGATACAAAGATGCCCCTCAACCGAGTACATGCGGTAGCAATTATTCGGGGAGGACAGCGGGAGGCTGGAGTGCCTCACCAAGTACCCCGTGAAGGCGGTGGATCTGGCAAGGAGAACGCTCCTTGGATCTCAACAACAGCTGTGATGTCGCCCATTTCCACACACACACACACACAACAACAAAAACAACAACAGTAATATAGACAGGTCATGTTGAGAAGGGAGCCTTTTACCTTGAAGATGTCGGCGGACGGCCTGTCCTGGGATGATACCCAGGTCATATACACCATGGAGTTGGGCTTGGTGAACACCGACATCCCCTCAGGGGCTGGGTATGGTGCTGCAGACAGTTGGGGTGGACAAGTATTACAATACTGAATGTCCTCTCTCTCTCCCACCCATCCACCCTCACCACCACCACCACTACCACCCCACAACCTCTGTTTCTGTTTCAGTTTCAGTTTCTCAAGATGAAGTCTCTGCGCTGAGAAGAATTCCATATTCACTAACGTCACAGGTGCCATGAGTACGGTGATCATGACAGAAGCCTTACGCCTGCGCATACACCCAAGAGCTGGCCAGGTCCTGAGGCCCTACCTAGACCATGTTTTACCTAGTCTAAATTTCATACTGGTATTTTATCAGCCTACCGCTGGAATAATCTTGGTTACATGTAAATGACATGTGTATGTGTGTATCTTACCTTCAAAAAATGTACATATAAAGTAAATAAATAAATAATTAAGTAAATAAATAAATAATCACAGGTCTTAAGCACATAATCTAAGGAGATGCTCGTTTCAATAAACTTGCCAGAGACGTGTGGCTTTGCACAGGGTTAACCAGTCTTCAAGATAACAGCTGGCAGATTCGGGCGAAGCATGTATGGAATTGTCTGAGCGCGATGAACGAATCCCTCCTTAGGAAACTTCAACACCCCGCATCCCACCCATCCCCTAATCCCAACTCCATACTTACGGACAGGGACCACGAGTGTGTTAGAGTAGTCTGCCCCTGAAACAGTGGTGCGAACACGGAAGGTGTAGTTCACTCCCCTGATGACAGAGGGCACCAGGTACGAGACATGGGCGCTGCTGGTCGCCTGGGGCAGGATGCTCCGCTGACCAGTGGGTCGTCCTGGGTACGTGATGTTCACCATGTACTTCTGCAAGTCACCGTCCACATGCGGCAATGAACTCTTTATCATTGTCATAATTGTCCTCCTCTTCCTCCTCCTCATCATCATCATCATCTTTATTATTATCATCTTATTCATCTTCATCATCATCATCGACATACAGAAATGAACTCTTTATCATTGTCATTGTCCTCCTCCTCCACATCATCATCATCATCTTCATCACCAACATCATCATCATTATCTTTACCATCATCATCTTCATCATCATTACCATCATCATCATTCTGTCGTAATTTTTGTTTAAAGCCCAGCTGACCGCGTACAGCCATATCAGGGCTATTACCGGTTCAAAACACACACAGGGAAAAAGAAAAGTAAATTAAGTACACATATCCAAGCATTCATGCATATAATCTCAAGAGACGCACCTGGTGTTGACCACTCCATCCAATTTATCACATAAGGTTTTCAAAAAACATACCCGAATACAAATTTAAACATAACTAAGGATACCAAAACATCTATAAAAACAAGCCTGAATTACCTAAAATTGCTTCCACATATCTCATTTCCCTACAGCAAAAAATGCACTTAATACATATACTCAATCATCAATCCTAAGAGAAAGTACTTATGACTTTATACCGAACACGTAAGGGTAAATGGACCAGCAAGGCAGAAAATGATAGAAAGAAATGACAGAAAGGAAAGGAACAAGGCAGAAAAAAAGGGAGTGACAGAAAAGAGGAAATTTTTAGCAGAAACTTCCAGAAGGCGGGGATACTATTTATACTGAAAGAGGCCCCGGCATCACCATGGGGGAAATAATAATACTAGTAAGAAGAAGAAGAAGAAGAAGAAGAAAAAACATACAAACATCACCAGTCGCCATGGTGTAGCAGTTAATGCAAAGACTACCAACTGGAAGATTGGGTTCAAATCCCCATTGGTCCCTCCAAAAATATACCATTGTGAGATTTTTTGGCTCTAATCAGCTTCTACGCAAGAGTTGGGCGTGCTATGGGCTCATTGGGAAGACTGGGAGCACGGTCGAGTTTTATCCACTCCACGGATGCATGATTGAGGGTGTTGCTCAAATCTTCTGACCAGCACTGCAGGTGTCTGTATCTTTCGGGCCTGGTTGACGCCAGGATATATTATAATAGTAAGCGTAGAGTACAACCCTGTCACGCAGTCTCAATCCTAGATGGAACTCAACAGTATCATGATTATTATCCTCATCAACATCCTCATCGCATTGTAAATACTGTGCCAGCTTCTGTGCCCATTAAGATGACGTAGAAAATAGGATGAAAAAAAAAAAAAGGTGAGCAAAAAGGTAACCTCCCTGAGTGTGGTAATCCTTTAAAAAAAATTTTTAAAAAAGGTGAGCAAAAAGGTAACCTCCCTGAGTGTGGTAATCCTTTAAAAAAAAAAAAAAAAAAAGGTGAGCAAAAAGGTAACCTCCCTGAGTGTGGTAATCCTTTAAAAAAAAAAAAAAAAAAAAAAAAAAAGGTGAGCAAAAAGGTAACCTCCCTGAGTGTGGTAATCCTTTAAAAAAAAAAAAAAAAAAAAAAAAAAAAAAAGGTGAGCAAAAAGGTAACCTCCCTGAGTGTGGTAATCCTTTAAAAAAAAAAAAAAAAAAAAAAAAAAAAAGGTGAGCAAAAAGGTAACCTCCCTGAGTGTGGTAATCCTTTAAAAAAAAAAAAAAAAAAAAAAAAAAGGTGAGCAAAAAGGTAACCTCCCTGAGTGTGGTAATCCTTTAAAAAAAAAAAAAAAAAAAAAAGGTGAGCAAAAGGTAACCTCCCTGAGTGTGGTAATCCTTTAAAAAAATAAAAAAAAAAAAAAAAAAGGTGAGCAAAAAGGTAACCTCCCTGAGTGTGGTAATCCTTTAAAAAAAAAAAAAAAAAAAAAAGGAAAGATGAGGCAATGTCAGGCTTCCCTTGAAGATACCGGTAACCTATCGTATAAAAAAATTGGTCAAAATAACAAACAACAAAAGGGTGCTCATAAATGGAGAGCCCTGAGTAGGTTCCTGTAAAACTACTGTACAAAACATACAACAACAAAAAAAATTAAAGTAAATGTAGCAAAGATAACTGAGCAAAGTTTACTCCCGAGTGAGGTAGCACTGTAAATGAGATCCAATCCTAACGTATACAAAACTACAACAAGGGAAATGGGCGATCACAGTTGTTAGTTTGTCATGTGATACTGACGTGTTATGGCAGAGTGGGCATGTAAGGTTCCCACGTATTCACACATACACATGTGGTAGGGCCTACAGTTAAGTTGGTCAAGCTGATATGACAGTGTATGCAGATCCTGTGGTCCACACGTATTCAATCATGGTAGGCTACAGTATAGTTGGTCAAGCTGTACGACATGATGGCAGAGTGGGCACTGTAAGGGTTCCACACGTATTCACACATACACATGGGTAGGGCCTAAGTTATAGTTTGGTCAAGCTGATACTGACAGTGTTATGGCAGAGTGGGGCACTGTAAGGGTTCCACACGTATTCACACATACACATGGGTAGGGCCTACAGTTATAGTTTGGTCAAGCTGATACTGACAGTGTTATGGCAGAGTGGGGCACTGTAAGGGTTCCACACGTATTCACACATACACATGGGTAGGGCCTACAGTTATAGTTTGGTCAAGCTGATACTGACAGTGTTATGGCAGAGTGGGGCACTGTAAGGGTTCCACACGTATTCACAATACACATGGGTAGGGCCTACAGTTATAGTTTGGTCAAGCTGATACTGACAGTGTTATGGCAGAGTGGGGCACTGTAAGGTTCCACACGTATTACACATACACATGGGTAGGGCCTACAGTTATAGTTTGGTCAAGCTGATACTGACAGTGTTATGGCAGAGTGGGGCACTGTAAGGTTCCACACGTATTCACACATACACATGGGTAGGGCCTACGTTATAGTTGGTCAAGCTGATACTGACATGTTTATGGCAGAGTGGGCACTGTAAGGGTTCCACACGTATTCACACATACACATGGGTAGGGCCTACAGTTATAGTTTGGTCAAGCTGATACTGACAGTGTTATGGCAGAGTGGGGCACTGTAAGGGTTCCACACGTATTCACACATACACATGGGTAGGGCCTACAGTTATAGTTTGGTCAAGCTGATACTGACAGTGTTATGGCAGAGTGGGGCACTGTAAGGGTTCCACACGTATTCACACATACACATGGGTAGGGCCTACAGTTATAGTTTGGTCAAACTGATACTGACAGTGTTATGGCAGAGTGGGGCACTGTAAGGGTTCCACACGTATTCACACATACACATGGGTAGGGCCTACAGTTATAGTTTGGTCAAGCTGATACTGACAGTGTTATGGCAGAGTGGGGCACTGTAAGGGTTCCACACGTATTCACACATACACATGGGTAGGGCCTACAGTTATAGTTTGGTCAAGCTGATACTGACAGTGTTATGGCAGAGTGGGGCACTGTAAGGGTTCCACACGTATTCACACATACACATGGGTAGGGCCTACAGTTATAGTTTGGTCAAACTGATACTGACAGTGTTATGGCAGAGTGGGGCACTGTAAGGGTTCCACACGTATTCACACATACACATGGGTAGGGCCTACAGTTATAGTTTGGTCAAACTGATACTGACAGTGTTATGGCAGAGTGGGGCACTGTAAGGGTTCCACACGTATTCACACATACACATGGGTAGGGCCTACAGTTATAGTTTGGTCAAGCTGATACTGACAGTGTTATGGCAGAGTGGGGCACTGTAAGGGTTCCACACGTATTCACACATACACATGGGTAGGGCCTACAGTTATAGTTTGGTCAAGCTGATACTGACAGTGTTATGGCAGAGTGGGGCACTGTAAGGGTTCCACACGTATTCACACATACACATGGGTAGGGCCTACAGTTATAGTTTGGTCAAGCTGATACTGACAGTGTTATGGCAGAGTGGGGCACTGTAAGGGTTCCACACGTATTCACACATACACATGGGTAGGGCCTACAGTTATAGTTTGGTCAAGCTGATACTGACAGTGTTATGGCAGAGTGGGGCACTGTAAGGGTTCCACACGTATTCACACATACACATGGGTAGGGCCTACAGTTATAGTTTGGTCAAGCTGATACTGACAGTGTTATGGCAGAGTGGGGCACTGTAAGGGTTCCACACGTATTCACACATACACATGGGTAGGGCCTACAGTTATAGTTTGGTCAAGCTGATACTGACAGTGTTATGGCAGAGTGGGGCACTGTAAGGGTTCCACACGTATTCACACATACACATGGGTAGGGCCTACAGTTATAGTTTGGTCAAGCTGATACTGACAGTGTTATGGCAGAGTGGGGCACTGTAAGGGTTCCACACGTATTCACACATACACATGGGTAGGGCCTACAGTTATAGTTTGGTCAAACTGATACTGACAGTGTTATGGCAGAGTGGGGCACTGTAAGGGTTCCACACGTATTCACACATACACATGGGTAGGGCCTACAGTTATAGTTTGGTCAAACTGATACTGACAGTGTTATGGCAGAGTGGGGCACTGTAAGGGTTCCACACGTATTCACACATACACATGGGTAGGGCCTACAGTTATAGTTTGGTCAAGCTGATACTGACAGTGTTATGGCAGAGTGGGGCACTGTAAGGGTTCCACACGTATTCACACATACACATGGGTAGGGCCTACAGTTATAGTTTGGTCAAGCTGATACTGACAGTGTTATGGCAGAGTGGGGCACTGTAAGGGTTCCACACGTATTCACACATACACATGGGTAGGGCCTACAGTTATAGTTTGGTCAAGCTGATACTGACAGTGTTATGGCAGAGTGGGGCACTGTAAGGGTTCCACACGTATTCACACATACACATGGGTAGGGCCTACAGTTTATAGTTTGGTAAAACTGATACTGACAGTGTTATGGCAGAGTGGGGCACTGTAAGGGTTCCACACGTATTCACACATACACATGGGTAGGGCCTACAGTTATAGTTTGGTCAAGCTGATACTGACAGTGTTATGGCAGAGTGGGGCACTGTAAGGGTTCCACACGTATTCACACATACACATGGGTAGGGCCTACAGTTATAGTTTGGTCAAACTGATACTGACAGTGTTATGGCAGAGTGGGGCACTGTAAGGGTTCCACACGTATTCACACATACACATGGGTAGGGCCTACAGTTATAGTTTGGTCAAACTGATACTGACAGTGTTATGGCAGAGTGGGGCACTGTAAGGGTTCCACACGTATTCACACATACACATGGGTAGGGCCTACAGTTATAGTTTGGTCAAGCTGATACTGACAGTGTTATGGCAGAGTGGGGCACTGTAAGGGTTCCACACGTATTCACACATACACATGGGTAGGGCCTACAGTTATAGTTTGGTCAAGCTGATACTGACAGTGTTATGGCAGAGTGGGGCACTGTAAGGGTTCCACACGTATTCACACATACACATGGGTAGGGCCTACAGTTATAGTTTGGTCAAGCTGATACTGACAGTGTTATGGCAGAGTGGGGCACTGTAAGGGTTCCACACGTATTCACACATACACATGGGTAGGGCCTACAGTTATAGTTTGGTCAAGCTGATACTGACAGTGTTATGGCAGAGTGGGGCACTGTAAGGGTTCCACACGTATTCACACATACACATGGGTAGGGCCTACAGTTATAGTTTGGTCAAGCTGATACTGACAGTGTTATGGCAGAGTGGGGCACTGTAAGGGTTCCACACGTATTCACACATACACATGGGTAGGGCCTACAGTTATAGTTTGGTCAAACTGATACTGACAGTGTTATGGCAGAGTGGGGCACTGTAAGGGTTCCACACGTATTCACACATACACATGGGTAGGGCCTACAGTTATAGTTTGGTCAAGCTGATACTGACAGTGTTATGGCAGAGTGGGGCACTGTAAGGGTTCCACACGTATTCACACATACACATGGGTAGGGCCTACAGTTATAGTTTGGTCAAACTGATACTGACAGTGTTATGGCAGAGTGGGGCACTGTAAGGGTTCCACACGTATTCACACATACACATGGGTAGGGCCTACAGTTATAGTTTGGTCAAGCTGATACTGACAGTGTTATGGCAGAGTGGGGCACTGTAAGGGTTCCACACGTATTCACACATACACATGGGTAGGGCCTACAGTTATAGTTTGGTCAAGCTGATACTGACAGTGTTATGGCAGAGTGGGGCACTGTAAGGGTTCCACACGTATTCACACATACACATGGGTAGGGCCTACAGTTATAGTTTGGTCAAGCTGATACTGACAGTGTTATGGCTGCAGCCCTATTGCGGCCCCAGACACAGTGCCACAAACCAAAACATTGTTTTTAGGTCCGTTGTGCCAGGCGAAACATGCACGAAAAACAATAGCTCCACCCATCATTGTTCAAATCTGCCGTGATTTGAAATGTTCCTATCGATTTGCCATGTCATTTTCCATTAATGCAGCATTATATTTAGCAAACCATTAGAAACGTAATAACAGCTCATCATCATCATCATCATCATCATCATGTGCCTTGATGCATGGCGTTGGTGATCATGGCCTCCATATGCATCTATATCTTGTCACCGCAAGCACATCTTCCACCCTCTCTGTCCTCAGCCACTCTGCAAGTTTGTCCAATATTTTCTCCCTGGGTCTACCTGGTGTTCTCTTTCCCTACAGCTTTCCTGTTGTGACTAAGTGCTCTAATTCCCCTTTCTTCAGAAAATAGCCTACAAATGTTGCTTGTCGTTTCCTAATCTTCCTCCTCAATGATTTTCTTGTGTCTGCCTCCATCAAGATTGTCTCATTTGTTTTCTTTGCTGTCCATGGAAATCTCAACATTCCTCTCAGAAACCACATTTCGGCTGCCTCAATCTTGTTCCAGCTTTGCGTGATGACTGTCCACGCCTCACAATCATATAACAGTATCGGTAATAATAGCTACCACCTACCAAATGTGAAGCTGTGTTATTTCTTCTGCACCAAACTACTTGGGCAAAACGTTGAAGAGGTGTAACGTCTACTGTTTATCATCATCATCATATGCCCTGCCGCATGGCGTTGGCAATCATGGCCCTCCATATGCATCTATCCCTTGTCGCCGCAAGCACATCTTCCATCCTCTCTGTCCTCAGCCATCTGCAAGTCTGTCCAATATTTTCTCCCTGGGTCCACCTGGTGTTCTCTTTCCTTCCAGCTTTCCAGCTGGCCATGACTATACTTGGGAAAATATGATGGTGGTTTCCCGTTGCCTGCCATCGGTTTGCGTACAGACTCTCCGCCAGCCTTTGTTGTTACCACGATAATCTACAAAGCAGTAGGAGTGATTTTTCTGTCAGGGTTTACTCCCTTAGCCTTCTTCTCTCCCGAGATAACCACAAGACAGTGGTGCTATTTACCCATAGCTGGGGGTCTGGTTCATGGGTACCAGGGCATATCCACACGCCGGTGGGCCTCGTGCCACATGTCTGGGGGGCCAGACCTCCTCCAAGTACCTCGAGTTTTAGCCTGAGTCCGTGAAGTGCTCAGTTACCACATGTCACCACAAGGAGGCGTAACGTAGGGCTTGCTGATGGAGAGGCTATGTACCGACAGAGAGAGACTTATGCATTTTGCTCTCCTTTTCGCATAGCTGCAAGCAGCAGTGCTAGCCATCGGTGCAGGCTGAAAGCAAGAGGTGACAAGCACGCAGTCACTAGCCAACACATTAGACGCATCACATCAGCCATCTGACATAAGACTGCTGTTACAAGGGTCAGACATGTGTACAAACATAACTGTTCATCATGATTCTTCCATCAGGATTTAAAAAAAACACAAAACAGTTAATGAAAAAAAATATAAAAAAACCCTCACCAGAGGTCGTGCCATGGTATCACAGGGTGCGCGCCAGGTGAGGTTGACACGCAGAGGGTGGTCTGTCGGGTAGATGAAGTGATACCTGAGCTCTTTGGGGGGTCCCGTATCATCTGCCACCACAACACATACCATCATTCAGCCATGGGAAAGACTGACCTGCCGTCTCTACTGTTAATCTATCACAGGAAGACTGACTTGCAGTCTTTACTGTTAATTATCACAGGAAGACTGACCTGCCTTCTTTACTGTTAATTATCACAAGAAGACTGACCTGCCTTTTTTACTGCTAATTATCACAGGAAGACTGACTAGCTGTCTTCACTGTACAATATTAATTATCACAGGAAGACTTACCTGCCTTCTTTACTGTTTAGTATTAATTATCACAGGAAGACTGACTTGCCGTCTTTGTTCTTTCATGTCAATTATCACAGGAAGACTGAATTGCCATCTTTACTGTTTAGTATTAATAATAACAGGAAGATTGACTTGCCATCTTTTTTCTTTCATATTAATTATCACAGGAAGACTGACTTGCCGTATTTACTGTTTAGTATTAATTATCACAGGAAGACTGACTTGCCATCTTTTTTCTTTCATATTAATTATCACAGGAAGACTGACTTGCCATCATTATTCTTTCGTATCAATTATCACAGGAAGACTGACTTGCCATCATTATTCTTTTGTATCAATTATCACAGAAGACTGAATGCCATCTTTATTCTTCGTATTAATTATCACAGGAAGACTATTGCCATCTTTATTCTTTCGTATTAATTATCACAGGAAGACTGACTTGCTGTATTTACTGTATAGTATTAATCATCACAGGAAGACTGACTTGCCATCTTCATTCTTTGGTATTAATTATCACAGGAAGACTGACTTGCCATCTTTATTCTTTCGTATCAATTATCACAGGAAGACTGACTTGCTGTATTTACTGTATAGTATTAATCATCACAGGAAGACTGACTTGCCATCTTCATTCTTTGGTATTAATTATCACAGGAAGACTGACTTGCCATCTTTATTCTTTCGTATTAATTATCAGAGGAAGACTGACTTGCCATATTTATTCTATCGTATTAATTAACACAGGAAGACTGACTTGCCATATTTATTCTATCGTATTAATTAACACAGGAAGACTGACTTGCCATTACAAGACTTGAGAAATGTCATTTTCACCTTCCTGCTGGGGTGGGGGGGGGGGGGGGGGAGGTGGGGGAAGAGGAAGAAATTACAAGACTTGAGAAACGTCATTTTCACCTTCTTGCGTCTGCACGACGACGACGTTGCTGACGGGGCACGTGTCCGGCCCAGAGCCCACACGGATGAAGTATCGCTCACAGGCGTTCAGGTGTCGGATTTCCGTGGTGCTGGGGTCAGAGGTCACGAAGCGCTTGGTTTCCTTAAAGAAGGTGTCAAGGTCGTGATCCCTGTTGGCTGCCATGTAGTAGATGGTGGTCTTCTGTCAACACCATATATGGTCATAGGTTATTTGCATAAACATAATATTCATACGTAATTTACATAAACATAATGTAAGGTCAATATAGTCATGTCTTGTTTATATAATTACATAAATATATTATCTATTATTATATTATTATTATGTTATTACATTGTTATATAATTATAGTCAATGTGGTCAGATGGCTATTCAAATAATGTTAGCAGATTGGAATCTGCAGGTAATTGCTGGCAAATTGGAGTCTACCAGATAACTGCTGGCAGATTGGTGTCCAGATAATTCCTGGCAGATTGGAGTCTGCAGATAACTGCTGGCAGATTGGAGTCTGCAGATAATTGCTGGCATATTGGAGTCTGCAGATAATTCCTAGCAGATTGGTGTCTGCAGATAATACCTGGCATATTGGAGTCTGCAGATAATTCCTGGCAGATTGGAGTCTGCAGATAACTGCTGGCAGATTGGAGTCTGCAGATAACTGCTGGCAGATTGGAGTCTGCAGATACTTGAGTTTTATCAGATAACTGGCAGATTTGAGTTTGCCAGATACTTGCTGGCAGATTCGTGTCTGCCAGATACTTGCAGGTAGATTTGAGTTTGCCAGGTAAGTGCTGGCAGATTTGAGTCTGCCGTGTAACTGCTGGCAGATTTGAGTCTGCCAGATAATTGCCAGTGGATTTGTGTGGAGTACATACGGAATTCACTGAGTGTGATGATGAATCCCTCTTGTAAAAAACTCCAACCCCCCTCTCCCCCTACACACAGATGGTAACATATACAGGACTGACATCACACACACACACACACACAGATTCCCCATATACTTTTTTGCGTTGATTCAACATCTGTACTCCAAGCTCTTGAATTATCAAAATTACAAAGATCTGAAATGATATTGGAAATTACTCACCTGATTAATAGTTCATCCTTAAGAGGCACTGATATTACTTTCTGCTGGATACCATCTCATAGTTCTTTTCATTACAATGACATGGTTGATAGGGCTGCCAAACAGGAGGCAAAGAGCTCACCAGATTCAAATCATATACAACTTTCCCTCTCATTGCATGAGTGTTATACCTTAGTGGACACCTACGTATGGAAGCAGTTTCAAGATAAACAGAAAAAGTATGAAAAATGTTACATGAACTTTGAAATTAGCAAAACACCTAAGCAGTTTCCTGCCAGCAGAAGTATACAATCCCTTATGTATAGGTGGAAACTTGATGCATTCAAAACAAAATACACCAGGAATGTACTGTGTCTGTGTGGGAAGAAGATAACACATAGTCATATTCTTTCATGCATTTGGGTAAAACCACATATACCTGTGCTATCAACGAAGACAGTTTCTGATGTATTTGCCTCACCATCCTTAACATATGAATTTTTTGTTAGCCTGTCAAAAAGTCCTATAGCAAATTATCTTTAACAC
The DNA here is from genome assembly GCA_030674185.1 of Monoplex corrugatus. Lineage (NCBI taxonomy): Eukaryota > Metazoa > Mollusca > Gastropoda > Littorinimorpha > Ranellidae > Monoplex > Monoplex corrugatus. The sequence continues at coordinate 17,380,467 of JAPXFY010000034.1, forward strand.
ACTGTTATTTCTCATGTTCAATGTTATGGTTAGCCAATTTTACTGTTTCAATCGTTAATTATGATAATGTCATTTATTGAATTTTTCTTTCTCGTCTTCGGCACAGTTCTTTTCTGGTTTATTTCTTTTTCCTGAAGATTAACCCTTTCCAGGTTTCCTCTTCTCTCCTCTTTTTCTTCTTTTTTCCCCCTCTTTTTTGTCTAAAATCACTTCAGTGAATAGACATTAAATCAAAGACCACCACACACACACACAAACACACATATACACACACACATACATATATAAACACACACACACACACATGCACTCTGATATCACACAACACACACACACACACACACACACACACACACACACACACACACACACACACACACACACACACACACACACACACACACACACATCCAACACCTCACTCAGCACAAGATGTTACTCACATCATTAGCAGCAGTAGAAGTAGTTTTATAGGTCACGATGACCTGACGATTTCCGCTGGCTTGTGCTGTGACGTTGGTCACCGCGGTGACGGGAGTTCCTGTGTGAAAAAAACAAGGGAGATTTTCTTCACAACTTCCTGTTTGGCTACATCACAGTTCAACACACTGCGAAGGGTTGTGAGTGTGACATGTGCATGAGTCAGTGTGTATGTGTGTGTGTGTGTGTGTGTGACATCAGTGTGTGTGTGTGTGTGTGTGTGTGTGTGTGTGTGTGTGTGTGTGTGTGTGTGTGTGTGTGTATGTGTGTGTGTGTGTGTATGTGTGTGACATCAGTGTGTGTGTGTGTATGTGTGTGTGTGTGACATCAGTGTGTGTGTGGTGTGTGTGTGTGTGTGTGTATGTGCGTGTGTGTGTGTGTGCGTGTGTGTATGTGTGTGTGTGTGTATGTGTGTGTGTATGTGTGTGTATGTGTGTGTGTGTATGTGTGTGTGTGTGTATGTGTGTGTGTGTGTGTGTGTGTGTGTGTATGTGTTGTGTGGGTGTGACATCAGTGTTGTGGGGTGTGTGTGTGTGTGTGTGTGTGTGTGATGTGTGTGTGTGTGTATGTGTGTGTGTGTGACATCAGTGTGTGTGTGTGTGTGTGTGTGTGTGTGTGTGTGTGTGTGTGTGTGTGTGTGTGTTGTGTGTGTGTGTGTTGTGTGTGTGTGTGTGTGTGTATGTGTGTGTGTGTGTGACATCAGTGTGTGTGTGTGTTGTGTGTGTGTGTGTGATCAGTGTGTGTGTGTGTGTGTGTGTGTGTGTGTGTGTGTGGTGTGTGTGTGATATCAGAGTGCATGTGTGATGTGTGTGTGTGTGTGTGTGTGTGTGTGGTCGTGTGTGTGTGGCATCAGTGTGTGTGTGTGTGTGGTGTGTGTGTGTGATTGCGAGTGCGGGAGGTGTGTGTGTGCGTGCAGGTGTGGTGTTGGTGTGTGCAGGCGTGGCAGGGTGTGTGCGTGCGTGCGTGTGGTGTGTGACCACCTGGGCAGTGGCACGAGCGGCTCTGAGGGCAACGTGTAAAGAACACCGTCAGCGTAGCGCGCCTCTACAGTAAACAGCACTTGTTGACCCGGGCACAAACCCCCAACTGAACAACACACATATAAACACAGATATATATATACACACACACACACACACATCATATACACATATACATAGATAGAATACATAGATAGATGGATAGATAGATACACAGATACATAGATAGATACATAGATAGATAGACAGATGTGTATACACACAGATAGATAGATATACACATGTTTATAGAGCACTGTCATTATTATGATCATTATTACTGAAACACACACACACACACACACACACACACACACACACACATATATATATATATATGTGTGTATGTGTGTGTATATATATATATATAGTTTACAAGTGGACACATTATATACACATTTACACAGCATTCACATCACCATTATGAATATTATTGGACAACACACATATGGACACACATAAATACACATTTACACAGCATTCACATCACCATTATGAATATCATTATTGGACAACACACATATGGACACACAATAAATACACATTTACACAGCATTCACATCACCATTATGAATATCATTATTGGACAACACACATATGGACACACATAAATACACATTTACACAGCATTCACATCACCATTATGAATATCATTATTGGACAACACACATATGGACACACATAAATACACATTTACACAGCATTCACATCACCATTATGAATATCATTATTGGACAACACACATATGGACACACATAAATACACATTTACACAGCATTCACATCACCATTATGAATATCATTATTGGACAACACACATATGGACACACATAAATACACATTTACAGCACAAGCTAAAGATCCCACAGCGAAAAAGGAGGTGACCCTGACAGAATTCAGTAGCAAGATCCTTTTTCAAAAGCCAAACAGAAATACACAACACAAAAAAAAGTGGAAAAGATAGATGGCGCTGCACTGTGCACATACACTCTCCCCAACAAAGAACAGTCTTGAGTTTTACTGCAAGGAAAATAAATACAATCAACATCAAAAACCAACCAACAACCAACCAACCATTAAGTGGGGTTGGTAGATTCTTTTGATAGAGCCATGGATTCAGGATCTGATATCTTGAGTTTAGTCCCAGCCTGCAACACTAAAAACTGGTCTGTTGGCTGTCCATCTTAATGTTTCCATCATTCTGGTGGTGACAGCTTACTGTTTCATAGGTACACTGGCCTGTTGGCTGTCCATCTTAATGTTTCCATCATTCTGGTGGTGTCAGCTTACTGTTTCATAGGTACACTGGCCTGTTGGCTGTCCATCTTAATGTTTCCATCATTCTGGTGGTGTCAGCTTACTGTTTCATAGGTCCACTGGCCTGTTCACTGCCCATCTTAATGTTTCCATCATTCTGGTGGTGTCAGTTTACTGTTTCATAGGTACACTGGCCTGTTGGCTGTCCATCTTAATGTTTCCATCATTCTGGTGCTGTCAGCTTAGTGTTTCATAGGTCCACTGGTCTGTTGGCTGTCCATGTTAATGTTTCCATCATTCTGGTGGTGTCAGCTTACTGTTTCATAGGTCCACTGGTCTGTTGGCTGCCCATCTTAATGTTTCCATCATTCTGGTGCTGTCAGCTTAGTGTTTCATACGTCCACTGGTCTGTTGGCTGCCCATCTTAATGTTTCCATCATTCTGGTGGTGTCAGCTTACTGTTTCATAGATCCACTGGTCTGTTGGCTGCCCATCTTACTGTTTCCATCATTCTGGTGGTGTCAGCTTACTGTTTCACAGGTCCACTGGCCTGTTGGCTGCCCACCTTACTGTTTCCATCATTCTGGTGGTGTCAGCTTACTGTTTCATAGGTCCACCGGTCTGTTGGCTGCCCATCTTAATGTTTCCATCATTCTGGTGGTGACAGCTTACTGTTTCATAGGTCCACTGGTCTGTTGGCTGTCCATCTTAATGTTTCCATCATTCTGGTGGTGTCAGCTTACTGTTTCATAGGTCCACTGGTCTGTTGGCTGTCCATCTTAATGTTTCCATCATTCTGGTGGTGTCAGCTTACTGTTTCATAGATCCACTGGTCTGTTGGCTGCCCATCTTACTGTTTCCATCATTCTGGTAGTGTCAGCTTACTGTTTCACAGGTCCACTGGCCTGTTGGCTGCCCACCTTACTGTTTCCATCATTCTGGTGGTGTCAGCTTACTGTTTCATAGGTCCACTGGTCTGTTGGCTGCCCATCTTACTGTTTCCATCATTCTGGTGGTGTCAGCTTACTGTTTCATAGGTCCACTGGTCTGTTCACTGCCCATCTTACTGTTTCCATCATTCTGGTGGTGTCAGCTTACTGTTTCACAGGTCCACTGGCCTGTTGGCTGCCCACCTTACTGTTTCCATCATTCTGGTGGTGTCAGCTTACTGTTTCATAGGTCCACTGGCCTGTTGGCTGCCCATCTTAATGTTTCCATCATTCTGGTGGTGTCAGCTTACTGTTTCATAGGTCCACTGGCCTGTTGGCTGCCCATCTTAATGTTTCCATCATTCTGGTGGTGTCAGCTTACTGTTTCATAGGTCCACTGGTCTGTTGGCTGCTCATCTTAATGTTTCCATCATTCTGGTGGTGTCAGCTTACTGTTTCATAGGTCCACTGGCCTGTTGGCTGCCCATCTTAATGTTTCCATCATTCTGGTGGTATCAGCTTACTGTTTCATAGGTCCACTGGTCTGTTGGCTGCCCATCTTAATGTCTCCATCATTCTGGTGATGTCAGCTTACTGTTTCATAGGTCCACTGGCCTGTTGGCTGCCCATCTGAATGTTTCCATCATTCTGGTGGTGTCAGCTCAGTGTTTCCAAAGGTCTTCTCCCCTCCCCCTCCCCCCTGACACACACACACTTCCCCTTTTCTGCTTTCCAGCTTAAAGACCTTGCCAACACATAGGGTTTTGCGCAGGCTCAGGGAGCCTGCCAGATAACTGCTGGCAGATCTGAGTGGAGCACATATGGAATTGTCCAAGTGCGATGAATTCCTTCTGAACAAACTCCAAGCTCCGAGTGTGTAACCAACCAGCCATCCCAACCAACCAACTAGCCAGTCAACTAAGTCGCAAGCAAGCAAGCAAGCCCACAACCAGTCAGCCAACTAACCAATCAGCCATCAACCAACCAACCACCCATTCAGTCAACCAGCCAGCTAACCACCCAACCACCCACCATCCAGCCAACCAGCCAGCCAACAACCAGCCAATCAACCAGCCGTCCAATTAATCAATCAACCAACCAGCCAATCAGTCAACCAACCCACCAGGCAGTTTATTAGCCGAACTACCAACCAGCTTACTAACAACCACCCACCCATCCATCCAGACCAACCAACCATCCAACCAACCACCTATCTATCCACCCACCCACCCACCCAACCAGCCAGCCATCGAGCCAAAGAGAAGTGGGACAGCACTCACAGGTCAAGGAAGGGGCGGAGGAGACCTTGGTTATCCTGCGCCCCTGCTGGTACACCATCTCCGCCGTCACACTGTAATCCGACGCGTCCTTTCGACTCGGCCAGCTGAGCACTACCGAGCTCTCCATGACCTTGTCCACATGAAGGTCAAGAGGCCGCAGCCTGCCCAGCACGTAGGTGAAGGTCTTGTGGACGGTGTCGCTGCCCAGACCTTGCTCCGTCACGGCGCGAAGCTGCACAACGTTGTTTACGTCAACACCGAGAATAAACACGGTCAAGTCTCATCCTCCCCCCCGTGTGGATGCCGGGGGCTCTTTCAGTATAAATAGTATCCCCACCTTCTGGACATTCTGTGCTAGAAATTTCCTCTTTTCTGTCACTCTCTTTGTTGCTGCCTTGTTCCTTTGCTTTCTATCATTTCTTCCTATCATTTTCTGCCTTAATGGTCCATTCACCTGTATGTGTTTGACAAAGTCTCACGTACTTACTCTTAGGACTGATAACTGGGTACATGTTTTAAGTGCATTTTAGGTTCTAGGGAGGTAAGATAAGTGGAAGCAATCTTAGGTAGTTTATGCCTGTTTTTATATGTTTTGGTGTCCTTAGGTATGTCTATATTTGCATTCAGGCATGTTTTTTAAATCCCCTGTGCGATAAATTGGATGGAGTGGTCAACGCCAGGGGCATGTCCTTACATTATGTGTGCAACTGCACTGATATGTGTACTTACTTTTCTTTTTTCCTGTTGAAGTTCTGTATGTGTTGAAGCGGTTATAGCCCTGATATGGCTCTACGCAGTTGGCTGGGCTTTAAACAACAATAAGTCTCATCTGCTTCACACAAGTGTGTCACTGAGGGTGTTGCTCAATTTTTCTGACCAACACTGTAGGAGTTTGTAACTTTCCGGCCTGGTTGACGCCAGGATATTATTGTCATGTTTCAGGTTCAGTTTCTCAAGATGACGTCTCCGTGCTCAGATCGAATTCCATATGCACTAACGTCACAGGTGCCATGTGTATGGTGATCATGGCACAAGCCTTAAGCCTGCACATATACCCATGAGCTGGCCAGGTCCTGAGGCCCTACCTAGACTGTGTTTTACCTAGTCTACATTTTATACTGGTACTTTATCAGCCTACCACTGGAATAATCTCGTTTACTGTAATTACATGTAAATGACATGTAAATGACAAGTGTATTTAAGTTGCCAACGGCACCCAGTCTTCCCAGATGGTCACGCATCCATGAACTAACCAGGCCCGACATTGCTTAAATTCGGTGATCAGATGAGAATCAGTGTTTTCAACATGGTGTGGCCATTGGCGAATTCAGTGCATCGACCAGGAAATGAGCCCGGGTCACCCCCATGGCAGGCGAGTATACTACCACTAGACCACCGATACCACCATGGTAAGTGTAGAAGAATATAGCCCTGTCATGCAGTCTCAGTCCTAGATGGAACTCCATAGCATCATGACTATCATCATCATTATCACTATCATTGTTGCACTGTAAAAAAAAGTGCAAGCTTCTGTGGCTGTTAAAGTGGTAAATAGGTCAACAACAAAATTGGTGAGCACAGAGAAAAGTGCAATTATCAATAAAAACAACAACAAAATTGGTGAGCACAGAGAAAAGTGCAATTATCAATAAAAAAAACCACAAAAAACTGAAAGCAATATATATCATATCATTTGTATGCGATGTCATTCTTCAAACTCATTTGCACTAATGCACATTATTCATTTCACATGAAGTAGACAGTAATATGTATGTCTCACACACACACACACACACACACACACACACACACTAGATGGGCGTGGTAGTCAAATAAAAAAAAAGAAAAAGAGCTAGGCAGATAGTTATGTAATAGATAATAGATAATAGATACATAGATAATAGAGATATTAAAAAAAAAAGAAAAAGAGCAAGGCAGATAGATAGATATGTAATATAGATTAGATAATAGAGATAATATAGAGATATAGAATAGATAATAGAGATATATAGTGAGATAGATAGATAATAGAGATATATAGTGAGATAGATAGATAATAGAGATATATAGTGAGATAGATAGATAATAGAGATATATAGTGAGATAGATAGATAATAAGATATATAGTGAGATAGATAGATAATAGAGATTATAATAGTGAGATAGATAGAATAATAGATAGATATATAGTGAGATAGATAGATAATAGATATATAGTGAGATAGATAGATAATAGAGATATATAGTGAGATAGATAGATAATAGAGATATATAGTGAGATAGATAGATAATAGATATATAGTGAGATAGATAGATAATAGATATATAGTGAGATAGATAGATAATAGATATATAGTGAGATAGATAGATAATAGAGATATAATAGTGAGATAGATAGATAATAGAGATATATAGTGAGATAGATAGATAATAGAGATATATAGTGAGATAGATAGATAATAGAGATATATAGTGAGATAGATAGATAATAGATATATAGTGAGATAGATAGATAATAAGATATATAGTGAGATAGATAGATAATAGAGATATATAGTGAGATAGATAGATAATAGATATATAGTGAGATAGATAGATAATAGATATATAGTGAGATAGATAGATAATAGAGATATATAGTGAGATAGATAGATAATAGATATATAGTGAGATAGATAGATAATAGAGATATATAGTGAGATAGATAGATAATAGATATATAGTGAGATAGATAGATAATAGAGATATATAGTGAGATAGATAGATAATAGATATATAGTGAAATAGATAGATAATAGAGATATATAGTGAAATAGATAGATAATAGAGATATATAGTGAGATAGATAGATAATAGAGATATATAGTGAGATAGATAGATAATAGAGATATATAGTGAGATAGATAGATAATAGAGATATATAGTGAGATAGATAGATAATAGAGATATATAGTGAGATAGATAATAGAGATATATAGTGAGATAGATAGATATAGAGATATATAGTGAGATAGATAGATAATAGATATATAGTGAGATAGATAGATAATAGATATATAGTGAGATAGATAGATAATAGAGATATATAGTGAGATAGATAGATAATAGATATATAGTGAGATAGATAGATAATAGAGATATATAGTGAAATAGATAATAGATATATAGTGAGATAGATAGATAATAGAGATATATAGTGAGATAGCTAGATAATAGAGATATATAGTGAGATAGATAGATAATAGAGATATATAGTGAGATAGATAGATAATAGAGATATATAGTGAGATAGATAGATAATAGAGATATATAGTGAGATAGATAGATAATAATAATAATAATAATAATAAATGGTTATTTATGAGCGCTTTCCACTTGCACAAAGCGCTTTACAACAACAATAAAAAGTAAAACAAGCACACGAACTCACAGACACACACCAATACACACACAAACACGCACAGACACACACACACAAACCACACACACACGCACGCACGCACGCACACAAACACACACGCGCACGCATTCACACCCAAAAACACGCACATCAAGAATACAGAGCGGCAGAAAGAGGGTCTACAAGAAATGTTGCTGGAAGAGAAAAGTCTTCAGACTAGTTTTAAAGGAGGGAAATGAAGGGCTGTGACGGAGATTGTGAGGCAAGGAGTTCCACATCTGCACAGCAGATGATGAAAAAGCTCGACCACCATGCCTCTCTCGTTTATATTTTGGAACGCGGAATGTTCTATCATCGGTAGCAGAGCGAAGAGATCTGGGTGGTACATAGATCGTAAAGATGTCAGAAAGGTATTTAGGCGCAGTGCCAATTATGACTTGGTAGCAGAGACAAGAAGCTTTGTATTTGATTCTTTGTTCAATAGGTAACCAGTGTAACTCTCGTAGAAGGGGTGTACAATGTGCCGATCTTTTTGCTTTGCACACTATTTTGGCTGCCGAGTTCTGTACTTGTTGTAGTGGTCTGATCAGGGTATGTGGAGAACCGACAAGAAGAGAATTGCAGTAGTCTAGTCTAGATAGTACACAAGAACTGACAAGTGTTTTTGTTGCATCAACTGTGAGGTAGCGACGTATAGAGCTGATGCGTCTGAGTTCATGGTAGGCTACTTGACAGGTTTTACTGATATGATGTTTCATGGACATCTCTTTATCAAGGAAAAAGCCAAGGTCACGTACATTGTCTGAAAATGAGACGGGCGTATTTCCTAGGTCAAAAGTAGGAGGTAGGGAAGTGGCATCAACTGATGGAGGAAGGAGTCTAAGAGCTTCAGTCTTGTCATCATTTAGTTTCAGTTTGTTTTCGGTCATCCAATTTTTAACTTCTGTGACACTATCTTGGAGAGATTGAATGAGATTATCGTAGTTTGAAAGCGTATCAGAATGTTCCAGTTGAGTATCATCAGCATACATTTCATGACGAATGGAATGAGTATCAATGAGATGAGTGAGTGGAGTGGTGTAGAGTATGAAAAGAACAGGGCCCAGAACAGAGCCCTGAGGAACGCCGAAAGTGAGAGTAGATTCAGAGGATCTATTTCCGTCTACTAGAACAATTTGCTTTCTGTCAGAGAGATATGATCGAAACCAGTTGAGCACGATATTTGTAATTCCAAATGTTGTATTCAGGCGTGAGAGAAGGATGTCATGATCTATTGTGTCAAAGGCAGCAGAAAGGTCCAAAAGTAGAAGAACAGATATTTTGTCTTGGTCAATAGCATTCAAAAGATCATTTACAATGCGTAAAAGAACAGTTTCTGTAGAATGGCCAGGCCTGTAAGCAGACTGGTGATCGCTGAGAAGTGAATGAGAGGTCAAATGGGAGAAAAGCTGGCGAAGCACAAGTCGTTCAAGAAGTTTAGAGAGGTATGGAAGGTTGGAGATGGATAGATAATGGAGATGGATAGATAATAGAGATATATAGTGAGATAGATAGATAATAGAGATATAGTGATATAGATAGATAATAGAGATATATAGTGAGATAGATAATAGATATATAGTGAGATAGATAGATAATAGATATATAGTGAGATAGATAGATAATAGAGATATATAGTGAGATAGATAGATAATAGAGATATATAGTGAGATAGATAGATAATAGAGATATATAGTGAGATAGATAGATAATAGAGATATAGTGATATAGATAGATAATAGAGATATATAGTGAGATAGATAGATAATAGAGATATAGTGATATAGATAGATAATAGAGATATATAGTGAGATAGATATGATATATGAGATAATATTAGTGAGATAGATAGATAATAGAGATATATAGTGAGATAGATAGATAATAGAGATATATAGTGAGATAGATAGATAATAGAGATATATAGTGAGATAGATAGATAATAGAGATATATAGTGAGATAGATAGATAATAGAGATATATAGTGAGATAGATAGATAATAGAGATATA
>JAPXFY010000034.1:17395880-17460880 GCA_030674185.1 Monoplex corrugatus
ACCGTAAACATTGCAAATCTAAAATCCGATTAAAGAAAAACAGACGTAAAACCACACAGCAGAAAAACATTCGTTAAAAGAACCAATTACCGTGGTGTAGTGTTTAGAGCAACAGACTACCGATGGGAAGGTTGTGGGTTCGAATCCCCATCGGTTCCTTTCAAAAACCACTGCGGGATTTTTCGGCTCCAACCAGCTCTTACCCAGAATTGAGTATGTTACGTGCTCATTGGGAAGACTGGGACTGAGTCTCACCCGCTTCACGGATGCGTCATTGAGGGTTTTACTCAAGTTTTCTGACCGGCACTGCAGGTGTCTATATCTCTCAGGCCTGCTTGATGTCATGGTATATTGTGATAGTAAGCGTAGAGTACAACCCTGCCATGCAGTCTCAATTATAGATAGAAATTCATAGCATCACGGTTATCATTGTCATCATCATCGAAGTGTAAAAAATGGTGTCAGTTTCTGTGGCCATCAAGGTGGCATAAAAAGTGAGGAAAAAAAAACATGTGAGCACAACAGACACTGAAAGCAATGATCCTAAAAAAACATTAAATAAACAAATAAATGAAAAATAAATAAATGAATAAACCATAAAAAAGATTTTCTTGTGTCTGGATCTTGTCGTCACCTCCAACAGACGAGAAGGATAACAAATAAATAAAGAAAGAAATCCTAAAAAGACTTTCTTATGTCCAAATCTTGTCGTCACCTCCAACAGACGAGAAGGATAACAAACATATAAATGAATAAATCCTAAAAAGACTTTCTCATGTCCAAATCTTTTCGTCAACTCCACGGGGCATGAGGAACAATAAATCAATAAATAAATAAATCATAAAATGACTTCCTTACGTCCAGATATCATTCTCACCTACAAGGGAGACAAGAGAAACACTTCGCTGCAGGCTACTCACTTCGCTATCAGGTTTAGTTCAGCGGCAACCCTATCCCCTTATCAGTGCCGCGCCCTGCTCCCCTTCTGCCACCGGACAACTGGCCCTTGTTGTTCTCTATTGTGGCATGCTAACGTGTAGTGGATTTTACCACCGGACAGCTGGCCCTTATTGTTCTCTATTGTGGCATGCTAACGTGTAGTGGATTTTACCATCGGACCGCAGGCCCTTGTTGTTTTCTATTGTGACATGCTTGCGTGTAGTGGATTTTACCACCAGACAGCAGGCCCTTGTTGTTCTCTATTGTGACATGCTAGCGTGTAGTGGATTTTACCATCGACAGCTGGCCCTTGTTGTTCTCTATTGTGACATGCTAGTGTGTAGTGGATTTTACCACCGGACAGCAGGCCCTTGTTGTTCTCTATTGTGACATGCTAGTGTGTAGTGGATTTTACCACCGGACAGCAGGCCCTTGTTGTTCTCTATTGTGACATGCTAGTGTGTAGTGGATTTTACCATCGGACCGCAGGCCCTTGTTGTTCTCTATTGTGACATGCTAGCGTTGTAAGTGGATTTTTACCACCGGACAGCTGGCCCTTGTTGTTCTCTATTGTGCATGCTAGCGTGTAGTGGATTTTGCCACCGGACAGCAGGCCCTTGTTGTTCTCTATTGTGGCATGCTAACGTGTAGTGGATTTTACCACCAGACAGCGGCCCTTGTTGTTCTCTATTGTGGCATGTAACGTGTAGTGATTTTACCAAACCCTTGCTTTGGCATGCTAACGTGTAGTGGATTTTACCACCCGGGCAGCCGGCCCTTGTTGTTCTCTATTGTGACATGCTAGCGTGTAGTGGATTTTACCACCGGACAGCTGGCCCTTGTTGTTCTCTATTGTGACATGCTAGTGTGTAGTGGATTTTATCACCGGACAGCCGGCCCTTGTTGTTCTCTATTGTGACATGCTAGTGTGTAGTGGATTTTACCAAAGTTTACGGTGCTGTGGTTCCTAAACCTGACTTACTGTGGATGTGATATTTATGTATGTGCTTGTTGGACATTTCCTCTATACTATGTGAGTGTTTGATTTACTATACATTTTGACTTTAACGTTATAGAGGAGTTGAAAAGAAGTGTGTGATTGTATACTTTGTGCTCCAAAGCATGTGCTACTTCAAGTAATATCATGGCACGGGTCTAGCCATGATGGAATGAGAAACACATTTAGACAGTGACCATGCCTTTTACCCGTCTAATATCACTCATAGTGAACAGACGTTAAACCAAAGAACGAACACCATGCCTTTCGTCTCAATTCTTTATGTAGAGTTTGTGGTGAGAGGTAAAAAAGGAACCGTGACTTGAACCACCCAAAGTTGTGCAAAAACTATGCTTCTGACATGGAACAATTTTATGGTTTAGTTGTGTCTAATGACTCAAGCATTACACACATTACAACACTTTGCACAAAATGTTACTCACGATGTTGAGACTAAAGAACTCATCATCACCATCTGAGCAAACAATACTATCAGCCAAAGAGGCTATACAGAAATGTGCTGTGTTGTGGACACAACCTTTTGATCCATCAGTTGCAGTCAATGACTGTATCGTGTGTAAAACCTTTTTCAGTCAGAACACAGCTGGTAGACCGTCCAAACTCAAACATGGTATCCCCCAAAATGTACCAGTTACAAATGCCACCACAACTAGCGACTGTGGTGATACTGATGTCAGCTTAGATTGTTCACATGGACTGAGGAGTGAAGAAGACAACTCTACCATATCATGAAGGATCATCTCACAGGCATATCGCCTATTATACAATCCTCTCCCGCAAAAAGGTGCAGAAACAGCAGTAAGATGCAAGCACAGACTACTTTCAGAATCTTTTAGTTTTTCTTCAAGTGATATGTATAGTAAGAATTTTAATTATCGGGAAAACATGGAAAGAAAGTAGCACATCCGTCATAGTGCAGAATCATATGGATAAACTAAGGCTAATGTTCATGCGCATGTGTGAATTACACACCAGCTGTTAAATGGTCAGTACATGCGTACAAACACTCTCTCAGACTAAGGAATGTGTGGTGAGAGATAAGGCACAGATACCGGCCCCCGCTGCATGCCCACCATGCCAGAAGAGTGTGGTAATTAATCACAGCCTGCCGCTCCCCAAAGGAAAATGTATACTGAAGCAGGTCAGTGTACTGCATGGCAGAGATATGTAGCTTGCTGAGCGGTGCATGTTTAGCAGAGAGAAAAGTCAGGTGTGACTTACAGCATGTTTGGAAGACTGATGTTTTTGACTGTGATATCGCATGGTAGCTTGTCCTGTCTCCCTTCTACGTACGAATTATCCTTTATTTTCAGCTGTTTTTGTTTGCAAAAGATATGGCATGTTTGGAGTCATGTGAAACTACAGTTTAAGACCTATCTTATGATTGGCTGTGCGTCACAATAGTCAGCAGGATGAATTTGTACTAGCAGGAAAGAAAAGGGTACTGTGTTTTCACAACTCTTAGCGCTGGCTCGCGCGCCCAGCAGAGAGGAGTGGCTGACTCACTTATCTCTGCATCAGGAGGCCAGGTTCTCTCCCCTTCTGCTAGCAACTAAACCTAAAGCCTGCAATGCTGTGGATAACAAACATAAATAAAATAAATAAATAAATAAACCATCAAATAAATAAATAAATAAATAAACAAATAAATAATCATAAAAAGACATTCTTAAGTCTGGATCTAGTCCTCACCTTAAAAGGACACGAGGGATAATAAATAAGCAAATAAATCATAAAAAAACTTTCTTACAATCTGGATCTGGTGGTCACCTTCAAGGGACACAATAAATAAATAAATAAATAAATAAAATAATCGTAAAAAGACTTTCTTACGTCCGGATCTGGTGGTCACCTCCAATGCAGGCAAGGCATAACAAATAAGTAAATAAATAAATAAATGAACATAAATCATGAACATATACATAAATCAATCATAAAAAGACTTTCTTACATCTGGATCTGGTGGTCACCTCCAAGGGACACAAGGAATAACAAATAAATAATTAAATAAATAAAATAAATAAATAAATAAATGAATAAATACATACATAAATAAATAAATAAATGAATGAATATTAAATCGTAAAGACTTTTTTATGTCCAAATCCGGTAGTCACCTCCAAGGGACGTGAGGAATAACAAACTAACTAAACTAACTGAATGAATATATAAATAAATAAATCATAAAAAGACTTCCTTACGTCCAGATATGGTGGTCACCTCCAAGGGATGCGAGGAATAACAAATAAATAAATAGATAAATACATAAATGAATAAATAAATAAATAAACAAATAAATCATAAAGAGACTTTCTTACGTCTGGATCTGGTGGTCACCTCCAAGGGATGCAAGAAATAAATAAATAAATAAATAAATAAATAAATAAATCATAAAAATACTTTCTTATGTCTGGATCTGGTGGTCACCTCCAAGGGACGCGAGAAATAATAAATACATAAATAAATACATAAATAAATCAATAACTATACAACAGAAGAACTAAATAAATAAATAAATGATAAAAATACTTCCTTGCATCCAGATCTGGTGGTAACCTCCAAGGGACACAAGGAACAACAAACAACAAATAACTAAATAAATATGTGACCTCCCAGCAGGAAATCAGTCTTAACTAGCATTTTGGGTATTTTGAGATATACATATCACTAGAAAGTGTACATTCTGCTGATTATTTTGGTACTTGAACAAAGCTTGTACTCAAAAAAATGTTGCCGTTATGTATATTTAAAGTCATTAAGTTGTATGAAGGCCATTTTGAGAAAGCGGCCTCGAAGGTTTTTACATACTCTCCAACCCATTTTTTAAAATTTCTTTATTTGGTGGCTTTGACCAGGTTCATTTCTAATTTTAGCTGTCATCCAAAAGGTGCACCAAAGAGCTTTCTGTCAGTATATTACATGTGGTTATCGTTCGCAATAAGAGACAAGAAGAGGTACTTTTGGTAAGAAATTGCCTTCTTTCTGCTCGATCAGTGCATTGAAATACCATTTCAAATTGATTAATGATATTTTTTCAAGAAAAATTTTTTTGTGGGAGATAGATTACAGTCTACAGAAATCAATTTTGAGAAAAAGTCAAAACACCCAAGATAGACCCTCAGTCACCTTTTCAGCTCCTAGTGCTGCTCGATTGACTGCGAGTTAAGACTGAATTGGTGTTGGGAGCTCACATACATGAATGCATAAATAAATAACTCATAAAAAGACTTTCTTACGTCCGGATCTGGTGGTCACCTCCAAGGGCCCGGAGGGATAACTGACGAAGGTCCCGTTCTTGCTGTAGATGCTGATCACGTACGTAGTCAGGGGCAACAGGTTCTGCAGGTGATACAATGTGTCGTTGCCTGCTGAGCGGTTCGTCCATACGCTGCTCTTGCCCTTCGGGCTGGATGAACACAGGAGTGTGAACACACACGCACACAAACAAATACATTCGCACACACGCACATCCAGATGCACACAGACACACGTACACCACACATGTATAAATGGGCATGCAGGCGGTCAGACAGGCAGGTATGCACAAATGTGTAAAACCACACACACACACACAGACACACACAAACACACAGAAGTATACAAACACACACACACACACAGATGCACACATGCACAGGCGTGCGCACGCACGCACACATATCCACACACACACATATCCACACACACACACACACACACACAGTAGCTCAGCTGGTTTGAGCGTAGGATTCACATGCTAATGGTTGTGGGCTCAAAACGTGGGGTGTGCTATATTAACACTTTGGCATCGTCAGCTGGCTATTTGACCTACATCCCAGCAGACGTGCCAGCTGCCACTGACTACAGGTGCCCCAAATGACTAACATCAACATGTAAGGTATGGTTAGAAAGGTAATTAAATCCTCTTTTAGGATATCTACAGTATAAGGTTTGTTCAGACATGCTTTGAGGTTATTTGTGCAATGAAATATCATGGTTGAGGAGCATTTCAGACAAGCATTTCATCCATTCAGCAGATGTAAACAAAACAGAAAAAAGAGACACCAATTCACATGACTTGTATCATCTGATCAGAAGCTCAGAAAAGTACACACACACACACAAATTCCAGAATCCTGAGTGAACAGCGACATTGCGCATTCGCAGGGCACTCCATTTTGCCTTTGTTTCAGTGAAGCACGCGGTTCGGGTGACGTTCTCACGCCCGAAAAATTCTTCAAATAGACTTTTTACTCGGGAAATCACTCTCACAGTATTTAGAAATGGTTACTTGATACTATAATAGAGGTTTTTTTCCCCTTAGACCGTAACTGGCTTCACGTAGGAATTTTCTAACGCAAGACGCTAGAATCCTAGCGTTACGTTGTCAGCGGTCAGCTTGCTGAATGCTACACCCCTAGCGTTCTGTCGCCTGCAGTTCTCCGCGAGAACGCTAGCGGGCTAGCGTTACGATGTGAAAAAGTTAAAAACTGGCCTTCTCAATGACCCATCTTAACATCATCGTTGTTCTGGTGATGTCAGTATAGATTAGATAGTTCCCCTTCCCCCCCTTCCCTGGGATAGTTATCCCTGTCGACCATATCAACTGAGGTGGGTGCCGACATAAAAACTGAACCACACACACACACACACACACACATTCCCCAACTTGCCAAGCAAAGCAACATCATATTTCAATACAAGAAATGACAGAATACCCAACACACAATGATATCAATCTCTCTCCACCCCTACCATCAAAACACATACCATCACCAACACCACAACCAACAACTACTGGACCACGACAACAAGAGCAGGAACACGTGTGTGTAGTTGTGTGTGTGTGTGTGTGTGTGTGTGTGTGTGTGTGTGTGTGTGTGTGTGTGTGTGTGTGTGTGTGTGTGTGTGTGTGTGTGTGTGTGTGTGTGTGTGTGGTGTGTGTGTGTGTGTGTGTGTGTGTGTGTGTGTGTGTGTGTGCGGGCGCGCGCGCGTGTGCGAGTGTCTGTGTCTGTGTACATGTGTGTGTGAGTGTGTGTGTGTATGTGTGCGTCTGTGTGTGTGTGTGTGTGTGTGTGTGTGTGTGTGTGTGTGTGTGTATGCGTGTGCCTCTGTGTGTGTGTGTGTCTATGTATGTGTGTGTGCCTCTGTGTGTGTGTGTGTGTGTGTGTGTGTGTGTGTGTGTGTGTGTGTGTGTGTGTGCATGCGTGCGCGTGTGTGTGCGTGCATGCATGTGTGTGTGTGAGTGTGTGTGCATGTGTGTGCGCGTGTGTGTATGTGTGTGTGTGTGCGTGCGTGAGTGCGTGTGTGTGTGTTGAGTGAGTCACAATTCTCTGTGAATGCAGCAGTGTATTCGTTCTGACACTCAGGGGGAGCATGCTACATTCAAAAAAGTAGCTGTCGTCAAGTGTGTAAAAAATAAGGTGGTAATAATGAACAACAATTACAGCATTTGTGCGGTATCAAATCTTGACAATTCAAATCTAAGAGCACTCAAGCACCAATTTAAATCAAAGAACACTCACAGTGGCACAAGACACAGTAGGCTATGCCAGCCTCTGCTATTTTTGAAAGCAATGTACTCATTTCCATGACAACAATTTTTTGTGAAATCCACTCCTAACACAGTTTATTTTTGCATTCTTTGTCAAATGTATTTTTTTGCTGCAGCAGACCCTCTCTCCAGAATTTTGGCTCAAGACATGGTCACACTCTTCAGCTGAAAAGTCTTGCAATCAGTTCTGACCAATCAGTTCTGACCAACAAAAAACACCGAAAGTGACTTTAGCAGAAAATGATACTGGATTTATCCCCCTGACACATACAATCGAAAAAATCTATGTTACAATATTTAACATTTCACAACAACAACAACAACAACAAAAATCCTAAACAAACTCAGGGAAAGATGTAGTTGAAGAATTCACTGTCGCAGAAAAGAGGTGGGTTTTTGAATTGGATTTAAAAGCTGAAAGGGTAGGTGTTAGGCGATGGGAGAGCGGAAGTCTGTTCCAGGCACACACACTCACAAGTAGGATACGATGGTTTGTTGTGCGTGGTGACCGCCATCATTTCTTCTCCAGTATACCGTGGCTGAGATGTTGCTGACGTCCAGCAGGTGAAGCTGTTCTTCTGACCTTCGAGCTGATGACACATAACACACATAGATTATCACACACACACACACACACACACACACACACACACACATTTCACACACACACACATTTCACACACACACACACACACACTTTTCACACACACACACACACTTCACACATTAACACACACAAAGGGTTTATGACATGACGGTTTTAGTATGAAGCCCTCTTCATGTTTTCTTTTTTTATCATGAAACACACACACACACACACACACACACACACACACACACACACACACAGAGTTACACATGCACATTAACATACACACACACATTAACACACACACATACGCATGCACACACGCGCGTACACACACACACACACACACACACACACGCATTAACACACACACACACACGCGCACACACATACACACATTAACACACACACACACATGTACACACACATACACACACACACAAACACACACACACGACATGAACAAAGCTCCACATACACCCCCCCCCTCCACACACACACAATTTCCCCTTCCCTCCCTCGTCCACAACACACACACAAACTCACATGCACTGCACATAAACTCATCAGCGTTCCCTGGACAATCGTTAACGCCGTTGCAAACGTACATCATAGGAATCCAAGAACCGGAATACCCACACAGGAAGTAATCTTTTCTGTTGTGAGGCCCTGTCCACACGAAGACAAAAGCAAATCTGTTTACATATG
Source organism: Monoplex corrugatus (assembly GCA_030674185.1). Lineage (NCBI taxonomy): Eukaryota > Metazoa > Mollusca > Gastropoda > Littorinimorpha > Ranellidae > Monoplex > Monoplex corrugatus. Next base: position 17,404,668 of record JAPXFY010000034.1, read on the forward strand.
TCTAAGTCTTCAAAACATACTTGTTCAGTATGCCACAAATCAATGAGTTTACATTAAACATGTTATATCAAGGTAGAAAGAAACTCTAGGGAGAGCTAGACAACAGAAGGTCTTCAGAGAAGTAACCCCTTTAGACAAGTGTTTCGGCCCTGAATTCCTTACACTCTCGGGGGGCCGGGCCACATCCAGGTCATGACTCCTGGATGCCCTTCTGCTGTTGTCTATTTTTTTTTTTTTTTTTTTTTTTTTTTTTCCCCACGCCGGGGATCGAACCTGGGCGATTCTGCGCTTCAGAACTGCGGTACGCGGTTTTACCAATGTGCTAACGGGGCACACATCATCTGTAGGGAATTTAATCCTTATGAAGTTCACTTTTTTGGTTCCTCCTTGCCCAGATCCAGCTTGAGCTCCTTTCTGCTGCCTCTGCCATCGCTTTAAGGGCTCTAGTCCTCTTCTTCCCAGAAATGGCGAGTTGTTTCATGAGATCATAAGCGGAGGTGCCCACAAACCCTCTTGCCCCGACCTCTATGGCGAAGATTTTGACCCGCAGACCTGCTTTCTTCAGGGTGCTGGCAAGACCGGCGTATTTTTCGGTCTTGTAGATATGTGCTTCTTCCATTCTGCTTTCGTATGGCACAGTGAGTTCTATCAGAATCACTTGTTTCGAGGAGTCAGAGTGGAGAGCGATGTCTGGTCTCATGCCTGTCTTGCTGATGACATCTGGGTAATTTCTCCACTCTGGGAGGTCTGCTGTACACTCCCAGTCGACTGCTCCATCCAGAAGACCCTTTGGCAATGTGCTGGTTGTCATAGCCCTTTCGGGCCAGACCTGTTTCCCTCCTGCTTTGTAGAACGTTGTCATAGCAATTGGTGCGTTTGGGGTCATGGTTTTTTCGCTAACCACATCTGTGATCACTTTCAGAACTTGGTTGTGCCTCCATGTATACCTTCCTTGGGCTAGCGCTACTTTGCAAGAGCTTAGGACATGTTCCACTGTTTGTTTCTTCTGACAGAGCGGACATGCTGGGTCGTCTGCTTTCCCCCATTTCACTAAGTTTGCATTCGAGGGGAGCAGGTCATATACAGATCTGAGGAGGAAGCTTATCCTTAGAGGAGCCATGTGCCACATATCGTTCCAGCTGAGACTTCTTTGGAGTGCACTGTCCCATGTTGTCCATTGCCCCTGTTGACCTTGCTGGACTGCCTTCTGCACTCTTTTGACATCTTCTTCTTCCTTCAACTCCTGTATGATCATGTCTCTTTTTTCCTTCCCTTTGGCTTTGGACCACCACTGCATTTTTGTTGCTCCCAGTCCCTGTCTGTTGGTTTGCGTGTGTCCAATTATTTCTTTGATGCTGAGGTTTCTCTTGGCATTGTTTACAGCCTCTTGGACTTTCCACTTTCTGCCAGTTCTCAGCTTTGGATGAACTGCTCTCACGATATTGTCCTCCGATTCCTCCAGCATGCTCAACAGTCTTGCTTTTCCAACTTTGTATTCCTCCACTATGGATTTCAGAGGTAGCTTCAGCATTGCTTGACGACAGTAGAATGCAACATCAGTGAGACCAGGTGGGACACCGAGCCATTTTCTTGTGTATTTGTTGATTTTGGCTTCCATTGCTTCGACTGTGCTGGTGCAAATGTCATAGATTAGCAGTGGCCACAGCAGCTTTGGTATCAGCATGAACTGTAGACACCAGACTTTATATTTGCCTGGCAGTCCGCAGTTATCTATTTTCTTCAGGCCTTCTTCTGCTGTTTGCTTGGTTTCACATCCCCTTTGTGTGTCTTTCAGGGAGTCATCATACCATCTTCCGAGACTTTTTACTGGCTCTTCTGTGACAGTGGGGATGGCTTGGTTGGCTACCATGAATTTGACTGAATCTGCCACTTTTCCTTTTCGCAGTGAGAGACTTCGGGATTTCTTAGGTTTGAACCTCATTCTTGAAGAGGCCACCAGCTCATCCAGCTGCTTTAAGATTTGGTGTGTCTCTTCCTCATCCGTGGACAAGACTGTTGTGTCATCCATGAAAGCTTTCAGAGGAGGCATCTGGTATCCATCTCCCAGATTCACTGGACCTGAACTCTTCATTGCAGCTTTCAAGATGACTTCCATTGCCAACACGAACAGTATGGGAGAGATTGCACAGCCCATTGCAATGCCCACCTCTAGGTCTATCCAGTCCGTGGTGTATTCTTTGGTAGAGAACCGCATTGAGAACCCTTGGAAATACTTCCTCAGCATTGTTCGGATGTTTTCTGGGATGTGATACATTTCAAGAGCCAGCTGGATCATATCGTGTGGAACTGATCCATATGCATTCGCCAGATCAAGCCAAACTACGTCAATGTCTCTCTTCTCTGTTCTTGCTTTTTGGATGGCATCCCAAATCAACGTGGCATGTTCTAAGCATCCAGGCATTCCTGGTATGCCTCCCTTTTGGACTGACATATCCAGATACTTGTTTTCAGTCAGGTATTTTGTCAATCTTGCTGCCATAACAGAGAAGAAGATTTTCCCCTCGACGTTCAGAAGTGATATTGGCCTGAACTGATTGATGCTGCTGGAGTTCTGCTCCTTCGGAATGTACACTCCTTCAGCTCTCATCCATTGGTCGCTGATCTTCTGGTTCCTCCATGCTGATCGAATCATCTTGTGGAGCCACTCGAGCACTTTTGGGCATTTCTTGTAGAGCAGGTATGGTATTCCGTTTGGTCCAGGTGCTGACTTGGCTCTGGCTTTCTTTACTACGTTCTTCACTTCATCCAGTGTTGGTGGTTTGTTATTGAATTTTCCTTCTGGCGCTGCAGGCCAAACCAGATTTTGGATTTCAAGTGGTGCCTCGCGCTGAGAATCGGAATATGTTTCCCTGAGATGCTGCTCTAGGGTTTCCTTGCCCACTGTGAGAGTCCCTGATTTGGGTTGTTCAAACAGCTTTCTTGCAAAGTCAAAGGGATCTTTGAAGAAACGATCTTGAGTCTTCTTCTTTTTGCTCTTTCTTCGCCTTGCTGATTCCACTTTGCTGAGAGCATTGTGTTTGGCCTTCAGATCTTTCCAGAGTTCCAGGAGCCCTTGCTTCTCGAATTCTGAGGCAGTTTTCATTCGCTTTTTAAGCTTCCTTTTCTCCCTCCGGATGCTCTCCATCTGTTGCTGTCTTCTGGATTTCTGGGGAGGCGTTTTTGTCTTTGGCTGCTTCACTCCATAAGTGTCCCTGCAGATAGAGTATATGATGTCTCCGTATGTGTCAAGTTTGTGTTCCAGCGTACTGTTCCCTATTAGCGCATTCAGCTTAAGGACAAGTTCCTCATCTAATTTCTCCCATTGTTCTTTTGCACCGGCAGGCGGCAAATTGAGTTTTCCACGTTTGGCGTTAAGAGCTTGTGCAAAATCCGCATCAGAACCGTCAGCGTGGATGTCCTTGGCACTATGGTTTAATTCCTGGCCTTGGTCATCCAACGTCTCACCTGCTATCGCAGTGCGCTGCTGCTGGTTCGTATGTGTCTTCAAACAGCCCATTTTTGTCCTGTGGATCTTCATGCCGCGTTTGGTGGTGAATCAAGACTCTAATATGCCACAAATCAATGAGTTTACATTAAACATGTTATATCAAGACTGTAATATGCCACAAATCAATGAGTTTACATTAAACATGTTATATCAAGACTCTAATATGCCACAAATCAATGAGTTTACATTAAACATGTTATATCAAGACTCTAATATGCCACAAATCAAACAACAATATGCACTGAAATGAATCGCAATTTCTAAGCAAAATCAAGAGATGCAACGGACTCTCTCTCTGTCTCTCTCTCTGTCTGTCTCTCTCTTGGCACATGCACATTTTGCACAGGCTAAAGCCATCAGATTAGTTTCATTTGATGTCAAAACATAGTTGTTTTGTTATTCGGGGATTTTTTTTTCTTTTACATACGTTAAACTTCAAACATGCAAAGTAAGAACAGAATTGAGGCAACTGAGAGGTGATTTCTAAGGAAAATGTTGAAGAGTTCCATGGACAACAAAGAAAACAAATGAGACAGTCTTAAAGGAGGCAGACACAAAAGTACATTCATAAAGAAGATTAGGAAAAGACAAGCAACATTTATAGGCCATTTTATGAGGCAAGACAGAGAAATCAGAGCATCTTGTCACAATAGGAAAGCTGGAGGAAAAAAGACCCAGGGAGAAAACACTGGATGGACTTGTTACAGACGGAGAGGGTGGGAGATGTACTTGCAGTGACAAGGGATAGATTTGTTATTGGGGATTTCTTTTCTTTCAAACCTTTTCTAACTTCATTTCAAACAATACAAAAAAGAAATACGAAACAAAACAGCAAAATGTAACCGCACTCACATCGTAATTGTTATTTTTGTTTAAAGCCCAGCCAACTGCGTAAAGCCGTATCAGGGCAATAACCGCTTCAAAATATACACAATACGTCAACAGGAAAAGAACAGAGAAGAAAATTAAGAACACATATCAATGCATTCACACGCATAATATAAGAAGATGCCCCTGGTGCTGACCACTCTGCCCAATTTATCACACAGGGGACTTAAAAAACATACCTGAACAAAAATTTAAACATAAGTAAGGACACTAAAAACAAATATAAAAACAGGCCTAAGTTACCTAAAACTGCTTCCACATATCTCATTTCCCTAAAGCCAAAAATGCACTTTACACATGTAAGAGAAAGTAAGCAAGACTTTGTTGAATACATACAAGTGACTGGACCAGCAAGTCAAAAAATGACAGGAAGAAATTATGAAAATCACACAAATAATTCCAGTTCATACAACATATCCATATGCTTGAAATACAAGTATTTACACATCGACATGACACTTAAATGATTGTTCTAAAAGACAAAAACAATGTCATGCATACATCCAGGGCTAGTAGATTGTTAAAATGTCTGACTCATTATCACGTTTCATTACATACACTGACAGTATGTGTATCATAAACTGAATATGCAGCAAGTTTCTGATGATATTCATGCTAAATACATATTTTAACCATTTTGTCTGTAAGGTGTGCAGCAAATTTCACACCAGTTTTTACACTGCATTCCTGTGGCAAGACATTTTCTCAAAGAATCATGTCTTGCAGAATCCAAGAGTCCCAATGCCAAAAGAAAAAAAATCTCTGAAAATCTAGCAGGGTCCGGAGGCATGTTCCCACATAAATTTTTATTTAGATAGATGCAAAATTGTGCAATCTGACGCTACCTGGCACAAGTTCAGGTTTGTTTATGATCCTTTGTACTGAAGCAAATAATTTATACATACTGGTGTCAGATTTCAAGAAAAATAATTTGGTGAGTATTTTTCTAATGTACGCTCCGACAAACATTAAACAACAACCTAGACTGAACAGCTTCAAGGTTCTTTGCAGTTTTCTGCCTCATTTGGTATTTCTTTGACTTGAAATGGTCTGAAAGTTTGTTGATACCTCCTCAACTATAGTTGTTTTAACTGACCTCACAGTGGCACAAGACACAGTAGGATATGCCAGCCTCTGCTATTTTTGAAAGCCGTGTGCTCATTTCCATGACAATTTTTTGAGAAATCCACGCCTAACCCTGCGTATTTTTGCAGTCTTTGTCAAACGTTTTTGCTGTGGAAGACGCTCTCTCCAGAATTTTGGCTACTGAAAACAGGCCGAGCCTGACAAACAAAAAACACCAGAAGTGACTTTGGCAAAAGATGATACCGGATTTATCCCCCTTACTGAAATTTCGTCATCTACTATGAGCACTCAACAGACGGACAAACAGCCGACTATTTCGCAGAAGAAAAAAAATTACCTGTCAAATTTTTCTAATTTCTCGGAGAGCACTTCTTTTTTTCCCTCAGAAGCAGCCTGTGAATTTTCTCGGATTTTTTAGAACAATCAGAAAATTGAGAGCCCTGAGAATCTTTTTCACATCTGCATTTATACATAATTATGTGTTCTTGCAAGGAGGATAACTCAATCAGATAACGACTCTGTGTGCATACTTTAATCAACAGACATTAATCATTTCATCAAGCAAAGTGGGGTGGGGGCTATCCGTGTGTCGCATGAACCATGACCCATTCAGATCGTCATCAGTGACCTTGTTTACAAATCAAATGGCAAGGTGGGCAGATGACAAACCCAGGACATAAGAAACAGAACAGGACAAAAAAATGTACTTACGTTGCGGTGTCACCGTACCGTCTGCAAAGAAACAACACAAAAACAAAATGTGAGATGTCTTTTACCTATTACAGTCAAAGTACTCTATGTATTAACTTTTTTTTCTGGAAATTGAAAAAAAAAAAAAAGACTGGTATGAGTCCTTTTATCTATCACAGTTCAGATACTGTTAACTTTTTTTCTTTAGCATATGAATTTTTTTTCTTATTGTTGTTGATATTGGTGTGTGTGTGCATGTGTGTACATGCATGTGTGTGTGTGTACGTGTGTGTGTGTGTGAGCATGTGTGTGTGTGGTTGCGTGTGTGTGTGTGTGGTGTGTGTGTGTGTGTGTGTGTGTGTGTGTGTGGTGTGTGTGTGTGTGTGTGTGTGGTGTGTGTGTGTGTGTCTGTGTGTGTGTGTGTGCACACGCACGCTCATGTTTGTGTTCCTGTATGCATATGTGTACAGTTTTTCCCATGACCGTATAATTCCATTTTCTTTTTATATTTTATGTAATGTTACTATCATACGACAATTTCGTTGACGATTCACGTTTTCAATGCATAACATATTCTGTTTCCGCACAGTGCAAAGTGCCAAGCAGTCCGCTTTGCTGGCATCAAGTGGAGCGACAAAAATACCAAACGGACCAGGTCCTAGCTCACACTGGTCTCCCCACCATGCACACACTGCTTAGACAACACAGGCTGCGCTGGCTTGGCCATGTGCACCAGATGGAAGATGGCTGTATCCTGAAGGATTTCCTTTATGGTGAACTAGTCTCTGGCAAGAGATCTGTTGGCTGCCCCCAGCTACGATACAAAGAGTCTGCAAAGCACGATATGAAAACTCTGGACATCAACACAGAGAGCTGAGAAGACACAGCAGCCAACCGCAACAGATGGCGCAGTGTGCTCCAGAAACAACTTGGGGGGGGGGGGGGTGGAGAAGATCCAGACCTCAGCTGAGTGAGGAACAGAGAGTCAGGCAGAAAGCGAGCTCCTGTGAAGGAAATCCCATGACCAGCATCCATACATGCAGACTTACACAGACACATGACTGCGACATGAGTTGTCATGGATTAGCGAACAGGAACAGACAGACTGACAAAGAGATGAACTGACCAACGGACAGACGGACATACTGTGACACAAGTTGTTATGGATCAGAAAACAGGAACAGACAGACTGACAAAGAGATGAACTGACCAACAGACAGACGGACATACTGCGACACAAGTTGTTATGGGTCAACGAATTGGAACAGACAGACAGACTTACTGTGACACAAGTTATGGGTCAATGAACGTGAACAGACAGACGAAGAGATGAACTGACCAATAGACAGACACACTAGATATTAAAAGTCAATGAATAGGAACAGACAGATAGACAGACAGACTGACTTACTGAGACACCAGTTGTTATGGGTCAATGAACAGGAACAGACAGACAGACAGACAGACTGACTTACTGTGACACCAGTTGTTATTGGTCAATGAACAGGAACAGACACACAGACAGACAGACAGACAGACAGACAGACTTACTGTGACACAAGTTGTTATGGGTCAACGAACAGGAATAGACAGACAGACAGACAGACAGACAGACAGACAGACAAACAAACAGACAGACAGACAGACTGACTTACTGTTACACAAGTTGTTCTGGGTCAACGAACACGACCTGCCAATGCTGGTGTCATTAGCGAAGCAACCTGAAAACACAAAGACACCATTCCCCTTATATAAAACAGAAAATAATAATGAAAACAAAACATGACAGACATGCTCGAAATAACCTGATGAGATGTGTCACAAGGGTAGGTTCGGACGGTCGCTTTTTGGTTCAAAATGGCCGCCAGGTCAGGAGCTGAGCTGTCAAAAAGGCCAGAAATATGACTGGTTGCGATTCTGCTTTTCCTGGTGGAAAATGATAGAAGAGAATGCAGAGGTGTGATTTCTGCTCCTTTTAGTGGTTTTGGACCGTCTGAACCTACTGAAACAGGTCGATAACAGTGATCTCTAATTTTCAAGGTCGCTAACTTTCATGGCCATTTTCTCAGCCACTGTGGATCGGACACTACACATACACACACATGTATACATACATACATCCATCCATGCATACATACATCCATCCATATATACATATATACATACATACATACATGCATACATACATTCATACATACATACATGCATATATACATACATACATACATGCATGCATGCATACATATATACATACATGCATGCATACAAACAAATACCTACATATATTCACCACACACACACACACACACACACACACACACACACACACATACACACACACACACACAGAGAAACACACACACACACAAAGCGTCTTACCGCGGACCCTGTCACTCATACAGTCCAGGAAAGCACAGCCTTGACGGCAGCATGACGCCTGGTCGTTCATGTACTGATTGCACTTTGCTGTAACCACACACAACACAAATCCCCGTCATCATTAACACAAGAAACATTACCATTCACCCATCACCTGTCACCATCATCATGTTCCATGGTAGCCACTGCAGCAGCAGCAGTCACAACAATTCTCCTCCATTCATTGCGGTCTTGATTTCCCTGTGCTACTTTGTAGATCTGATTTTTAGTATTATCTCCTGGACTCATGCATGTCCATTTTCTTCTATTAGACTGCTCAAACCAGGCGCTTCCTAGTATGAACTCATTCATCTGTGCCCATTCTATAAGTTTCCCTCCTCTTTCATTTTGTGTACCAAGGCCATGAGATCCAACTATATCCTCCACCCTATCTTGTCCCACTTTAACATTAAAATCTCCCATTATCATTGTAACTTCTTGTGATTCTTGGCCATCTCTAATACTTTGTAGAAGTTGCCAATTTCGTCCTGAGTACTTGCAGAGTGGCTGAGGACAGAGGGTGGAAGATGTACCTGCGGAAACAAGGGAAAGATGCATTTAGAGGGCCATGATCGCCAATGCCATGTGGCAGGGCACATAATGATGATGATACTGACTTTGTAGATTTTCAAAAACCGCTCATGTTGGTGATTTTGTGGTATCTTCAAATACCGCTAATGTTGGTGATTTTGTGGTATCTTCAAATACCGCTCATGTTGGTGATTTTGTGGTATCTCCAAACACCGCTCATGTTGGTGATTTTGTGGTATCTTCAAAAACCGCTCATGTTGGTGATTTTGTGGTATCTTCAAATACCGCTCATGTTGGTGATTTTGTGGTATCTTCAAAAACCGCTCATGTTGGTGATTTTGTGGTATCTTCAAATACCGCTCATGTTGGTGATTTTGTGGTATCTTCAAATACCGCTCATGTTGGTGATTTTGTGGTATCTTCAAACACCGCTCATGTTGGTGATTTTGTGGTATCTTCAAACACCGCTCATGTTGGTGATTTTGTGGTATCTTCAAATACCGCTCATGTTGGTGATTTTGTGGTATCTTCAAATACCGCTCATGTTGGTGATTTTGTGGTATCTTCAAACACCGCTCATGTTGGTGATTTTGTGGTATCTTCAAAAACCGCTGATGTTGGTGATTTTGTGGTATCTTCAAACACCGTTCATGTTGGTGATTTTGTGGTATCTTCAAAAACCGCTCATGTTGGTGATTTTGTGGTATCTTCAAAAACCGCTCATGTTGGTGATTTTGTGGTATCTTCAAAAACCGCTCATGTTGGTGATTTTGTGGTATCTTCAAAAACCGCTCATGGTGGTGATTTTGTGGTATCTTCAAAAACCGCTCATGGTGGTGATTTTGTGGTATCTTCAAAAACCGCTACATTGGTGATTTTGGGTATCTTCAAACACCGCTCATGTTGGTGATTTTGTGGTATCTTCAAATACCGCTCATGTTGGTGATTTTGTGGTATCTTCAAACACCGCTCATGTTGGTGATTTTGTGGTATCTTCAAATACTGCTCATGTTGGTGATTTTGTGATATCTTCAAATACTGCTCATGTTGGTGATTTTGTGGTATCTTCAAAAACCGCTGATGTTGGTGATTTTGTGGTATCTTCAAATACCGCTCATGTTGGTGATTTTGTGGTATCTTCAAAAACCGCTCATGTTGGTGATTTTGTGGTATCTTCAAAAACCGCTCATGGTGGTGATTTTGTGGTATCTTCAAAAACCGCTCATGGTGGTGATTTTGTGGTATCTTCAAAAACCGCTACATTGGTGATTTTGTGGTATCTTCAAAAACCGCTCATGTTGGTGATTTTGTGGTATCTTCAAACACCGCTGATGTTGGTGATTTTGTGGTATCTTCAAACACCGCTCATGTTGGTGATTTTGTGGTATCTTCAAATACCGCTCATGTTGGTGATTTTGTGATATCTTCAAATACCGCTCATGTTGGTGATTTTGTGGTATCTTCAAAAACCGCTCATGTTGGTGATTTTGTGGTATCTTCAAATACCGCTCATGTTGGTGATTTTGTGATATCTTCAAATACCGCTGATGTTGGTGATTTTGTGGTATCTTCAAAAACCGCTGATGTTGGTGATTTGTGGTATCTTCAAAAACCGCTGATGTTGGTGATTTTGTGGTATCTTCAAAAACCGCTACATTGGTGATTTTGTGGTATCTTCAAAAACCGCTACATTGGTGATTTTGTGGTATCTTCAAATACCGCTCATGTTGGTGATTTTGTGGTATCTTCAAAAACCGCTGATGTTGGTGATTTTGTGGTATCTTCAAAAACCGCTGATGTTGGTGATTTTGTGGTATCTTCAAAAACCGCTGATGTTGGTGATTTTGTGGTATCTTCAAAAACCGCTGATGTTGGTGATTTTGTGGTATCTTCAGAAACTGCTACATTGGTGATTTTGTGGTATCTTCAAAAACCGCTGATGTTGGTGATTTTGTGGTATCTTCAAAAACCGCTCATGTTGGTGATTTTGTGGTATCTTCAAAAACCGCTCATGTTGGTGATTTTGTGGTATCTTCAAACACCGCTCATGTTGGTGATTTTGTGGTATCTTCAAACACCGCTCATGTTGGTGATTTTGTGGTATCTTCAAAAACCGCTGATGTTGGTGATTTTGTGGTATCTTCAAAAACCGCTCATGTTGGTGATTTTGTGGTATCTTCAAATACCGCTCATGTTGGTGATTTTGTGGTATCTTCAGAAACCGCTACATTGGTGATTTTGTGGTATCTTCAAACACCGCTGATGTTGGTGATTTTGTGGTATCTTCAAATACCGCTCATGTTGGTGATTTTGTGGTATCTTCAAAAACCGCTCATGTTGGTGATTTTGTGGTATCTTCAGAAACCGCTCATGTTGGTGATTTTGTGGTATCTTCAAAAACCGCTGATGTTGGTGATTTTGTGATATCTTCAAAAACCGCTCATGTTGGTGATTTTGTGGTATCTTCAAAAACCGCTGATGTTGGTGATTTTGTGATATCTTCAAATACCGCTCATGTTGGTGATTTGTTGTTTACATATGAGGTGGGTTGACTTCTTTTGGACTTGGCTTTGATTTGCAAAACTGTTGTCATTAAGGTAGAGTTGGTACCGGTTTTGAGGGTTGCACTGCTGACATATTTCTTTTCTTTCTTTTTTTTTTCTTTTCTTTTTTGTTTATTTTTTGTGTGTGTTTTTGTTTTTGTTTTTTGGTTGTTGTTGATTTCTGCCAGCAGCTGACTTTGGGACTGTGATTTTGTTCAAAATACTTTCATCTGTTCTTTTATCTTTTTCTTTTCTTTTCTACACTGACATAAGAACCAGAAACATACAAAAATAGAGTCAAAATGCATAATAAAAAAAAGATAAAAAGACAAGTGCAAATTTCCGACCAACTTCTCTCTGCCAAGTGTATTCAAAAGATATCATCATCACCATTATCATCATCATCATTATCATCATCATCATCATTATCATCAGAAGAAGCAGCAGCAGCATCATATATGCCTTGCTTCAAAGTGTTGGCGCTCACGGGGCATGCTCCCTGGAAATGTTTTTCAATACAGATGCAAAATAGTGCAATATGACGCTATCTGGGACAATTTTGGGCTTGTTTGTGATCCTTTGTACTGAAGAAAATAAGTTATACACACTGGTGTCAGATTTCAAGACAAAAAAGTTGATGTGTATTTTTCTAATGTGTGCTCCAACAACATTAAGTAACAGACTGAACGTCTTCGTGGGTCTTACCAGTTTTTATCTCATCTGCTACTTCTTTGGCTTGAAATGGTCTGAACGTTTGTGGATGCCGGCTCGACTATAGTTAGGTGACTTTGCAGCGGCACAAGACACAATAGGCTACGCCAGCCTCTGCTATTTTTAGAAGCCATGTGCTCATTTCCACGACCTCGATTTTTCATGAAACTCACTCCGAGCACCATTTATTTTATTTTGCAGTCTTTGTCAAATGGTTTTGCTGTGGCAGACCACCTCTCCAGAATATCGGCCCGAGACATGATCACGCTCCTCAAAAGTTTCGCAATCAGCTCCAAGGACGAGCCACACTGCACAGAAAAAAGGAACTCCGGAAGCGACTTTAGCAGAAATTGATACCGGATTTATCCCTCTTCCGTCGTCTGCTACGAGAGATCGACAGTCTGACAAACGGCCTACTGTTTCGCAGAAGAAAAAAATCACACACACCCTTAAACACACACACACAAACCAACAACACACACACACACACACACACACCCAAACCACACACACACACACCCTTACACACACAGCAACTCACACACACACACACAAACATACAAACACCCTTATACACACACATACCCTTACACACAAACACACACCCATGAACACACACACACAAACATACACACCCTTATACACACACATACCCTTACACACACACACACACACACACACACACACACATGCAAAATAAAGCCAAGCACACGAACACAAGTCCAGGCCACATAAGAACACTCACTGGAACAGTCTTGCTCGTCGGAATGATCGGGACAGTCGTAATGTCCGTCACAGCGTCGGGACAGGGGGAGACAATCTCCTGAGTGTGTGCAGACAAAACTGTTTCTTGGGCACGTACTGGTTTCTGCCACAAACAGCAATAACATGACATGACATGACATGACTCATGCTGACAACATTAAAGACTTTTGAAGATACAATATTGTGCTACTGTTGTTATTTTTCTTTAATTAAAGCCTAGCCAATCGCACAGAGCCATGCCAGGGCTAAAACCGTTTCAAAACATACACAATGCTTTGACAGGAGAAAAAAAAAAAGAAAATTAAGAATACATACCAACGTATTCGTGCACATAATCTGAGGAGATGCCCCTGGCGTTGACCACTCTGTCCAATTTATCAAACGGGGGAATTAAAAATCATACCTGAATACAAATTTAAACATAACTAAGGGCACTAAAGTATATATAAAACGGGCCTAAATTACCTAAAACTGCTTCCGCATACCTCATTACCCTAGAGCCAAAAATGCACTTAATCCGTGTACCGTATTTTCAATCCTAAGAGAAAGTACACACAACTTTATCGAACACGTACAGGTGAATGAACCAGAGGCAGAAAGTGATAGGAAGAAATGACAGAATGCAGAGGAACAAGGCAGAAACAAAGACAATGGAATTTCTAGCACAGAATTTCAGAAGGTGGGGATACTATTTATACTGAAAGAGCTTGCGGCATCCCCCTACAAGTTGTGCCATGATACTGACATGACATGACGTGACTGACACTGACAACAACATTCAAGACTTTTGGGAGATACAGAATTGTGTCGTGATACTGACATATGTGTGTTGTGTTGTGTTGTGTTATTGTGTTGTGCTGTGCTGTGTTGTGCTGTGCTGTGTCGAGTTGTGCTGTGTTGTGTTTGCGGTGCTGTGTTGTGCTGAGTTGTGTTTTGCTCTGATGTGTTGTGTTGTGCTCTGATGTGCTGTGTCGAGTTGTGCTGTGTTGTGCTTGCTGTGCTGTGTTGTGTTGTGTTGTGCTGAGTTGTGCTTGCTGTGTTTTGCTGTGTTGTGTTGTGCTGTGTTGTGTTGTGTTGTGTTGTGTTGTGCTGTGTTGTGTTGTGTTGTGTTGTGTTGTGTTGTGCTGTGTTGTGCTTGCAGTGCTGTGTTGTGTTGTGTTGTGCTGTGTTGTGCTTGCAGTGCTGTGTTGTGTTGTGCTTGCAGTGCTGTGTTGTGTTGTGCTGAGTTGTGTTTGATGTGCTGTGTTGTGTTGTGCTGTGTTGTGTTGTGCTGAGTTGTGTCTGATGTGCTGTGTTGTGTTGTGCTGTGTTGTGTTGTGCTGAGTTGTGTTGTGTTGTGTTGTGTGTGTGTTGTGTTGTGCTGTGTTGTGCTGTGTTGTGCTTGCAGTGCTGTGTTGTGTTGTGCTGTGTTGTGCTTGCAGTGCTGGTTGTTGTGTTTGATGTGTTGTGTTGATGTGTTTGTGTGTGATGTTGTGTTGTGTTGTGTTGTGCTGTGCTGTGTTGTGTTGTGCTGTGTTGTGTGTTGTGTTGTGTTGTGTTGTGCGTGTGTTGTGTTGTGTTGTGTTGTGTTGTGCTGTGTTGTGTTGTGCTGTGTGTGTTTGCTGCTGTGTTGTGTTGTCTGTGCTTGCAGTGCTGTGTTGTGTTGTGCTGTGTTGTGTTTGCGTGCTGTGTTGTGTTGTGCTGTGTTGTGTTGGTGCGTGTTGTGCTTGTTGTTGTGCTGTGTTGTGCTTGCAGTGCTGTGTGTGTTGTGTTGTGCTTGCAGTGCTGTGTTGTGTTGTGTTGTGCTGTGTTGTGCTTGCAGTGCTGTGTTGTGTTGTCTGTGTTGTGTCTTGCAGTGCTGTGTTGTGTGTGTGTGCTGTGTTGTGCTTGCAGTGCTGTGTTGTGTTGTGCTGTGTGTGTTGTGTTGGTTTGTGTCTGTGTTGTGCGTGTGTGTTGGTTTGTTTGTTGTGTTGTGTTGTGTTGTGTTTGTTGTATGTGTTGTTGCAAAGCAACACAAAACAAAACAAAAACACACCACACCACACCGCACACACAAACACACATCCGTCTAACATCACTTATAGTGAAAAGACGTTAAATCAAGGAACGAACGAACTAACACACACACATACGTAAGCAGAACCAGTACACACAGTACAACCAACTGACCGTTACAGTTGCGTTCATCCTCCCCATGAGGACAGTCGTCTTCACCATCACAGCGCCAACTTCCCCAGATGCAGCGGTCACTCTCGTAATACGAACTCTCATAGCACTCAAAGTTGTCAGAGGCGCACGAGTCAGCATCTGAACACACATTGAGACACAACTCTTGCGTTAATCCTTTGACTCCTGCACCCTATCGTTCCACTGAAAAAAAATTAACCCTTTGACTTCCTCACCCTTGTAGGAAGCTGGCGGACAGGGTGGGGAATCAAAGGGTTAAGTTTTTGCTTTGCTAGCATGACTGATAAAGCAGGATGCTGGTGGACATGGTGTGGGAGTCAAAGGGTTAAGCAGATATTTATCCAGAATTCTGGTCTATGTATCAATGTTGAAGCAGACATTTATCCAGGAATCTTCTCTGTATATCAAACAATGTTACAAAACACACAAACACAGGGAATGCCTTGACACAAACTTTCACAATGGCAATGATCATATACTGGCCTCTCCTATCAATATAACGGAAGGGTACTATACTGGCTCTCATCACCTGGTACAGGTCTCGGTTAGACCCAGGGACAAAATATTTGAAGGACTTGCAGAGTGGCTTACAACAGAGAAGGTGGGAGATGCACTTGCAGCAAGAAAAGATAGATTTGTATGACGGGCCATGAGTGCCAATGCCATGCGGCAGGGCACATCATGATGATGATGATGATGATGATGATGATGATGATGATGACGACAATGACGATGATGGTGCTGGTCTTCATGTGGAATACAAAGCCAGATCTTGGAGGTACGTTCTTGCGCCAGTGTGCATGGAAAAAAAAAGTCCTGCAGCCTTAGGTTCTCCATCCGCTGGTCCCACTTCTCACGAACAGCGGCTGTTCTTAATAGTTCAAATGTGACTGTATCCTTTGTCTACTGTTGTTGTCAGCTTACTCTCACTCTTCCCATCCAGTGATGTTGACGATGCCACGGCCATCAGGTTGGCCTTCACAGTATCCTCGTCATAGCTTTAGTGGTCTTCCCTCATGATGACAATCATTCTTCACGCTCCTGTACAGGGACATCTTTGGGATACAGACGTCTCCTGAAGTCATCATCATCATCATCATGTGCCCTGCTGCATGACGTTGGCAATCATGGCCCTCCATACGAACCTATTCCCCGTCGCTGCAAGTACACCTCCCACCCTCTCTGTCTTCATCCACTGAGTAAGTCTGTCCAATATTTTCTCCCTGGGTCTACCTGGTGCTCTCTTTCCCTCTAGCTTTCCTGTTGTGACCAGGTGCTCTAATTTCTCTTGCCTCATAAAATGTCCTATAAATGTTGCCTGTCTCCTGCTATGTCTGGTCCACACAACTGGAACAAGCTTGCCCTGTCTGTTCGACAGCCACACACTCTTGTGTTTTCCTTCCAGTCTAACTTGAAGACATACCACTTTGTCCAGCAGTGATTTCCCCTTCTATATGCCCCTCTAACTTAAAGAGACACACACACACACAAACACAGACACACAAACAACACACACACACACCACACACACACACACACACACACACAGAAGGACTCACAGCAGTCCAGTTCATCACTGTTATCCCAACAGTCGTATGTATTGTTGTTACAGCGTTGATACAACGGTATACACTGCCCAGAGTTACAGGTGAACTGCCTGGAATTACAACTGGATGGCCGTCTGGTAGTCGACGTCGCCCATTCTGCAATACAAAATGACATTTTTTTCTCCCAATTAACATCAGAGTTCTTCAGTGTTATATAGAACCGATACTGTTGTACAGTTGTGAAGTGTGGACAGTCAACACAGACAGTCAAAACAAGATTGAGGCAGCTGAAATGTGGTTTTTCAGAAGAATGCTAAGAGTTCCATGGAGAGCAAAGGAAACAAACAAAACATAATGGCTACCTGGTTGAACCTGGCTCTCAGTTACAAAAAAGGCTACTCACTGCGTAGCTTTCATCGGCAATCCAGCCGACTTCTTCAGCGCAACTGCTGGGTTGAGAACTGGCTTCAGTGTGCACCGCCGTGAGCGAACTCACGACAGTGCGACTGAATAAGTGAGGAGTACACCGATGGCAGGTTGTGTCGGCCCTGGTCACGGTTGAGGGTGGGGTTCCTTGCGGCGATGTAAACTGCCTCCAAACAAAACAGTCTTGAAGGAGGCAGACAAAAGAACATTTATGAATGTCACAGGAAAGGATGTAGGTGACTGGTAGTGTCTTGCAGTTCATGCAGGTTTGTGAAGATCTAGCAGTTGATCATTCTTCTCAGAGACAGAATACACCAGTCCAGGTTAAATGAGAATAATCCTTTATTTGAAGAACGTAGAAAAGCATAACAGGAACTGCGTAAATATTTCACATATCTGATGCACCACTCCTAGTTTGCAGAATTCTTCTTCTTCAGCCCTCAAATCTACACACAGCAACTCCACAAATCTACACACAGCAACTCCACAAATCTACACACAGCAACTCCACAAATCTACACACAGCAACTCCACAAATCTACACACAGCAACTCCACAAATTTACAGCAACTTCTCTATCTCTGACAGCAGACTTACCCTTAACTATTCTGATCGCTCTCTTACTCTTTCGATCCACAGTCACGCTTTATTTATAACATGGAAAGTTCCTGATTATTCTCGGCTTTTCCCTTGATTTTCGGCCAATCATAGCCATATTCTCGAACCTTCCCTTTCTAGAATATTCTATAGTTCTAACCACTCATTTTACAGATTAAATTTGTTTACGATTTCTGAAACATTCTAGAAAGATCTAAGGTATTCTATGTTTTTCTTGTCATTTCTAGATTGTTCCAAAGGATTCTACAAATTTGCAAACAACCAAATCAAACTTAAACATATATTTTCAGTGTTAGCATAAACCAAAACAAATATTCTCGATTCATTATTGAGTGAATCGCAAACCAGTCTTCAAGAAAGAACAGCGGAGAGTAGCTGAATCGACAATTGCAAACCAGTCTTCAAGAAAGAACAGCGGAGAGTAGCTGAATCGACAGACACATTTTGACGTCACACTTTTCTTATCGGCATTCACACTTTCACATTGAATTTCTTATTACTCTTTTTTTTTAAAATATGAAAATGAAGATTAGGAAAAGACAAGCAACATTTATAAAACATTTCATGAGGCAAGAGAAATAAGAGTACCTAGTCATAACAGGAAAGCTGGAGAGAAAGAGAGCACCAGGTAGACCCAGGGAGAAAATATTGGACAGACTTGCAGGGTGGCCGAGGACAGAGAGGGAGAGAGATGTACTTGCTGTGACAAGGGATAGATTCGTATGGCGGGCCATGATCGCCAACGCCATGTGGGAGGGCACATGATAATGATGATGATAATGATGATGATGACTCACCACCCCAAGAACTGAACCAGTCATATTGGTACAGTGGCAGAATGGTTCAGACGTTGGTGGCAAGAATGGTTCAACATTCACCTGCCATTAACTGGTCATCATCATCGTGTGTCCTGCCGCATGGCATTGACGATCATGGCCCTCCATACAAATCTATCCTTTGTTGCTGAAAGTACATCTCCCACCCTCTCTGTCTTCATCCATTTCCGCTAGTCCCTCCAATATTTTCTCCCTTGGTCTACCTAATGCTTTATTTTCCTCCAGCTCTCCTGTTTGTGACCAGGTGCTCCAATTTCTCTTGCCTCATAAAATGTCCTGTAAAAGTTGCTCATCTTTTCCTAGTCTTCTTCATTAATGTTCTTTTCGTGTCTGCCTCCTTCAAGACTGTCTTGTTTGTTTTCTCTGCTGTCCATGGAACTCTTATTAACATTCTTCTTAGAAACCATATTTCAGCTGCCTCAACCTTGTTCTGACTTTGCTTGTTGACCAATAATTTTGCCATTAACACGTAGAGTGGCAGAATGGTTCAGACATTCACCTGCCAATAACTAAACTCGAGGTTCCAGGGTTTGTTTTCGATTCTTCTCCTCAGTTTGAACGTAACATCGAACTCAACATCTAGTCCTTCGAAAGGGACAAAAAAATTAGTCGGAGACCCGTGCGTCTTCTGGCCAGCACGCGCACATTAATGATCCCATGGCAGCTGGAAATCATGAAGAGTCGGGTCCCTCCCCTTGAAGGTCAATTAGCTTTCTTGCTTTTCTGAAGTCTTGGTCAAGAAGTACCAAAAAAAACCCCAAAAAACACTGGGTGGTGACGAACTGTGGCGATACCCTCTTAACCCTTTGACCCCCGCACCCTGTCTACCAGCAACCTGCACTGTCAACCATGCTAGCGAAGGAAAAACTTAATCCTTTCATCCCATTACCCTATCTACCAGCTTCCTGCAGGAAGCTGGTGGATAAGGTGATGGAATCAAAGGGTTAAGTTTTTGCAGTTGATGGATAGGTTGCGGGAGTCAAAGGATTAATGGGGAGAGCTGCGGAGTTTCACAGGGTAAATCCACTCATAGAAAAAAACTGAACACAATATGGTGTAGTGGCTTAGCTCAACAGACTACCAACTGAAAGGTTGTGGGTTTGTATCCCCATAAATCCTATCAAATTCACTGTGGGGGTTTTGGCCAGAACCAACTCCTAAGAATGCTATGGGATTATTGGGAAGAGTGGGACCACACAATCGAGTCTGGTCCTTTTCATGGATGCGATACTGAGGGTGTTGTTCATATATCCTGACCAGCATCACAAGTGTCTGTATGCGTGCGCACACACACATGAACACACACACACACACGTTCATATATATATACACACACATACATATACACACACACACACACAAACGCACACACACACACACACACATATAAACACACACACACATGCAACACACACACACACACACATGAAAACACACACACACACAAACACACACACACAAACAAACATACACACAGAGAGAAACACACACACACACACACACACACACACATACACACACACACACACACACACACACACACAAAGATACACACACACACACACACACACATATTCATACATATACACACACACATACATATATACACACACACACACAAACGCACACACACACATGAAGACACACACACACACATAAACACACACATGAAAACACACACACACACACACAACACGCAACATGCACACATACACACATTTGCAACACACACACACATACATACACACACACACACAAAGAAACACACACACACACACAAACACAAAACCCCTCCCCCCACACACACAAACACACACACACATAAACACACACACACACTCATGAAAACACACACAAACTACACAAACACACATAAACACACACACACAATCCCCACAGACACACACACAGAAACACATACACACACACACACTACACACACACACACCCACACACACTACACACACACACTCACACACACACACAACACACACACACACACACACACTACACACACACACTACACATACAGAGAGAAGAAAAAAAAAAACTGACCACAATCGACTTCGTCAGACCAGTCACCACAGTCATTGTAGCCATCACAAATGGCCATGAAACCCACACAGAAACCGTTTGAACACTGGAACTCTACAGTACTGCACGTTGTGTTCCCCATGGTGGTAGTCATCTCTGCCGTCGTGCTGTTCTCTGACGCTGCGCACACACAAACGTCATGCGCAAGTGATAATCTAGTGCTTTCTTTTTTTAAGTCTTTATTTCCAAAATTTTCTGTATCACATTTGACTCCTGCACCCTGTTCACCAGCATCCTGCATTGTCAACCATACTAGCAAAGCAAAAACTTGACCCTTCGACTCCCTCACCCTATCCACTAGCTTCCTGCAGGAAGCTAGTGGATAGGGTGAAGGTGTCAAAGGGTTAAGTTTTTGCAGTTGGTGGATAGGGTGCGCGAGTCAAAGGGTTAAGTTTTTGCAGTTGGTGGACAGGGTGAAAGAGTCTAAGTGTTAAGTTTTTGCAGTTGGTGGACAGCGTGCAGGAGTCAAAAGGTTAATGACCACAGGTGCTGGGATACTTGTTTTTTTGTTGTTTTTTTTTAATATACAATGCTATGATGATGGTGACAATGAGAATTGTTACTGTTATTTTTGTTTAAAGCCCAGTTGACTGCGTAAAGCCATGTCAGGGCTATAACCGTTTCTATACACAATACATCAACAGGAAAAAAAGAAAAAGGAAAAGAACATTAAGTACACATATCAATGCATTCATGCATATTATCTAAGAGGATGCCCCTGGCGCTGACCACTCCATCCAATCTATCACACACGGGATTTAAAAAACACAAATGAATACAAATTCAAACATAAGGACACTAAAACATTTATAAAAATAGGCCGAAATTACCTAAAATTGCTTCTGCATATCACATTTGTCTAGAGCCAAAAATGCACTTATCACATGTACCCAATTATCTATCCTAAGAGAAAATATGCAAGACTTTATAGAACACATACATGTGAATGGACCAGCAAGACAGAAAATGACAGGAAGAAATGACAGAAAGCAAAGGAGGAAGAAAGAAACAAAGAGAGTGACAGAAAAGAGGAAATTTCTAGCACAGAATTTCCAGAAAGTGGGGACACTATTTATACCGAAAGAGCCCCCAGCATTCCCATGGGGAAGACGATGAGGATGATAATGATGATGTTGTTGAGCTCCGTCTAGGACTGAGACTGCATGACAGGGCTTTACTCTATGCACATTACAGACACCTGCAGTGTTGGTCTGTAGATCTGACTATTACCCTTAATGACTCATCCGCAAAGTGGACGAAACTCGACTGTGTGTGCGTATGTATATGAGTGTATTATGTGCCTCTGTGTGTGTGTGTGTGTGTGTGTGTGTGTGTGTGTGTGTGTGTGTGTGTGGTTGTGTGTGTGTGTGTGTGTGTGTGGGGTGGCGTGAGTGCATGTGTGTGTGTAGAGAGAAACAGACCACCACAGAAATGGAGAAGAGTGGCAGAATTAGGATAAGGCTTAACTGAAATCCCTGCAATGAACATGAACATGAATATGAACATGAAATATGAAAACAAATACGAAATTTACAACAATTAGGATAAGGCTCTTAACTGAAATCCCTGCAATGAACATGAACATGAATATGAACATGAAATATGAAAACAAATACGAAATTTACAACAATTAGGATAAGGCTCTTAACTGAAATCCCTGCAATGAATATGAACATGAAATATGAAAACGAATACGAAATTTACAACAATTAGGATAAGGCTCTTAACTGAAATCCCTGCAATGAACATGAACATGAAATATGAAAACAAATACGAAATTTACAACAATTAGGATAAGGCTCTTAACTGAAATCCCTGCAATGAACATGAACATGAAATATGAAAACGAATACGAAATTTACAACAATTAGGATAAGGCTCTTCGCTGAAATCCCTGCAATGAATATGAACATGAATATGAACATGAAATATGAACACGAGTACGAAATTTACATCAAGATAAGGCTCTTCGCTGAAATCCTGCAATGTATATGAACATGAATATGAACATGAAATATGAACATGAATACGAAATTTACATTAATTAGGATAAAGCTCTTCACTGAAATCCCTGCAATGAATATGAACATGAATATGAATATGAAATATGAACACGAATATGAAATTTACATTAATTAGGATAAGGCTCTTCACTGAAATCCCTGCAATGAATATGAACATGAAATATGAACATGAATACGAAATTTACAACAATTAGGATAAGGCTCTTCGCTGAAATCCCTGCAATGAACATGAACATGAAATATGAACACAAGTATGAAATTTACAACAATCAGGATAAGGCTCTTCGCTGAAATCCCTGCAATGTATATGAATATATATGAATGTGAACATGAAATATGAACACAAATATGAAACTTACAACAATCAGGATAAGGCTCTTCGCTGAAGTCCCCGCAATGAACATGAATACGAATATGAATATGAAATATGAACACAAATATGAAACTCACTGCAATTAGGATGACGCTCGTCACTGTAATCCCCGCAGTCATTGTCGCCGTCGCAGAGCCATGATTTGAAGATGCAGCGAGAGTTGTTGCACTGGAACTGGTAGCTGCGGCAGTGGCTGGGGGTGGAGGAGGAACAGTTGGCTTCGTCGCTGCCATCCATGCAGTCCAGGAACCCGTTGCACACCGCCATCGCCGTCACACACTCCCCGCTATCGCATGTGTGCTCCCACGAGCGACAGGTGTCTGTAAGCCATTGTCATTGTTATTATTGTTGTTGTTGTTTTTGTTGTTGTAGTTATGATTACTATCATTGCTGTTGCTATCATTATTGTTGTTGATGTCATTATGATTATTATCATTGCTGTTGTTTTTGTTATTGTCATTATGATTATTATTATTATTATTGTTGTGTTGTTGTTCTTATGATTATCATCATTATCGGTATCATTATTATAATCATTATCATTACTGTAAATGTTATTTATTAAGTCATCATCATTATTATTATTTCATTATCATCATTAATGTTAATATTATTACTACTGTTATTATCATTATTATTATCATTATTATCCTCATTATTATGATCATCATTAACATTACTAACATTATCATCATTATTGTTATCACACATCAACATCATCATTTTTTCCTCTTCAAGTTTTATTCAAGCTTAGGCAAGAATTCACACAACATAACCTGCATTTTTGTGGAACACGTACTTAAAATAGATAACATATGTGACAATCCAAATATACAGAGACATCAGATGTGTATGTTCATTTATGATCACACACACACGTCATCATCATCACAATCATTATCATACCATTATATCATTATTATTATTATTGTTATTATTTTTATAATTATTGTTATCACTGTTGTTGTTGTCACTGTCCTCGCCTATATGATGATGAAGATGATGACGACGATGACGATGGTGGTGATGATGATAATCATTACTGATATCACCATTAATATAATGATAATGATGAAGATTATCATTACTACTATTATCAACATTATTATCATCACAGCATAAATTGTTCTTGTATTACTCTCTTTTCCAAACTCATCTGGACACATGACACATAATAGACTTGTTAGTGGAGCACGGAGAACTCAAGCTGTTAGGTGAGCTGACCACACTCCACTATGTTGTACAGTCTGTATCTTTGGTGGGGGTGCATGCTGGGTGTTTTTATGTTTCCATAAGCCAGCCACTGACATGACTTACATGATCTTTAACCTGCATGCTGGGTGTTTTACTGTTTCCATAAGCCAGCCACTGACATGACTTACAGGATCTTTAACCTGCATGCTGGGTGTTTTTATGTTTCCATAAGCCAGCCACTGACATGACTTACAGAATCTTTAACCTGCATGCTGTGTGTTTTACTGTTTCCATAAGCCAGCCACTGACATGACTTACAGGATCTTTAACCTGCATGCTGGGTGTTTTTATGTTTCCATAAGCCAGCCACTGACATGACTTACAGAATCTTTAACCTGCATGCTGGGTGTTTTTATGTTTCCATAAGCCAGCCACTGACATGACTTACAGGATCTTTAACCTGCATGCTGGGTGTTTTTATGTTTCCATAAGCCAGCCACTGACATGACTTACAGGATCTTTAACCTGCATGCTGGGTGTTTTACTGTTTCCATAAGCCAGCCACTGACATGACTAACAGGATCTTTAACCTGCATGCTGTGTGTTTTACTGTTTCCATAAGCCAGCCACTGACATGACTTACAGGATCTTTAACCTGCATGCTGGGTGTTTTTATGTTTCCATAAGCCAGCCACTGACATGACTTACAGGATCTTTAACCTGCATGCTGGGTGTTTTACTGTTTCCATAAGCCAGGCACTGACATGACTTACAGGATCTTTAACCTGCATGCTGGGTGTTTTTATGTTTCCATAAGCCAGCCACTGACATGACTTACAGGATCTTTAACCTGCATGCTGGGTGTTTTACTGTTTCCATAAGCCAGCCACTGACATGACTAACAGGATCTTTAACCTGCATGCTGGGTGTTTTTATGTTTCCATAAGCCAGCCACTGACATGACTTACAGGATCTTTAACCTGCATGCTGGGTGTTTTACTGTTTCCATAAGCCAGCCACTGACATGACTTACAGGATCTTTAACCTGCATGCTGGGTGTTTTTACTGTTTCCATAAGCCAGCCACTGACATGACTTACAGGATCTTTAACCTGCATGCTGGGTGTTTTACTGTTTCCATAAGCCAGCCACTGACATGACTTACAGGATCTTTAACCTGCATGCTGGGTGTTTTTATGTTTCCATAAGCCAGCCACTGACATGACTTACAGGATCTTTAACCTGCATGCTGGGTGTTTTTATGTTTCCATAAGCCAGCCACTGACATGACTTACAGGATCTTTAACCTGCATGCTGGGTGTTTTACTGTTTCCATAAGCCAGCCACTGACATGACTTACATGATCTTTAACCTGCATGCTGGGTGTTTTACTGTTTCCATAAGCCAGCCACTGACATGACTTACAGGATCTTTAACCTGCATGCTGTGTGTTTTTATGTTTCCATAAGCCAGGCACTGACATGACTTACAGAATCTTTAACCTGCATGCTGGGTGTTTTTACTGTTTCCATAAGCCAGCCACTGACATGACTAACAGGATCTTTAACCTGCATGCTGGGTGTTTTACTGTTTCCATAAGCCAGCCACTGACATGACTTACAGGATCTTTAACCTGCATGCTGGGTGTTTTACTGTTTCCATAAGCCAGGCACTGACATGACTTACAGGATCTTTAACCTGCATGCTGGGTGTTTTTATGTTTCCATAAGCCAGGCACTGACATGACTTACAGGATCTTTAACCTGCATGCTGGGTGTTTTACTGTTTCCATAAGCCAGGCACTGACATGACTTACAGGATCTTTAACCTGCATGCTGGGTGTTTTTATGTTTCCATAAGCCAGCCACTGACATGACTTACAGGATCTTTAACCTGCATGCTGGGTGTTTTACTGTTTCCATAAGCCAGCCACTGACATGACTTACAGGATCTTTAACCTGCATGCTGGGTGTTTTACTGTTTCCATAAGCCAGCCACTGACATGACTAACAGGATCTTTAACCTGCATGCTGGGTGTTTTACTGTTTCCATAAGCCAGCCACTGACATGATTTACAGGATCTTTAACCTGCATGCTGGGTGTTTTACTGTTTCCATAAGCCAGCCACTGACATGACTTACAGAATCTTTAACCTGCATGCTGGGTGTTTTACTGTTTCCATAAGCCAGCCACTGACATGACTAACAGGATCTTTAACCTGCATGCTGGGTGTTTTTATGTTTCCATAAGCCAGCCACTGACATGACTAACAGGATCTTTAACCTGCATGCTGGGTGTTTTACTGTTTCCATAAGCCAGCCACTGACATGACTTACAGGATCTTTAACCTGCATGCTGGGTGTTTTACTGTTTCCTAAAGCCAGCCACTGACATGACTTACAGGATCTTTAACCTGCATGCTGGGTGTTTTACTGTTTCCGTAAGCCAGCCACTGACATGACTTACAGGATCTTTAACCTGCATGCTGGGTGTTTTACTGTTTCCATAAGCCAGCCACTGACATGATTTACAGGATCTTTAACCTGCATGCTGTGTGTTTTACTGTTTCCATAAACCAGCCACTGACATGACTTACTGGATCTTTAACCTGCGTGCTGGGTGTTTTTACTTTCCATAAGCCAGCCACTGACATGACTTACAGGATCTTTAACCTGCGTGCTGGGTGTTGTACTGTTTCCATAAACCAACCACCAACATGACTTACAGGATCTATAACCCCTTGAGTGCCGTGTCCGTAAAATTTACGGAGCTCTCGGAGCCTTCTCTGGTGCCTACATGAGGTAGTTTGACACACATTTCAGCCTAATGTAAATGGGAGAGAAGCTCTGACTGATGCTGTCCGTCTCAGAGAGGGTTCATAAAAGTGACTGGTTTCCTTTACATGGCTTTTTGACCTACGCAACCCTCACCAGATTGGTTTTATTTATCTGAAAAGAGAAACTGGTTTTCAGTAAAAATGTTGACACCAGGACTGCCTTGCAATGCTGCATGTTTTCAGCCTTTGAAAGCATGTGAGTTGAGTCAAGAACTTATAAATGACTGTAGGATGATTCAGAAGATAAATCTAACACAAGAAGATGTGGAAAACGGCAGTAGTTACTGGCTGTTGGTATGAAAAGTGCAGTAGGCAGGCCCAACATGAAGAAGAAAAGTATTGATTTTTCGAGCCCCTGACAGAAGGTCCCCCCCCCCCCCCCCCACCACCCCAAGGTTCATGTTACAGGCAATACTGGCAGCTAGCCAACACTTTTCACTGACATTGTAGAATGATATAAGCCACACTGTCAGTGAGTAGTATTAGTGGCAAGGGGAAGACTAGGGTGATGGAGAGGGGTGGGGGTGGGGGCGGGGGGAGTGCCTCATGGGATGACTTGACTTGACCAGGTCAAGCCACTCAGCCTACTAGCACACCGTGGCTCTTTGTAACTTGTCAGCTGTCAGTGATCTCTTCATAGGAAGTCTGCCTAAGTCTGAATACTTTTAGATTTCATCAAGAGGGTTATATCTTCTATTTTTTCCTTTGTTTTTCTGCTTTCCATCCGGAGCGGGTATGAGTTTTTTACGGGAATTTCCACAAAATATTACAAAGTAATTTCAAGAAATTACTACATAAATCATCTGAAAATACATTTAGTCATGCCTAATGCATCATTCTGTGTAATTTCATGCATAGATTCCCATAAATATGAAGCAACAGTTGTTTTAATGTACATGGTAGCGATGCAACATTTTTTCCCTGGCACATGGAAAACACTGGGTGTCAAAAAACGTCGGCACTCAAGGGGTTAACCTGCGTGCTGGGTGTTGTACTGTTTCCATAAGCCAGCCACTGACATGACTTACAGGATCTTTAACCTGCATGCTGGGTGTTTTACTGTTTCCATAAGCCAGCCACTGACATGACTTACAGGATCTTTAACCTGCATGCTGGATGTTTTACTGTTTCCATAAGCCAGCCACCGACATGACTTACAGGATCTTTAACCTGCATGCTGGGTGTTTTACTGTTTCCATAAGCCAGCCACTGACATGACTTAACCCTTTGACTCCCACACCCTCACCCTGTCCACCACCACCCTGCACTGTCAACCATGCTAGCAAAGCAAAAACTTAACCCTGGTTATAACCTTGGTGGATACGGTGAGGGAATCAAAGGGTTAAGTTTTTGCTGGTGGTGGATAGGCTGCGGAAGCCAAAGCGTTTAACTGTAAGATATATAACATGCCTACTTGATATTTTCTGCAAGCCTATACACATGAACAGTGTTTAGTACAGTGCTGCACAGTGTAGCATACGGTAGTATAGCATGATGTAACGCAGCGTAGCTCAGTGCAGTGCAGAGCAGCGTGGCGTAGCATAGTGTAGCGTTAGTACAATATATTGTAGCGTAGTAGCACAGCGCAGTGCAGTGTCACATAGCGTAGCACAACACAAAGCAGTTCAGTGCAATGTGGTGTAGAGTACATGTAGCATAGTGTACTGTAGTGTAGTGTGCTGTTGCTGTGGTGTAGTGCAGTGTACATGTAGTGTAGTGTAGTATAATGCAGTGCAGTGCAGTGCAATGTAGAGTAGTGTAGTCTGGTGTTATGTAGTGTGGTGTAGAGTGGTATGGTGTGGAGTGGTGTGGTGTAGTGTGGTGTGAAGTGTGGTGTGGTGTGCTGTAGTGTGGTGTGGTGTAGTGTGGTATGGTGTGGTGTGGTGTGCTGTAGTGTGGTGTAGTGTGGTGTGGTGTAGTGTAGTGTAGTGTGGTGTGCTGTAGTGTGGTGTAGTGTAGTGTGGTGTAGTGTAGTGTGGTGTGCTGTAGTGTGGTGTAGTGTGGTGTGGTGTAGTGTGGTGTGGTGTAGTGTGGTGAGGTGTAGTGTGGTGTAGTGTGGTATGGTGTAGTGTGGTGTGGTGTGTGTGTGTGGTGTAGTGCAGTATGTTGTGGTGTGGGTAGTGTAGTATAGTGTGGTGTAGTGCAGTGTAGTGTGGTGTGTTGTGTTGTGGTGTGGTATAGTGTGATGTAGTATCGTGTAGTGTAGTGCAGTGTAGTGTGGTGTAGTGTAGTGTGGTGTAGTGTGGTGTAGTGTAGTGTGGTGTAGTGTGGTGTAGTGTAGTGTAGTGTGGTGTAGTGTGGTGTAGTGTGGTGTGGTGTGTTGTGGTGTAGTGTGGTGTAGTGCAGTGCAGTGTCGTGTGTTGTGGTGTAGTATAGTGTGTAGTGTGGTGTGGTGTGGTGCTGAGTAAAGCAGTGTGTAATGAAGTGTGGTGTGGTGTGGTGTGGTGCAGTGTAACATAGTGCAGTACGGTGTAGTGTAGTAGCATAGTGCAGTACAGCGTAGTGTAGTGTAGTACAGTGTAGGTGGTGTAGTGTAGAGTACTGTAGCATAGTGCTACGTACTGTAGTACAGTTTCATGTAGTGTACTATACTGAAAACACACACAACACATCAAGCTCAACTGACATCCAGAATGAGAACAGTTGCGTTCATCAGAGCCATCACGACAGTCGTTGTCCAGATCGCAGACGTAATCCTGTCGGATGCAACGTTCGTTGTCACACTGGAAATGGTCAGGCCCACATGTGGGATGGTCTGCAAAACACACACACCACACACACACACAAAACACACACACACACAACCACACACACACAACACACACACACACACACACACACACACACACACACAACACACACAACAAAACACACACACACACACAACACACACACACACACACACACACACACACACACCACACACACACACACACACACACACACACACACACAACACACAACACACAACACACACACACAACACACACACACACACACACACACACACACCACACACAACACACACACACACACACAACACACACACACACACAACACACACAACACACACACACACACACACACAACACACACACACACACAACACACACACACAACACACACACACACAACACACCACACCACACACACACACACACACACACACACACACACACACACAACACACAACACACACACACACAACACACACACACACACACACACACACACACACACACCACACACACACACACACACACACACACACACACACACAACACACACACACACACACACACACACACACACACATACACAGGGGAACTTTGGCAACTGTTACATAAATCATTCTTACATTGAGACCGGTTAATAGTTTAACCCTTTGACTCCTACATCCTATCCACCAACTGCAAAAACTGAACCCTTTGTCTTCCTAACCCTATCCACCAGCTTCCTGCAGGAAGCTGGTGGATAGGGTGAGAAAGTCAAGGGTTCAGTTTTTGCTTTGCTTGTATGGTTGACAATGCAGGCTGCTGGCGGAGAGGGGTCAAAAGGTTAAATATCTGGTTAGGGTCATCTCACCAGATTGCAGATGCATATCAGAAATAGCCAGCAGAATTGGCCAAGCCAAAACAGAATTCAAGAAGATGAAATACGTTCTTACCAACAAATGCCTATCAATTAACATTGGGAATAGATTTCTTCAGTGTTATATGGAACCGAGACTGTTGTACGGATGTGAAGCTTAGACAGTCAACACCCAAAGCCAGAACAAGATTGAGGCAACTGAAATGTGGTTTCTAAGAAGAATGTTAAGAATTCCATGGACAGCAAAGAAAACAAATGAGACAGACTTCAAGGAGGCAGACACAAAATGAACATTAATAAAGAAGAATAGGAACAGACAAACTATATTTACAGGACATCTGATAAGAGAAATAAGAGCACCTGGTCACAACAGGCAAGCTCGAGGGAAAAAGAGCACCACGTAGACCCAGAGAAAATACTGGACAGATTTAAAGTGTGGTTGAGGACAAAGAGGGTGGAAGATGTTCTTGCAATGACAAGGGATAGATTTGTATGAAAGGCCATGATCACCGACGCCATGTGGCAGGGCACATGATGATGATGAAATCGTTCTCATATAATGTTATTCTCAGAACTCATTTGGACTCACTGATTACATGTAACGGAACCTCCCCCGTAGGGATGCCGGGAGCTCTTTCAGTACAACTAGTATCCCCACCTTCTGGAAATTCTGTGCTAGAAATTTCCTCTTTTCTGTCACTCTCTTTGTTTCCGCCTTATTCCTTTGCTTTCTGTCATCCTTATTCCTTTGCTTTCTGTCATTTCTTCCTGACATTTTCTGCCTTGCTGGTCCGTTCTCCTGTATGGGGTTGATAAAGTCTTACATACTTTTTCTTAGGATTGATAATTGGGTACATATACTAAGTGCATTATTGGTGATAGGGAGGTGAGATATGCAGAAGCAATTTTAGGTGATTTATGCCCGTTTTTATGTATGTTTTGGTGTCCTGCAGTATGCTTAAATTTGTATTCACGTTATGTTCTTTAGAAGCAGTTAAATTGGACGGAGTGGTCAACGCTGGGGGGCATGTCCTTAGATTATGTTTGTGAATGCATTGATAAATATATACTTAACTTTCTTTTCTTTTTTCCTGTTGAATTTTTGTATGTTTTGAAGCAGTTATAGCCCTGATATGGCTCTATGCAGTCGGCTGGGCTTTAAACAACAATAACAATAACAATAATGAAACGGGACCACACAGAGAACTCAAGCTGTTACACAGTTGTTACTGAACTATCTGCATCTTTGATGGTGGGCAGGTGTTCTGGTTTTTTTCATGTTGACATAAACCCAGCCACTGAAACGTCCTACAGGATATTTTTTATTCACACTCTGTGTGGGTATATTTACTGCTATGTTTGCTTAAAGCCCAGCAGAATGCGCAGGGCCATATCAGGGCTATAACATACACAATACTTCAAAGGGACAAAAAAGGAAAAGAAAATCAAGAACACATATGAATGCATTCACGTACATAATCTAAGGAGATGCCCCTGGCATCAACCAGTCCATCAAATTTCTCACACAGGGGACTTAAAAAACATACCTGAATACAAATTTAAGCATAACTAAAGACTCTGAAGCATATATAAAAAACGGGCCTAATTTACCTAAAACTGCTTCCACATATCTCATTTCCCTACAGCCAAAAATGCACTTAATACATGTACCCAATTATCAATCCTAAGAAAAAGTACTTAAGACTTTATCGAACACATACAGGTGAATGGACCAGCAAGGCAGAAAGTGATAGGAAGATATGACAGAAAGCAAAGGAATAAGGCAGAAACAAAGAGAGTGACAGAAAAAAGGAAATTTCAAGCACAGGAATTTCCAGAAGGTAGGAATACCGTTTATACCGAAAGAGCCCCCGGCATCCCTACAGTAGGAAGGGTGGACACGGTGAATGGGTCAACAGGGAGATAATCAAAGAAGACTTCTACTCACGACAATCGCGTGGGTCAACAGGGAGACAATCAAAGATATCTACTCACGACACTTAGTGGGACAACAAGGAGATAATCAAAGAACACTTTTACTCACGACAACTAAGTGGGTCAACAGGGAGATAATCAGAGAACACTTCTACTCAGACACTTTGTGGGTCAACAGGGAGATAATCAACGAAAACACTTCTATTCATAACACTTAGTGGGTCAACAGGGAGACAATCAAAGAAGATTTCTACTTGCGACACTTTGTGGGTCAACAGGGATATAATCAATGAACACTTCTCTTCATGACAACTGCTTGGGTCAACAGGGAGATAATCAAAGAACACTTCTACTCATGACACTTAGTGGGTCAACAGGGAGATAATCAAAGAACACTCCTACTCACAACACTTGTGTGGGTAAACAGGGTGATATCAATGAACTTTTCTATTCATGACAACTGCATGGGTCAACAGGGAGATAATCAAGGAACACTTCTACTCACGACAACTAAGTGGGTCAACGGGGATATAATCAAAGAACATTTCTACTCATGACAACTAAGTGGGTCAACAGGAGATAATCAAAGAACATTTCTACTCATGACAACTAAGTGGGTCAACAGGGAGATAATCAAAGAACATTTCTACTCATGACAACTGCGTGAGTCAACAGGGAGATAATCAAGGAACACTTCTATCCAAAACAACTGCGTGGGTCAACAAGGAGATAATCAAAGAACACTTCTACTCACGACAACTAAGTGGGTCAACAGGGAGATAAAGAACATTCCTATTCATGACAACTAAGTGGGTCAACAGGGAGATAATCAAAGAACATTCCTATTCATGACAATTAAGTGGGTCAACAGGGAGATAATCAAAGAACACTTCTACTCACGACAACTAAGTGGGTCAACAGGGAGATAATCAAAGAACACTTCTACTCACAACTGCGTGGGTCAACAGGGAGATAATCAAAGAACACTTCTACTCACGACAACTGCGTGGGTCAACAGGGAGATAATCAAAGAACATTCCTACTCATGACAATTGCGTGGGTCAACAGGGAGATAATCAAAGAACACTTCTACTCACAAGAACTGCGTGGGTCAACAGGGAGATAATCAAAGAACACTTCTACTCACAATTGCGTGGGTCAACAGGGAGATAATCAAAGAAAATTCCTACTCACGACAATTGTGTGGGTCAACAGGGAGATAATCAAAGAACATTCCTACTCACGACAACTGCATGGGTCAACAGGGAGATAATCAAAGAACACTTCTACTCACCACATCTAAGTGGGTCAACAGGGAGATAATCAAAGAACACTTCTACTCACAAGTGCGTGGGTCAACAGGGAGATAATCAAAGAACATTCTACTCACGACACCCCTGTTCATCAGACATATCGCCGCAGTCGTTGTCAAAGTCACACACCCATCGCTGGGGAATACACTTCCCTGTTGGGCAACGGAAGGCAGTTGACGGACAGGTGTAGTACGCTGCAAGACCAACATCGCCACGAGTTATAACATTTTCTGGTGCGTTTGTCATAATCATTGTTGTTATTGCTGTTTTTCTGTTAATTTTGTTGTTGTTGTTGCTTGTTTGTTTTTTAAGGATAATCACACTTTGAGAGATTTCCATCATGCTCATCCACCTCAATGGTCACAGAAACAATTTTTACAATGAGATGATGGTAAGGATGACAATCATGATGCTAGAGAGTTCCATCTAGGACTGAGACTGCATTACAGGGCTGTAATCTACGCTTACTGTCATAACATATCTTGGCACCAGTCAGGCCCGCGAGATACAGCCACCCGCGGTCTTGGTTAGGTAATGTTAGCAATACCATTAATGATAGATCCATGAAGTGGATGAGACTCAGTCTTCCCAAAGAGCGCATATCAGACTCTGCGTAGAAGCAGGTTGGAGCTAAGAAATTCCGTAAGGATTTTGAAAGGTTGATGGGGATTTGAACCCGCAATCTTTCAGATGGTATTCCACTATGCTAACCAGTACAGCACAGCTGATAGATCAAACAGTGTTGTACTGTGTCACTGTCTTTACTTTGGGAATGTAATGATAAAACAATTGTCTTTACTTTGGGAATGTAATGATAAAACAATCATTCTCTTCCTGTCTCTCTCCACTTTCTCACACACACACACACACACACACACACACACACACACACACACACACGCAGACAAAAACACACCCACACACAAAGAACACACCGAAACAGACACGCGCATACACACAGACATACACACATAGAATCACACACACTGCACTTAATAAGACAAATCTTTAAGGGGGAAAAAAATCTTTAAAGGCAAAAACAATCTATACAGGAGGGGAAGGGGGTAGCAAAAAATCTCTATGGGGGAAACAAACAAACTTTAAGGGGAGGGGGGTGGGGAACAAACACCAAAAAGAAAAAAACAGCAACATACGACAGTCCGTTTCGTCTGACATGTCTCGGCAGTCGTCATCCCTGTCACATTTCCACTGCAGCGGAATGCAGCGGTCGCCTCTCTTACACAGGAACTGGTCTGAGCTGCACGTCTGTGACACATCTGAAACACCCAGACAAAAACAAGGAATTATTATCATCATCATATTTAACAAACACGTATCTAAAGTAATAAAACAAAACAGGCACAAATTATTTGAGCTAATCACTTCAACGCAGCGAGTGATTGACCAAACATTGCTGTACAAAAAATGAGGACATTTTTAGCACAGAACCGATATTGCTGTACCCATGTGAAGAGCGGACAGTCAACACGCAATGTCAGAACAAGACTGAGGCAGCTGTAACATGGTTTCTCAAAAGAATGTTTAGAGTTCCGTGGACAGCAAAGAAAACAAACAAGACAGTCTTGAAAGAAGCAACCACAAAAAGAACATTAATGAAAAAGAATAGGAAAAGAGACAAGCAACATTTATAGGACATTTTATGAGACAAGATATTAGAGCAACTAGTCACAACAGGAAAGCTGGAGGGAAAAAGAGCACCAGGCAGACCCAGAGAAAAAATATTGGATGGACTCGCAGAGTGGTTGAGAACAGAGAGGGTGGGATATGCTGCAGTGACAAACGACAAGATACATGATATGGAGGGCCATGATCGCCAACGCCATGCAGCAGGGCACATGATGATGATGGACTTTGTAAAGCATACACAAAAGAGAAGAAAAAAATAAACCTACAACGCTTAGCACTAAAAAAACAAACAAACAAAATCCAGTAGATGACCTCCCAAACGTAGTGTCCGGCAGGAAAAGATGTCAGACGCTGCAAAATCCCACAATGATTTTTGAAGGGAATGATGGGGATTCAAACCCACACAACCTTCCAATTGGTAGTCCGCTGCGCTAATCACTTCAACACAGCAAGTGATTGACCAAACATTGTTGTACAAAAAAATGAGGACATTTTTAGCACAGAATTTCAAGAAGGTGGGGATACTAGACTAAGTTATACTATTATAGAGCCCCCGGCATCTGAATAGGAATAAAACAGATTTTTTTTGGTGCTCAATGTTGTACACCAATTCTTTCTTGTCTGTTGTATGCGTTTGACAAAGGCCAATTTGTGCCTGTCTTGTTTTGTTGTATTAAATACACATTTCATTTTTGTGTTCTTTACTGGTTCATATTTGCTTCACACACACACAGGCACACACATACACACACAGGGGACCACACACACAGGGGACCACACATACAGGACACACACACACATATACACACACACAGAGGACACACACACAGGGTACCAAACACACACACATACATACACACACACAGGACACACACATACATACACACACACACACAGGGGAACAAACACACAGGGGAACACACACACACACACACACACACACACAAACAGGGGAACACACACACACAGGGGAACAAACAAACACACACACACACACAGGACACACACAAACACAAACATACACAAACACAGACATACGCACACACATACACACATACACAGGACACACACACACACACTGGGAGTCTTTATGACATCGAAATTAAACTGGAATGTCCATTTTGATTATATTTCAAAAAAGCAAGAAAAGCCCTAAATTTTCTAAAGATAATAAGCCGATTATATGGGAAAAAGATTGCTGTACTGTGACAAGCAATCGTTTAGTAGAAAATATAGTTGACAGTTCGCTTTACCTTTTGAATGATGGGAGTGTCACTAGAATTCCTGATATTTCCAAACATCGGGCAACAGCCATCGATCTGTCTTTAATCTCACCAGAATTAGTACCCTGCTGTACCTGGGACACTCACAGAGATACTTTAGGAAGTGATCACTTACCTATCCTCATTACACTAACTAACGAAAACATCAGGATGAAAGACAGCATTCCTGATATTATACCAAAATATAATTATACACGCGCTGATTGGTCCTTGTTTCAGACTGTTCTTTCTAATCGAGATTTCACACATTATGACAGTGAAAATGTAGACGTTATGTTTTCTAAATTCCAGGAGTCAGTTCTAGCTGCTGCAGACCTTTCCATCCCGAAACTCAAAACTTTTAAGTCTAATAACCGTTTGGGTAATGTTTGGTGGACGGAGGTATGTGAGCAAGCAGTTCAGTATAAAAAAGAGAAATACAAAATCTACATCAAAAGCAGGAAACCTGAAGATCATATGGAAATGAAAAAAGCTAACACCCAGTGTAATAAAATCATCGCTGAAGCAAAGAAAAATTACTGGGCATCATACTGCACAAAAGAAATTTCAGATTTCAAGGATTTCCATAAAGTATGGACAAAAATGAATCAAATGAAAAATGGAGCCAACTTACCTAGGTGTCCAATAATGATTGATACAAGTCACAAATTTCTTTCCGACATGGACAAAGCTGAAACTTTTGTGGAACTTTTTGCCCAAAATAGTAAAGTAGATGGTTTGACTCCTACCTGCAAACACTACAGGGAAATGGCAGCTAACAACCCTATCTACACTGATCCAATACCTCAAAATGATCTCTGGTTTAATTCTCCAATCACCTTAGAAGAGTTAAAAAACACTATCTTGTCTCTGCGCAACAAAAGGAGTTCGGTAGGTGTTGATGCAGTTTCAACTGAAATGATTAAACATCTTCCAGAAAACTATATTATTTTTTTACACAAAATTTTTCAGAAATGCTGGGCTGGTGGAACTATACCACAATTATGGCAAACGTCTGTTGTTATACCAGTATTAAAAGCAGGAAAGCCTAAAAACAATAAAAACAGTTACAGACCTATTGCTTTAACGTCCCATACGAGCAAACTATTGGAAAAATTGGTATTAAACAGACTTGTACATTACTGTGATAAAAATAACGTTATTCCAGTAAATCAGGCTGGTTTTAGAAAAGGGAGATCTACAGTTGAGCACCTGGTTAAACTTACCACTCACATCAAGAAAGAGTTTGCCCGCAGAAAAAGTCTTTTAGCTACATTTTTTGATGTGAAAAAAGCTTACGATCAAGTTTGGCATACGCGTTTATTGTACAAGCTGAAATCTATTGGTTTATCTGGCAATATGTATGATTACATTAAGTCTTTTTTAGCCAATAGAACTATTCAGGCAAGAGTGGGAACTAGTTATTCTACTTCACGACATCTTGATATGGGAATTCCACAAGGTTCAGTGAAAGCACCGCTTTTATTTAATATCCTTATACAGGATCTTCCTAAAGCACTCTCAAATCGTGTTGTTTTGGCACAGTATGCTGATGATATATGTATTTGGATGAATATTACTTTAAAAAAGACAACTCCACAGAGAGCACAGAATTACATTAGGAAATTGTATCAATCTGATCTTGATAATCTTGGAAACTATATGTTAGAAAATGGTCTGTCGTTGTCAGCGGAAAAAACTAACATGATGCTATTTAATTCTGGTGGTACTTTAAGTAACTTGCCTACTTTCAGATTGCTTGGTGAAGTGTTACATTACAAACAGGTTGTAAAATTTCTGGGAGTCTTTATGACATCGAAATTAAACTGGAATGTCCATTTTGATTATATTTCAACAAAAGCAAGAAAAGCCCTAAATTTTCTAAAGATAATAAGCCGATTACCTTGGGGAATGGATACGAACATACTAATTCATCTGTCAACAGCACTTGTACGATCTAAATTATCCTATGCGCAAGAAGTGTTTTTCAGTGCACCAAAATATTTATTAAAGAAGATACAAAGCTTAGACTGCAAAAGTATTAAAATTGCTCTAGGTGTCCCTACTCATGCCTCTAATCTGGAAACGTACAAAGTTGCTGGAATTCTGCCTCTGAACAACTATCGTGAGCTAGCGACAGCAAAATTTGCAGTTAGAACTACTTCACAAACGGACAATTTTGTGAGTAAGGAAATTAAAATCAGGTCTGATGTTGACTTTCCAAAGCGAGCAAAAAGCATTTCATCACAAATGACTGTTTCAACTTACATATCTGACTTGGTCAAACAGTCTAACATAAATATGGATGAAATAGCTGAGACACCATCAACAACGCCTATCCCTACATGTGAAATGCAAAAAGCCTCTTTTGATATTGATTATACAGACGCTAAGAAATCTGAAAACGTCAACATTTCGATATCCACAGCAAGAGAACACATCGATGAAAAATACCGTACCCACCTTCACATTTTTACCGATGGATCAGTCTTAGAAAATAAATGTGCTGGAGCAGCTTTTTATGTTCCAAAATTTAAGATAAAAAAGTCATTTTTCGTTGGGGCAAACTTATCGATCTTTACAGCGGAATTAGTCGCTATTAATCAAGCATTGCATTATCTAGTAAATCTTAAAACCATGTCTTTCAAAGTAGTTCTCTTTGTTGACTCAAAATCTGTATTATATGCCTTACGGTCTTTTAATGCCGACACAAGACCTGATTTAATTACTGAGGCAAATCATCTTATACATCGTTTAAGGGTCAAAGGTACAGATATCAGTTTATGCTGGGTGCCTTCTCATGTTGGTCTTCACGGCAACGAAGTAGTTGACAGAGCAGCTAAGCAAGGCGCCCAGAATGCTGATAATGCTATAGAATTACATGTTCATACCTCCGTAAAAGAAGCTTGCAACTTGCTCGAATCAGCCTCATGGACTCGATTTCTTGAACATTCAGATGAACAGTTTGTGTCACAACAAATGATAAAACTTACCGTTCAAAATGTATGTAAAAAATTGCAGTATTCTTCTATGTATCATTTGAGATCGATTGTTGCTGTTTGTTTTCGTATTCAGCTAAACGCATTGAGAACAAAATATTGTAAAAATGTCAAGTGTATTTGCGGCGAACAGTTCACACTGTTTCACTGTTTATTCTACTGCAAAATGCTACGTTCTTTTTTACCGAAAATGTTTACTCAAGAAAAGTATTCTGAAAATCATTTCCAGAAAATTACATCAGATCAAACGTTGTTAGTTAGAATTTCAGAATCATTATTTCACAGTCCTGTTAATGCATTACTTTAACTTTATTCGGTTTGTATTTTAGTGTTACAATTTCCCTTCACGTTATTGAAGTTAATTGTTAGTGTTAAGTTCTCGTTCCATTTTACTGTTCCCCCACCTGCTAATGTCTTTTTCCTCTGTCTTCCCTCTGCCCAAATCCAACCCGTCCAACTATCGTTCTACATTTTATTTTGTTCACTTTTTTTTTTTTTTTTTTTTAATAATTTCCCCTCCCCCCCTCCCCCGTCTAATATCACTTATAGTGAAAAGACGTTAAATTAAAGAACGAACGAACACACACACACACAGAGGGGAACACACACACAGGACACATACACACACACACGTGTGCACATGACCATGCATCCAACTGCATGAGTATGCATGCAATTGTGCACATGTGTGAACGTATGTGTCTGTCTTTATTTATCCCTTTCCTCCCTCCCTCCTTCTTCCCTCGCACCCCCCTCATCTCCCCCCCCCCAATACATACACACACACTCACCACACAAAGGCACACACTAAACAAGACTTGCCAGACCCCCTCCTCTCGCTCCCCCTCCCACCCCCCCACCCCTGGAGAAAAAAAAACCCCACTCACTGGCGTTAATGGTGCAGAAATCGTCATGGATGACCTCCCCTGTTCCCTCACAATGGCAGTGCTGGTCGCCGGAGGAGTGCTCTTCAAAGCCAAACTCGTCGCCACACAGACACGTGCGGTTGTGGTGGGATTCGTCCAGCTGGTCAGGGCGGGGCGCGCAAAGCTGGGAGCAGGGTGCCGTGGGGGGGCTGCAGGCTCCCCTGGCTGGAAAACGGGAAAGACGACGAATAATTCATACTGTTCTTTTTGTTTAAAGCCCAGCCAATTGCACAGAAACAAATCACGGCTATAACCGTTTCAATAGACACTGTTACTGCATTTTTTGTTTAAAGCCCATGACTACGTATTTTTGTTTAAAGCCCAGCCGACTGCATAGAACCATTTCAGGGCTATAACCGTTTCAATAGACACTGTTACTGCATTTTTTGTTTAAAGCCCATGACTATGTATTTTTGTTTAAAGCCCAGCCGACTGCATAGAACCATTTCAGGGCTATAACTGTTTCAAAAGACACTGTTACTGTTATTTTTTGTTTAAAGTCCAGCTGACTGCATAGAACCATTTCAGGGCTATAACTGTTTCAACACACACTATTCCTGCTGTTTTTGTTTAAAGCCCAGCCAATTGCATCAGGGCTATGACCGCTTCAAAACACACCGTTACTGTTATTTTTGTTTAAAGCCCAGCCGACAGCATACAGCCATATCAGGGTTATAGCTGTTTCAAAACATGCACAAAACTGTTATTGTTACTGTTATTTTTGTTTAAAGCCCAGCCAACAGCATACAGCCATATCAGGGTTATAGCTGTTTCAAAACATGCACAAAACTGTTATTGTTACTGTTATTTTTGTTTAAAGCCCAGCCAACAGCATACAGCCATATCAGGGTTATAGCTGTTTCAAAACATGCACAAAACTGTTATTGTTACTGTTATTTTTGTTTAAAGCCCAGCCAACAGCATACAGCCATATCAGGGTTATAGCTGTTTCAAAACATGCACAAAACTGTTATTGTTACTGTTATTTTTGTTTAAAGCCCAGCCAACTGCGTACAGCCACATCATCATTATCATGGCTATAGCTGTATTAAAACATATACAAAACTTTAGCTGGAAAAAAAAAATGGAAAAGAAGATTAAGTACACATATCAATGTATCTGTGTACGTGAATGAGAGTGTGACTTTGCGAGTGTGTGAGTGAACGAGTGCGAACAGTGGGATGTGGCATGACAACAACAACAACCACCACCACAACAACAACCACACAACAATAACAACAACAACAGGAACACAAGACACAGACGGAACAAGAAACATGGTGACTGACCATTCTGTGAGATGTGGGAGACGATCATCATGTCCTTGACGGAGCTGTCGAACACCTTCAAGGTCATCACCACGTGATTATCGCCGCCACTGATGGAGGTCGATCGCAGTGTGTTGTCGACGTTATTTACCCACATCAGGTAATCCTGCACGCACACAGACAAACACGCTGTCAGTTGACTACCACACACAACAGACTGTTACTGTTATTGTTATTTCTGTTTGAACTCACTCGGTACGACAGCACGCTATAGCGGTCATGATGAAAGGCACGGTTCCGTACGATGGAATGCGATAGCAGTTTAGATAATTAAAAAATTTTCGACGCTTCCTTGTGATCTTGCACGCCTACCATAGTCACACTGGTCACTGCAAACGTGTCAAGGGTCAAGGGGAAAGTTACTTCGTGTGATTTCGTAGCCATACACTCGTCGGGAAACGATTAACTTCGGCACCCCACATGACTGGCTAATCTGCATTCGTGTCGAAAATGGCGTAGCAGGCGAGTACGAGTTTTCGAACAAAGTAGATCGCGATGGCGGCGTTTTACTGCTGCTGAATGATTAAAGTGCTTCAGACTGAAGGACTGGACATCAAGGAGTATGATGAAGATAATGGTGAAAGTGTATCAAGTGATGGAAGCTGCCAGCAACAAGGTACTGACAGTGACCCAGTTTCAGACAACAGTAAAATGGGAAAGGGAGGTGGGCATACATGTCATGAGAGGCGAGCCGTCAGCGGGCCAAGCACAGTGAATCTCATGTCTGATGGGAGTTTTCATTCACTTTCATATGCATGACTGGCACGAAGATTTTAGTTTTTCTCCCACTTTGCCTCTGTTCTCTGGCTCTTGTGCCCTGCATGTTCCAGTTGAGTGCCAAGCCCCCTTTGATTTCTTGAATCAGTTTGTGACAGAAGACTTTCTAAATTCCATTGTCATAACAGAAGGCATAAGAGAACTGAGTGGCAAGCAGAATGAACACTTCTCCTGCCCTCTGCCACCCATCCCCAGCGGTAGGAAGAACTATAGGAAGTGCCATGTGTGTAGTGATGGCAGCAGGAGATATCCGGAGGTTCAACTGCGGCAAACCCCGAACTGGTGTAAAAAGTGTGGGGATGCCCTCTGTGACAAACTATGCTAGCCCAACAAGACCATCACCTGCTTCCAACTGTATCACTCAGTGCAGAACTACACTGATTATTAGGAAAACAGTGCATAGGGACTGAAGCATCCGCTGTGCTCCTTTTTTTCCAAATTCCCCTGTGTAACAATTTGTAACATTTATTCATATAATATCACTAATAATCTTTTTTTTTTTTACCCTGAGCAAAGTCTACTTTATTCATGTTGTTTTGTGCATACAAAGACCTTCTCACGTTTGACTGTGTGTTCATGGAGCTGATCAGAATGTGTGACTGTACGGTGATCCTGACCACAAAATTTGGGGTATTTTCAACATGGCACATGAAGAAGAAATATTCAAGGAAGAACTTCAATATTTTGGCATGAACTAACCCAGCATGTAAATATTCAGATCTGAAAGTTTCATTTTGTTCCGTTATGTTTTGTATTTTTTAAGATTTTTTTCCTAACCCATCAAAATGGGCCGCCCCTGGGAAAACGCAAGGGGGAAAACTCTCCGTCCTGAGTGAGTTAAGCCCAGCTGACTGCGTAGAGCCATATCCAGGCCATATTGAGAGCGTGTCACTGCACGGCAGCACCACCCTTTATTTGTTTCCTTTTTTCCCTGACTTCAGAAAGGCAAGAAAGCTAAATGCTCATCAAGGGGAGGGACCTAGAAAATCAATGTTTTACACAAGGGCAGCCAGGCAAATGCTCTGCTCTTCACAATTTTCAACTGCCATGGGATCTTCAGCAGTCGCAGGTCAGAAAGTAAATGGGACGAACTCTCTTGTTAGATCCCCTTCCGAAGGATTAGACGTTCAGTTCCATTTTAAGGTCAACCTGAGGAGAAAAGTCAAAGCCACAACAAGGAACATCGTGTTCAGCTACTGGCAGGCAAACGTCTGAACCATTCTACCCCTTCTCCACTGCCAGTTAAACAATTATGACTCTTTGTTGCAGGTTATGTGGAATTTATCATTAACAATGATGATGTCAAGTTTCTGTTTACATTGTACACCTCACTCTGACAACTATTGTTATTGTTATTGATGTTTAAAGCCCAACTGACTATATAGAGCCATATCTGGGCTATAACCGCTTCAAAACATACAAAATTTCAACTAAAAAAAAAAAGAAGAAAATTAAGTACATATATCATTGCATTCGCACACATAATCTAAGATGCCCCTGGCGTTGACCACTCTGTCCAAATTATCGCACAGGGGATTTTAAAAACACCTGAATACAAATTTAAGCATATGTAAGGACACCA
This sequence comes from Monoplex corrugatus, assembly GCA_030674185.1. Lineage (NCBI taxonomy): Eukaryota > Metazoa > Mollusca > Gastropoda > Littorinimorpha > Ranellidae > Monoplex > Monoplex corrugatus. The sequence goes on from JAPXFY010000034.1 coordinate 17,449,281, forward strand.
AAACATAAAAACAGGCCTAAATTACCTAAAATTCTTTCTACATATCTCATCTCCCTAGAGCCAAAGATGCACTTAATACATGTACCCAATCATCAGTCCTATGAAAAAGTATGTAACACTTTATCAAACACATACAGGTGAATGGACCACCAAGGCAGAAAATGGAAGGAAGAAACGACAGAAAGCAAACGAACAAGGCAGAAACAAAGACAGTAAGAGAAAAGAGGAAATTTCTAGCATAGAATTTCCAGAAGGTTGGGATATTATTCATACTGAAAAAGACCCTGACATCCCCACAGGGGTACCATGGTAATTAACTAAAAATAGTGATCAGGCAACATAAAGAAAGCACTGAATATTTTTTCTTAACAGAGGTGTCATCATCATCATCATCATCGTCATGTGCCCTGCCTCATGGCGTTGGCAATGATGGCTCTCCATCCGAATCCATCCCTTACCTCTGCTAGCACATCTCCCACCTTCTCTGTCCTCAGCCACCCTGCAAGTCCATCCAATACAATTTCTGTGGGTCTACCTGGTGTTCTCTTTCCCTCCAGCTTTCCTGTTGTGACTAGGTGCTCTAATTTCTCTTGCCACATAAAATGTCCCGTAAATGTTGCTTATCTTTTCCTAATCTTCTCCATTAGTACTCTTCTTGTGTCTGCCTCCTTCAAGACTGTCTTGTTTTTTGATTTCTTTGCTGTCCATGGAACTTTCATTATAAGACACAATTCTGGCAAAATTCTGAAAAACTGTTGAAAGATGTTTCTAACCATTTAACTTCAAATTCAATGAATATATGATTTTATTTGGAGCACATGTTGGATTCAAGACAAACTCAGTTCTTGACTTTAGAATATTATACAAATTTTGTGGGGGAGGGGGGGGGGGAGGGAGATAACACTAGAAACTTGGCCAACCTCCTATGGAGATGTCAAAGTCCATTTTTTTCCCTTTGACCATTCAGAAAATCAGAGAATTGAATATCAGTCTAATTAGCATCGGAAAGTAACAAACCCGATTATGCAATTCAAGATGGCGGAACAACTGCCTATTCTGTCTCTTCCTCCACTTATTTACTGTTGCACAGAAAAAAATTCACAGAGAGTAACAATAGTAAGAAAACCTTTTTATTTGATGTTCATTATATACAAAAACTAAAATTTTGCACTGTTTTGTGTGGTTTTATGTGCCATTGTGTGTGTATGTATGTTCCGAAAGCATTCTTTTTCTGAGAAAAAGGCTCATTCTATCAACTCTAATCATACTATTTTTCAACCAAATCAAATAACTATGACATCAAACCATAGCCAAGGGTGTAAGGAAAAAAACATGCCAAAAACTGAAAAAATATCTTACGAAATGAATGAGCAGTGAAGAAATCAGTGAACATACTGAAAAAAGCAAGGTTTTGTCCCGCCGACAGCAGTGCAAAGGGCCACAAATACTGTGGCAGGGAAGGGGACAAAAGAGAACAAAAAAAGTTGGCAGAGCATGGACTCAGGATCTAATATCTGAGCTCAATCCAGCCTGCAACATTAACCTGTTCAGTGCCACCGGCCGAATATTTGGTCAGAAGAAACGTATGCCTTCAGTGCCACCGACGATATTTGTCAGAAGAAACGTATGCCTTCAGTGCCACCGACCGAATATTTGGTCAGAAGAAACGTATGCCTTCAGTGCCACCGACTGAATATTCAGTCAGAAGAAACGTATGCCTTCAGTGCCACCGACGAATATTTGGTCAGAAGAAACGTATGCCTTCAGTGCCACCGACGAATATTTGGTCAGAAGAAACGTATGCCTTCAGTGCCACCGACCGAATATTTGGTCAGAAGAAACGTATGCCTTCAGTGCCACCGACCGAATATTTGGTCAGAAGAAATGTATGCCTTCAGTGCACGACCGAATATTCAGTCAGAAGAAACGTATGCTTTCAGTGCCACCGACTGAATATTAGGTCAGAAGAAACGTATGCTTCAGTGCCACCGACTGAATATTCGGTCGGCGACTTTTCCTATTTTTAGCCAGAAGACTCCAACACTTTCAGTGACATATGAGATATCAATGGAAATTTCAGTATTCTGTCTATATATGTATGCGTGACGTTTTAGTCTTTTCTGCCCGTGTGGTTGAAAATGTGACCCCCTACAGCTCATTACTTTCTTTTTTTTTTTTTCCTTCTTCTTTTTTTTAGGATCATGGCACCCAGGGAGGTTACTTTTGCACTCACCTTTTTTTATTTTTATTTTTTTTGGTCCCATTTTCTACACCACCTTAATGGCCACAGAAGCTGGCACACTTTTTTACAATGCGATGATCATGATGTTGATGAGGATGATAATCATGATGCTATGGAGTTCCATCTAGGACTGAGACTGCGTGACAGGGCTGTACTCTACGTTTACTATCATAACATATCCTGGCGTCAACCAGGCCTGAGAAATACAGACACCTGCGGTGCTGGTCAGAAGGTTTAAGCAACACCCTCAATGATGCATCCATGAAGTGGATGAGACTCGACCGTGTGGTCCCAGTCTTCCCAATGAGCTCATAGCATGCCCAACTCTGGGGAAGGAGCCGGTTAGAGCCAAAAAATCCCACAGTGGTTTTTTTCAAGGGTCTGATAGGGATTCAAACCCACAACCTTCCAGTCAGTAGTCCGTTGCGTTAACCCTTTTCCTACCAAGAAAGTAGGTCACTGTACTAACTATTGACCAAGTAATGTTAGGAGAAAGGCCGGAGGGGGTATTGTCAGAAAACAAGGTATATCTTTGCCATTTTTGCCGCTTCAAACGTCGTGTAAACGCAGAAAGGAAATGACAAGAGTATACTCCCTTTGCCGGAAAAGGATTCACGTCAGCAATGCAGTCATTTTCTATTTATATACTCGAAACTGAAACTACGGTTCAGGGCACCAAATCCTTGTGATGCAGTCCACGGAGAGAGAAAGTGAGTCACGAGGATCTCATGATGTGGTACGGAATGTGTTAACCACTACACCATGGCGACTGGTTCCCTACAGCTGATTACTAGTCAGTGAGTGTAAACAATGGCGGATGGACTCGCTTCAACACCGAGCATCGATCGGACCCGAAAAAACAACTTATGCAGCAAAAGAAGTTGCAGAAATCATTACTTGTGGAGCTGATTCTGATTTGCAGTCTGTCGATAAGAGTGAAAATGATGATAATTTGGCGCATGCAGGCGATATTTCGCTGTTGATGTCCAAAGTCAGACTTGACTCAGATAGGAGTCGAAGTGACAATACTAGCACTAAAGATCGAAAAAACAAAAGTACTGCCGCTCCTGGTGTGTTGTAAAGTATACTGAACAAGAAAATTTATATGTTGCAGGGTTTTCTGGGCTGGATGAAGAGATATTAATTTTTTTCAATTTAAGTCAAGACGTTTAAAACTCTGTGGCACAGGCAATTCACCTTTTTATTTACACTCTGGCAGCGAAAGGGTTAAAAACTGGCCTGTTGGCTGCCCATCTTAAAGCTTACATCATTCTGGTGGTGTCAGCTTATTGTTTCACAGGTCCACTGGCCTGTTGGTGCCCATCTTATGTTTCCATCATTCTGGTGGTGTCTGCTTAGTGTTTCATAGGTCACTGGCCTGTTGGCTGCCCATCTTAATGTTTCCATCATTCTGGTGGTGTCTGCTTATTGTTTCACAGGTCCACTGGCCTGTTGGCTGCCCATCTTAATGTTTCCATCATTCTGGTGGTGTCAGCTTACTGTTTCACAGGTCCACTGGCCTGTTGGCTGCCCATCTTAATGTTTCCATCATTCTGGTGGTGTCTGCTTATTGTTTCACAGGTCCACTGGCCTGTTGGCTGCCCATCTTAATGTTTCCATCATTCTGGTGGTGTCAGCTTACTGTTTCACAGGCCCACTGGCCTGTTGGCTGCCCATCTTAATGTTTCCATCATTCTGGTGGTGTCTGCTTACTGTTTCACAGGTCCCCTGGCCTGTTGGCTGCCATCTTAATGTTTCCATCATTGTGGTGGTGTCTGTTACTGTTTCTCCCCTTTCCCCATTTCAAGACCTTGCCAGCACATAGGGTTTTGCGCAGGCATTGGACATCTGGCAGATAACTGTTGGCAGATTTGGGTGGAGCGCATATGGAGTTTTCTGGTTCAGACAGCAGGGAGTCCCTCTTGAACAAACTACAAACTCATCATCATCATCATCATGTGCCCTGCCACATGGCGTTGGCAATCATGGCCCTCCATATGCATCGATCCCTTGTTGCCGCAAGCACATCTTCCACCCTCTCAGTCCTCAGCCACTCTGCAAGTCCGTCCAATATTTTTTCCCCTAGGTCTACCTGGTGTTCTTTTTCCTTCCAGCTTTACTGTTGTGACCAGGTGCTCTAATTCCCTTTCCTCATAAAAACTACAAGCTACAACAGAAAAAAAAAAGAAGAAAAAAATCAATCACACAGGTTCTTCTCCCCTCACCTTATACACCACCACCAGTCCTGGCTCCTGCACGGCGTCGCTACGCAGCTGCATGATGGTGGAGTTGGTGCCGTCGGTGTTGGTGGCCACGATGTGGTTGTGGCTGTCGCTGGTGTAGAAGAGGCGCTCGTGCACCAGGTCCAGCGCCAGGCCCTGCACGACGACAGTGTGGTGGGAGGGGTTGAGGGTCTGTACGGAGGACGTGTCCCGTTCATCCAGGCTCGCATGATGTTGCTCTGGCTGGCCGACCCTTCAATCCAGTACATCCACCTGGGTGTGTGGAAGTGTGTGTGGAGGTTTGGGGAGGAGGATGAGAAGCAGGAATGAATAAGATTTGGGTTTATGCGCGAGCGAGACAGCGTGCGCATGCATGCGCACACACAAACATAAATACATACACACAAAGACATACACACAAAGACATACACAAACATACATACACACAAAGACAACACACACACACACATAAAAACACATCCATACACACAAACATAAACAGAGAGAGAGACAAACACACAAACACATACACACAAAGACAACACACACACACACACATACACATAAAAACATCCATACACAAAAGACATACACACACACAAACACATACAACAAACACATACACACACACACACATACATACACAGAGAGACAAACACACAAATATATACACACAAAGACACACACACACACACAAACACCTACATACAGAGAGAGAGAGACAAACACACAAACACATACACACAAAGACACACACACACACACAAACACCTATATACAGAGAGAGAGAGACAAACACACAAACACATACACACAAAGACACACACACACACACACACACAGAGTCTTACAGCTGTTGTTTTTGTTATTTCTGTTTAAAGTCCAGCACACTTCAACAAGAAAAGGGAAAAGAAAATTAAGTATCTATCAATGCACTCGCACACACAATCCAAGGATTCGCCCCTGGCATTGACCAGTCCAACCATCACACAGGAGATTTTAAAACACACCCAAATCCAAATCTAAATATAACTAAGGACATCAAAGCATATATAAAAAACAGGCCCAAATCACATAAACCTGCCTCCGCACATCTCATCTCCCCAGAGCCAAAAATGCGCTTAATACATGTACCAACCATCAATACAAAGTACGCAAGACCCCATCAAACACACACAGGTGAACGGACCAGCAAGGCAGAAAATAATAGGAAGAGATGACAGACAGCAAAGGAACAAGGCAGAAACAAAGACAGTGGGAAAAGAGGAAATTTCCAGCACAGAATACCCAAAAAAAGGGGATACAATTTATACTGAAAGAGCCCTTGGCATCCCCACGGGGGGGTGGGGTCTTAAAGCACTTACATTGATACATGTCAAAAGAAATAACTAATGAACACACACATATACGCACACACACACACATACAAACACACATGCACACACGCACACACACGCGCGCATGTACAAACACACCACACACACACACACACACACACACACACACACACACAAAAGACATTGAAACACACATAAAAACACCATACACACAACATACATGTACATACACACACACAAAAAACACACACATACACACACACAAAATAACACACACACACACACACACACTTACACCACACACATACACACAAAAACACCACACACATACATACACACAAAAACACCACACACAAAAAAACCACACACATACACACACACAAAAATAACACACACACACACACTTACACACAAACACCACACACACACACACAAAAACACCACACACACAAAAACACCACACACCCACACACACTTACAAACACACACACAAAACACACCTCACACCAACCCATCCACAACACACACACACACATACACTCCCTCACACACACATACACACACACGCACCCATCCACACACACACACCTACAAACACACATCCACCCACACACACAAACACACCCTCTCATCCACCCACCCATAACACACACATCCATCCACTCACACACACATACCCTCCCACCCACCCACACACACACACCTACAACACCCCCCCCCAACACACACCCACACCCACTGACCCATGCAGGGGATCCAACACCAGCTGTGACATGTGTGTGATGGAGGAGTTCCTGGTCAGGAGATGTCTGCGGAACCGTCCTGTGCTGGTCATCATTTCAATCTTCCTCTCCCCCACGTCTGTCCAGTACAGAGTGTTGGCCGTCCAGTCGAACGCCAGGGAGGTCACGTGACGCGCAGACACCAGGGTGCGGGTGGTGTCATTGCTGGTAACGTTGAGGTTCACCGCCTGACAGAAGAAACGCTTTTTTTTTTTACGTCCCATTTTTCTATGCCATCTTTAATGGCCACGGAAGCTGGCACAGATTTTATATTTTACAATGCGATGATGCCAACAAATGCCTATCAACTAACATCAGGGAGAGTTCTTGAATATTATATAGAACCGATAATGTTATACGGTTATGAGGCATGGACAGTCAACAAGCAAATCCAGAACAAGATTGAGGCAGCCAAGATGTGGTTTCTAAGAATGTTGAGAGTTCTATGGACAGCAAAGAAAATAAACGAGACAGTCTTGATGGAGGCAGACACAAGATCATTCATAGGGAAGATTAGGAAAAGACAGGCAACACTTAAAGGCCATTTTATGAGGAAAGGGGAATTAGAGCACCTGGTCACAACAGGACAGCTGGAGGGAAAGAGAGCACCAGGTAGACCTAGGGAGAAAATATTGGACAGACTTGCAGGGTGGCTGAGGGTAGACACGGTGGAAGATGTGTTTGTGGCAACATGGGATAGATACATATGGAGGGCCATGACCGCCAACATTATGTAACAGGGCACTTGATGATGATGAATGTGATGATGATGATGTTGATGAGGATGATAATCATGATGCTATGAAGTTCCATCTAGGATTGAGACTGCATGACATGGCTATACTCTACACTTACTATCATAATATATCCTGGTGTCAACCAGGCCCAAGAGATACATACACTTGTGGTGCTGGTCAGAAGATTTGAGCAACACCCTCAATGACACATCCCTAAAGTGGATGAGACTCGAATGTGCGGTCCCAGTCTTCCCAATGAGCCCACAGCATGCCCAACTCTGGGTAGGAGCCGGTTAGAGCCGAAAAATCCCACTATGACATAGTTTTAAAAGTACTGATGGGGATTCGAGTCCACAACCTTCCAGTCGGTAGTCTGTTGTGTTAACCACTACACCACGGCAACTGGATGAGAAATGATTTGTTATTATTATCGTTATAGTTTGATCGAAGCCCAGCCGACAGCACAGAGCCATATCAGGGCTCATCATCATCATCATGTGCCCTGCCGCATGGAGTTGGTGATCATGGCCCTCCATATGAATCTATCCCTTGTCGCTGCAAGTACATCTCCCACCCTCTCTGTCCTCAGCCACCTTGTAAGCCCATCCAATATTCTCTCCCTGGGTCTACCTGGTGCTCTCTTTCCCTCCAACTTCCTGTTGTGGCCAGGTGCTCTAATTCCTCTTTCCTCATAAAATGGCCTATAAATGTTGCTTGTCTTTTCTTAATCTTCCTTATCAATGACCTTTAGGGCTACAAACATCATAACACCTCTTTGAACCAGGGATATTAAAAAAAAAAACAGAAAAAGAAAACATTACACATATCAGTGAATATGCGCACATGATCTAGGAATAAGCCCCTATGTATATAAGTTTTTATCACTTTTCATTACCACATTGTACGTTTGATGTCCATTTGTTGTAAAACAAAAAATGCATGAGTCCATTTGTGGTTAAAACAAAAAATGCATAGAGAGAGAGAGAGAGAGAGAGAGAGAGAGAGAGAGAGAGGAGAGGAGAGAGAGGAGAGAGAGAGAGAAAATGAAAGAGAGTGAGAGAGAATGAAAAAGAAACAGAAAGAGAGAAGGACAGAGAGAGAGAATGAAAGAGAGTGAGAGAGAGAGAATGCAAAAGAGACAGAAAGAGAGAATGACAGAGAGAGAGAGAATGCAAAAGAGACAGAAAGAGAGAATGACAGAGAGAGAGAGAATGAAAAAGAGACAGAAAGAGAGAATGACAGAGAGAGAGAGAATGAAAAAGAGACAGAAAGAGAGAATGACAGAGAGAGAGAGAATGAAAAAGAGACAGAAGAGAGAAATGACAGAGAGAGAGAGAATGAAAAGAGACAGAAAGAGGTGAGAGATGAGAGACGAGAGAGTAGAGAGAGAGATGAAAAGAGAAGAGATGAAAGAGACAGAGAGAGATGAGAGAAAAGAGACAGAAAGAGAATGACAGAAAGAGAGAATGAAGAGAGAAGAGAGAATGAAAAAGAGACAGAAGAGAGAATGACAGAGAGAGAGAGAATGAAAAGAGACAGAAAGAGAGAATGAAGAGAAGAGGAATGACAGAGAGAGAGGAATGAAAAGAGACAGAAGAAGAGAGAGAGAGAATGAAAAAGAGACAGAAAGAGAGATGACAGAGAGAGAGAGAATGAAAAAGAGACAGAAAGAGAGAGAGAGAATGAAAAAGAGACAGAAAGAGAGAGTGACAGAGAGAGAGAGAGAATGAAAAAGAGACAGAAAGAGAGAGTGACAGAGAGAGAGATGAAAGAAAAAGAGACAGAGAGAGAGAGAATGACAAGAGAAGAGAGAAAGAAGAAAAGAGAGGACAGAGAGAGAGAATGAAAAGCAGAGAGACAGAGAGAGAGGGAAAGACAGAGAGAGAGAGAATGAAAAAGAGACAGAGAGTAGAGAATGAGGACAGAGAGAGGAGAATGAAAAGAGACAGAGAGAGAGAATGAAAAAAGAGACAGAAAGAGAGAATGACAGAGAGAGAGAGAATGAAAAAGAGACAGAAAGAGAGAATGACAGAGAGAGAGAGAATGAAAAAGAGACAGAAGAGAGAATGACAGAGAAGAGAGAATGAAAAAGAGACAGAAAGAGAGATGACAGAGAAAGAGAAATGAAAAAGAGACAGAAAGAGGAGAATGACAGAGAGAGAGAGAATGCAAAAAGAGACAGAAAGAGAGGAATGACAGAGATAGAGAATGAAAAGGGAAAGAAAAAGAGACAGAAAGGAGAGAGAGAATGAAAAAGAGACAGAAAGAGAGATGACAGAGAGAGAGAGAATGAAAAAGAGACAGAAAGAGGAGAGAGAGAGGAAAGAAAAAGAGACAGAAAGAGAGATGAAGAAGAAGAGACAGAAAGAGAGAAGTGACAGAAGAGAGGAGAGAATGAAAAAGAGACAGAAGAGAGAGGAATGAAGCAGAAAGAGAGATGAGAGAGAGAGAGAATGGAGACAAAGAGAAGAAGAAAAGAGAGACAAAAGAGACGAAGAGAGAGGAGAATGAAAGAGACAGAAAGAGAGCTGACAAGAGGAGGTGGACAGAGAGAGAGAAGAGAGAGAGACAAAGTACAAATAAGAGACACCCAAGATAAAAAAAAAAACAAAAAAACCAAAAAAAACAAAAAACAAAAAAAAACTAAAAACAAAAAAACCATGGTAGTCTCTTAATGATAAAAAAAAAAACCCAATAACAACAAACAAACAAAAAACCATGGTAGTCTCTTAATGATAAAAAAAACAATAACAACAAACAAACAAAAAACCATGGTAGTCTCTTAAGATAAAAAAAACCAATAACAACAAACAAAAAAAAAACCCATGTAGTCTCTTAATGATAAAAAAACCCCAATAACAACAAACAAACAAAAAACCATGGTAGTCTCTTAATGATAAAAAACCCCAATAACAACAACAAAACAAAAACATGGTAGTCTCTTAATGATAAAAAACTCCAATAACAACAAACAAAAAAAAAACATGGTAGTCTCTTAATGATAAAAAAACCCAATAACAACAAACAAACAAAACAAAACAACCCACTAAAAACAAAACAACACAATCAATCCCCAGGTAGTCCCTCACCTTAATGGTACACAAAAAACAAAAAAACAAAAAACACTAAAAACAAAAACAAAACAAAAAACAACATCCCATCCCCCACCCCCCTCCCAGGTTACCGTTACTGTTATTTTTGTTTATAGCCCAGCCGACCATGTACAGCCATATCAGGGCTATAACCGTTTCAAAACATGCATAATACTTCAACATAAAAAAAAAAAAGAAAAGTAAAACAAAAAATCAAGTATACATATCAATGCATTTGTGCACATAATATACGGAGATGCCCTGGCGTTGACCATTCTGTCCAATTTATCGCACAGGGAAATAAAAAAAAACATACCTGAATACAAATTTAAACATACTAAGGATACTAAAACATATATTAAAAAAAGGTCCAAATCACCTTAAATTGCTTCCGCACATCTCACCTCCCTAGAGCCAAAACTACACCCAATACACATACCCAACCATCAATCCTAAGAGAAAGTACATAAGACTATCAAGAGAAAGTACATAAGACTTTATCAAGAGAAAGTACATAAGACTTTATCAAGAGAAAGTCCATAAGACTCATACAAATGAATGGACCAGCAAGGCAGAAAATGATAGAAAGAAATGACAGAAAGCAAAGGAGGAACAGAGAAACAAAGAGCGTGACAGAAAAGAGGAAGTTTCTGACACAGAATCTCCAGAAGATGGGGATACTGCTTATACCGAAAGAGCCCCGACATCCCCACAGCAGGAGCCCCCCCAGGTAGTGCCTCACCTTAATGGCAGTAGGCATAAAGGTACTCCAGAAGAGCTCGTTACGAATGTAGTCAAAGGTGACCGCGGTGATCTGTTCGACGGGGCTGAAGGGCAGCGTGTACAAATTCTCCGTGCCGTAGTGCTCTACGTCCAGCGATTGGATCTGATTTCTTTTTGACACCAGTAAGAACTCTGACCTCTCTGTACATGGCAAGACAAGATGTTTTGAATTGTTGGTCTGTTGTGGAGAGTGGTGGTGTGTGTGTGTGTGTGGTGTGGTGTGTGTGTGTGTGCGTGTGTGTGTGTGTGTGTGTGTGTGTGTGTGGTTGTGTGTGTGTGCTGAGTGTGTGTGTGTGTGGTGTGTTGTTGTGTGTGTGTGTTGTGTGTGTGGTGTGTGTTGCTGGTGTGTGTGGTTTGTGTGTGTGTGTGTTTGTTCATGAGTGTGGTGTGGTTTGTGTGTGTGTG
>JAPXFY010000034.1:17463380-17485880 GCA_030674185.1 Monoplex corrugatus
CACACAGCGACCACCAAACTGACACAGCAGTAGTGCAGGGTCTCCTCAAGAGAGAAGCCCCAGCTCCAGCTCCTGTGGGCTTCCTGGCTCTGGGGCTTCAACTGAATGAACATGGGGTCAGTGGTGTGTTGTGAGGCCAAAATGAGGGACAGGGGATCGACACCACTGGGTTCAGGTTCATACTGCTTATAGCCCAGCCGACTACTACGGCCATATCAGGGCTAACACCACGTTCATATTGCTTATAGCCCAGCCAATAACTACAGCCATATCAGGGCTAACACTACGTTCATATTGCTTATAGCCCAGCCAATAACTACAGCCATATCAGGGCTAACACCACGTTCATATTGCTTATAGCCCAGCCAATAACTACAGCCATATCAGGGCTAACACCACGTTCATATTGCTTATAGCCCAGCCAATAACTACAGCCATATCAGGGCTAACACCACGTTCATATTGCTTATAGCCCAGCCAATAACTACGGCCATATCAGGGCTAACACTACGTTCATATTGCTTATAGCCCAGCCAATAACTACAGCCATATCAGGGCTAACACCACGTTCATATTGCTTATAGCCCAGCCAATAACTACGGCCATATCAGGGCTAACACTACGTTCATATTGCTTATAGCCCAGCCAATAACTACAGCCATATCAGGGCTAACACTACGTTCATATTGCTTATAGCCCAGCCAATAACTACGGCCATATCAGGGCTAACACCACGTTCATATTGCTTATAGCCCAGCCAATAACTACGGCCATATCAGGGCTAACACTACGTTCATATTGCTTATAGCCCAGCCAATAACTACAGTCATATCAGGGCTAACACTACGTTCATATTGCTTATAGCCCAGCCAATAACTACAGCCATATCAGGGCTAACACCACGTTCATATTGCTTATAGCCCAGCCAATAACTACAGCCATATCAGGGCTAACACCACGTTCATATTGCTTATAGCCCAGCCAATAACTACAGCCATATCAGGGCTAACACCAGGTTCATATTGCTTATAGCCCAGCCAATAACTACAGCCATATCAGGGCTAACACCACGTTCATATTGCTTATAGCCCAGCCAATAACTACGGCCATATCAGGGCTAACACCACGTTCATATTGCTTATAGCCCAGCCAATAACTACAGCCATATCAGGGCTAACACTACGTTCATATTGCTTATAGCCCAGCCAATAACTACGGCCATATCAGGGCTAACACTACGTTCATATTGCTTATAGCCCAGCCAATAACTACAGCCATATCAGGGCTAACACTACGTTCATATTGCTTATAGCCCAGCCAATAACTACAGCCATATCAGGGCTAACACCATGTTCATATTGCTTATAGCCCAGCCAATAACTACAGCCATATCAGGGCTAACACTACGTTCATATTGCTTATAGCCCAGCCAATAACTACGGCCATATCAGGGCTAACACTACGTTCATATTGCTTATAGCCCAGCCAATAACTACAGCCATATCAGGGCTAACACTACGTTCATATTGCTTATAGCCCAGCCAATAACTACAGCCATATCAGGGCTAACACTACGTTCATATTGCTTATAGCCCAGCCAATAACTACAGCCATATTCAGGGCTAACACCATGTTCATATTGCTTATAGCCCAGCCAATAACTACAGCCATATCAGGGCTAACACTACGTTCATATTGCTTATAGCCCAGCCAATAACTACAGCCATATCAGGGCTAACACTACGTTCATATTGCTTATAGCCCAGCCAATAACTACGGCCATATCAGGGCTAACACTACGTTCATATTGCTTATAGCCCAGCCAATAACTACAGCCATATCAGGGCTAACACTACGTTCATATTGCTTATAGCCCAGCCAATAACTACAGTCATATCAGGGCTAACACCACGTTCATATCGCTTACTGCCCAGCCAACTACTACGGCCATATCAGGGCTAACACCACGTTCATATTGCTTATAGCCCAGCCAATAACTACAGCCATATCAGGGCTAACACCACATTCATACTGCTTATAGCCCACCCAACAACTAGAGCCATATCAGGGCTAACACCACATTCATACTGCTTATAGCCCACCCAACAACTAGAGCCATATCAGGGCTGACACCAAGTTCATATTGCTTATAGTCCACCCAACAACTAGAGCCATATCAGGGCTGACACCAAGTTCATATTGCTTATAGTCCACCAAACAACTACAGCCATATCAAGGCTGACACCAAGTTCATATTGCTTATAGTCCACCAAACAACTACAGCCATATCAGGGCTGACACCAAGTTCATAGTGCTTATAGTCCACCAAACAACTACAGCCATATCAGGGCTGACACCAAGTTCATAGTGCTTATAGTCCAGCCGACTACTAGAGCCATATCAGGGCTGACACCAAGTTCATATTGCTTATAGTCCAGCCGACTACTAGAGCCATATCAAGGCTGACACCAAGTTCATATTGCTTATAGTCCAGCCGACAACTACAGCCATATCAAGGCTGACACCAAGTTCATATTGCTTATAGTTATAGTCCAGCCGACAACTACAGCCATATCAAGGCTGACACCAAGTTCATATTGCTTATAGTCCAGCCGACAACTACAGCCATATCAAGGCTGACACCAAGTTCATAGTGCTTATAGTCCAGCCAACTACTAGAGCCATATCAGGGCTGACACCAAGTTCATAGTGCTTATAGTCCAGCCGACTACTAGAGCCATATCAGGGCTGACACCAAGTTCATAGTGCTTATAGTCCAGCCGACTACTAGAGCCATATCAGGGCTGACACCAAGTTCATATTGCTTATAGCCCAGCCGACAACTACAGCCATATCAGGGCTGACACCAAGTTCATATTGCTTATAGTCCAGCCGACTACTAGAGCCATATCAGGGCTGACACCAAGTTCATAGTGCTTATAGTCCAGCCGACTACTAGAGCCATATCAAGGCTGACACCAAGTTCATAGTGCTTATAGTCCAGCCGACTACTAGAGCCATATCAGGCTGACACCAAGTTCATAGTGCTTATAGTCCAGCCGACTACTAGAGCCATATCAGGCTGACACCAAGTTCATAGTGCTTATAGTCCAGCCGACTACTAGAGCCATATCAGGGCTGACACCAAGTTCGAACATATTGCTTATAGCCCAGCCGACAACTACAGCCATATCAGGTCTAACACCACGTTAAAAACGACAACCAGGTTAACCCTCTGACTGCTGCACCCTATCCACCAACCACAAAAACTTAATTCTTTGACTCCCTCATCCTATCCACCAGCTTTCTACAGGAAGGGCAAGGAAGTCAAAAGGTTAAGGTTTTACTTTGCTACCACAGTTGACAATCAATGCAGGATGCTGGTAGAAAGGGTGCGGGAGTCAAAGGGTTAAAATAAAAAGACAACAGTTAAAAACCATGTTCACAGTTGTCCAGTTGTCCCTGCAAGTCTAAAACACGTTTAAAGAATAACATACTCGTACATAAAATCACATCAGGTGAAATCTATTGATCTGTTGTAAAAACTGGAAAATTGCATCAGGAGGGATGTCTCGGAAGAGTTTCCTTAACCCTTTGACTCCCTCACCCAGTCCATCAGCATCCTGCATTGTCAACTAAGCTAGCAAAGCAAAAACTTAACCCTTTGACTCCCTCACTCTATCCACCAGCTTCCTGCTTGAGGGGGTCACAAGGTTTAAGTTTTCGCAGTTGATAGAGAGGGTGTGGAAGTCAAAGTGTTAAATTCAGGAGTCTGTTGTGTAGTGTTTATGTCTCACATCGTACATGTCCCAGCATTCAAGAAGGGTGTCTGATGATCAAAAGCTCATCACATGGTATAAACCACGGTGCTTCTTCATTTTTCAAAAGGTACGAATGCAGGACTCTATTCACGTGGACAGGAAATAACAATAATGTTAAGTATAACAAAGTACATGATGACAAACAAGTCGCCGTGGTGTAGTGGTTAACGCAACAGACTACTAACTGGAAGGTTGTGGGTTCGAATCCCCATCAGACCAGTCAAAATCACTGTGGGATTTTTCAGACCTGTCCGGCTCTTACTCAGAGCTGAGCATGCTAAGGGCTCATTGTGAAGACTGGGACCAGACTGTTGAGCCTGGTCTACTTCATGGATATGTCACTGAGTCTGTTGCTCAAATCCCATGACCAGGTGTCTGTATCTCTCGGGCCTGGCTGTCACCAGGAAATATTATGATAGTGAGTGCAGAGTACAGCCCGGTCATGCAGTCTCAATCTTAGATGGAACTCCATAGAAAACCACACACACACACACCACACAAACGCTACCCTTAAGCGTAGAGGTACAGGGTCCCAGGACACACACACAGACACACACAACTATGCACGCACACACACACACACACACACAAACACACACACTGCACGCACACACACACTGCATGCACACACACACACACTTTCACATCCCGCATACACACACACACACACATACAAACACACACACACACACACACACACACACACACATACTTTCACACCCCGCATACACACACACACAACTACGTGCGCGCACACACACACACACACATACACACACACACATACACACCACACATGCACACCACACACACACATACACACCACACATACATGCCACACACACACATACACACCACACATTCACACCACACATACACACCACACATACACACAACACATACACACCACACACATACACACCACACACACACATACACACCACAAACACATACACACCACAAACATACACACCACACACACACCACACACACATGCACACCACACATACACACCACACACACACACAACACACATACACACACACATACACACACACACACACCACACATACACACACACAGACACACACATAAACAGACACACACCACACATACACACACACAGACACACACATAAACAGACACACACCACACACACACACACACACACACACACACACACGACAGATACAGACACATACACACACACCACACATACACACACACACAACACAGATACAGACACACACACACACACACACACATACACACACACACACACACAGACACACACAGACACACACACACACACACACACACACATACACACACACACACACAGACACACACACATACATACATACACACACACACACACACCAAACAACACACACACACAGACACACACACACACACACACACACAAACACACACACACACACACACACAAACACACACGCAGAGACACACACACACACAAACACACACACACACAGACACACAAACAAACACACACACACACACACACACACACACACCACAGACACAATACACACACACACACACATACACACACACAAACATCACACACACACACACACACGCACACACACACACACGCACACACACACACACACAAACACACACACGCACACACACCAAACATTACCCTCGAGAGTAGGGGTACAGTGTCCCAGGCGGACATACATCAGGCACCCGAACAATACGACTCTCTGGGACTCTGGAGTCACGCACACATGCGTTGCTGTAGGCGCTCTCGCTCAGCTTGTAGCCAAAGTCGCTGAAACACACAACAACAACAATAACAATAACTCCCATTTATGTATCACACAGTTCTCACCAAAGCGCTCTCTTTGCTCTCTAGCGAGAAAATTATCCACAAGTTAAACGTTTTACTTGGCGAAGGACTTCACCCCTAAAACAAAGTAGACTTGATTTTTCCCTTCTGTCAGAAAACTTTATTGTTATTTTTGTTTAAAGCCCAGCCAACTGTGCACAGCCATATCATGGCTATAACTGTTTCAGAACATACAATACTTCAACAGAGTAAAAAAAAAAAGGAAAAGAAAATTGTGTACACATATTCATATATTTGCACACATAATTTAAGGAGATGCCCCTGGCACTGACGACTCCATCCAATTTATCACACAGGGGATGTAAAAGACATACCTGAAGTCAAATTTAAACATAGCTAAGGACACAAAAACATACATAAAAACGGGCCTAAATTACCTAAAATTGCTTCCGCATATCTCACTTCCCTAGAGCTAAAAAATACACTTAACACATGTACTCAATTATCATATCCTAAGAGAAAAATACATAAGACTCTATCGAACACATACAGGTGAATGGACCAGCAAGGCAGAAAATGATAGGAAGAAATGACAGAAAGCAAAAGACGAAGGAAGAAACAGAGTGACAGAAAAGTGGAAATTTCTAGCACAGACCTTCCAGAAGGTGGGGATACTATTTATACTGAAAAAGCCCCGCCACCCCCACACGAGTGTGTCAAAAAACTTAATGTTAAACTTTGAAGATGCAGACATAATACCAGGTACAGATCTGATCATTCCATGGTAATTCTGAAATTAAAATTGGGGAAAAAAAATATCAAAAGCAGTACATTTTGGATGTTTAATTGTACTTTATCGAAAGAAAAGCAATACGCAGAAAAAAACAGATGAACTAACAGATGATGTTATAACAGAATATTCTTACGACCATTACGGTAAAGCCATGTCTGATAATGTTTCATTGATGGACGTAGATCTCACTGTTCCAGATAAATTATTCATAGATTTTCTACTGATAAAAAAATCAGGTCTAAAACTATAGCTTATGCGACAATGAGAAAAAGGAAATCAACGGGGGAAAAAATGAACACACTAGAGAAACTGAACGATTAGGGCAATTGGAAAATAAAACTTAACAAGATGTGAAATAATTGAAAGAAACAAATCAGGAATTAGTTCAGTTAAGAGACAAGAAAATAGAAGCAAAAATATTCAGATCAAGAGCAAAATGGGTAGCCTGCCAATAACTGAACCAGAGGTTCCAGGGTTCATATCCCACTGAGGCCTCAACTTTTCTCCTCAGTCTGACCAGAAAAGTGAAATGAAAGTCCAGCCCTTCAGAAGGGGACGAAAAACGAGTCGGACCTGTGCACATTCTGGCCTGCGCACGATAAAAATCCCATGGCAGTCAAAAGTTGTGAAGACAGGGCTTTCGCCCAGCTTCCCTGGTGTAAAAACATTTGAGAGATAGGTTCTGCTTTCTTGGCTTTGTGAAGTCTTGGTCAAAAAAAAAGAAAAAGAAAGGGTGACGATGCACTGAGGCAATGAGCTCTCAACAGGGACAGCAGGCCAAGTTTCACATGGTAAATACACTATGACAAAAACAAATGAATATGTATATGAACATGAATATGAATTTACATAATCTCTGTGATGAGTCCGATGCCATGGTTTTGTCACAAAACACCCCTTCCTCACCCACCCACACCCAAACACCCACCCACACACACACAACCACACACACACACACACACCACAACCACACACATACACCCCCTAACCCACCCCCACCCACACACATATACACACACACCCACACATATACACACACACCCACCCTAACCCACCCACACACATACCCCCAACCCACACTCACACCCTAACCCATCCCCATACACACTCACATCCTAACCCACCTTCCCACACACACACACACACACCAACACACACTCACACGCACCCACCCACACACACACAGACACATACACACACACACACACATACACACACCCACACACCACAAAAATAAAAACAGCCAACACAACTCACCACTCAAAGTCATCACGGTTGCAGGAGCAGTTGCGGAGATCTCTAACCTGCACAAAATTGCGGCCATTGTAGCAGAAGGTGTGGATGATGCGGCGCTTGTACACCAGCTTCTGCCCCAGCAGGCACCCGGCATCGGGATACATGTCGGGTAGTGACCAGTCCTTGTAATCCTCTGCCTCGCACCGAGACCCTGCATGAGGTGAAGCAACATGTTGATGGTCAGACACGATCCTTCTTCTTCTCTGTGTACAACTGATACTGTTGTTTTTGCTTATAGCCCAGCCGACTGCGTAGAGCCATATCAGGGCTATACCCCATTTCAAAACATACACAATACTTCAACAGGGAAAAAAAAAAGGAAAAGAAAATGAAGTACGCTTATTAATGTATTCGCACACAAAATCTAAGGAGATGCCCCTGGTGCTGACCACTCTGTCTAATTTATCACACAGGGGATATAAAAAAACCATACCTGAATGCAAATTTAAGCATAACTAAGGACACTAAAAACATATATAAACAGGGGCCTAAATTACCTAAAACTGGTTCTGCATACCTCACTTCCCTAGAGCCAAGAAAGCACTTAAATAAATGCACCCAATTATCAATCCTAGGAGAAAGTATGTAAGACTTTATCAAACACATACAGGTGAATAGACCAGCGAGGCAAAAAATGGTAGGAAGAAATGACAGAAAGCAAAGGAACAAACCAGAAACAAAGAGAGTGACAGAAAAGAGGAAATTTCTAGCACACAATTTCCAGAAGGTGGGGATACTATTTATACTAAAAGAGCCCCCGGCATCCCCATAGGTGATCTGTATATAACTAACCAACAACACTAACCCTGCACGACATGAAGCAACATGTGACAGTCAGACCTGTATATAACTAACCAACAACACTAACCATGCACGACATGAAGCAACATGTGACAGTCAGATCTGTATATAACTAACCAACAACACTAACCCTGCACGACATGAAGCAACATGTGACAGTCAGATCTGTATATAACTAACCAACAACACTAACCCTGCACGACATGAAGCAACATGTGACAGTCAGACCTGTATATAACTAACCAACAACACTAACCCTGCACGACATGAAGCAACATGTGACAGTCAGACCTGTATATAACTAACCAACAACACTAACCATGCACGACATGAAGCAACATGTGACAGTCAGATCTGTATATAACTAACCAACAACACTAACCCTGCACGACATGAAGCAACATGTGACAGTCAGATCTGTATATAACTAACCAACAACACTAACCCTGCACGACATGAAGCAACATGTGACAGTCAGACCTGTATATAACTAACCAACAACACTAACCCTGTACGACATGAAGCAACATGTGACAGTCAGATCTGTATATAACTAACCAACAACACTAACCCTGCACGACATGAAGCAACATGTGACAGTCAGATCTGTATATAACTAACCAACAACACTAACCCTGCACGACATGAAGCAACATGTGACAGACCTGTATATAACTAACCAACAACACTAACCTGCACGACATGAAGCAACATGTGACAGTCAGACCTGTATATAACTAACCAACAACACTAACCCTGCACGACATGAAGCAACATGTGACAGTCAGATTTGTATATAACTAACCAACAACACTAACCCTGCACGACATGAAGCAACATGTGACAGTCAGACCTGTATATAACTAACCAACAACACTAACCCTGCACGACATGAAGCAACATGTGACAGTCAGATCTGTATATAACTAACCAACAACACTAACCCTGCACGACATGAAGCAACATGTGACAGTCAGATCTGTATATAACTAACCAACAACACTAACCCTGCACGACATGAAGCAACATGTGACAGTCAGACCTGTATATAACTAACCAACAACACTAACCCTGCACGACATGAAGCAACATGTGACAGTCAGACCTGTATATAACTAACCAACAACACTAACCCTGTACGACATGAAGCAACATGTGACAGTCAGACCTGTATATAACTAACCAACAACACTAACCCTGCACGACATGAAGCAACATGTGACAGTCAGACCTGTATATAACTAACCAACAACACTAACCCTGCACAACATGAAGCAACATGTGACAGTCAGACACAACTGTTAATGGCCGATCAGCATACTTCGTTGAAAACAATATTTATGAAATCGAAAGCTGAATCTTTCAGCAGGTTGCTTGGGAAGATTCTGAATGTGTCCATGATGAAAATTATCATTACTATCTTGGATAGATAAATGTGTCCCCAATGAAAATTATCATTACTATCTTGGATAGATAATAAATGTGTCTACAGTGAAAATTATCATTGCTATCTTGGACAGATAATAAATGTGTCCACAATGAAAATTATCATTACTATCTTGGACAGATAATAAATGTGTCCATAATGAAAATTATCATTACTATCTTGGACAGATAATAAATGTGTCCACAATGAAAATTATCATTACTATCTTGGACAGATAATAAATGTGTCCATAATGAAAATTATCATTACTATCTTGGACAGATTATAAATGTGTCCACAATGAAAATTATCATTACTATCTTGGATAGATAATAAATGTGTCCACAATGAAAATTATCATTACTATCTTGGATAGATAAATGTGTCCCCAATGAAAATTATCATTACTATCTTGGATAGATAATAAATGTGTCCACAATGAAAATTATCATTGCTATCTTGGATAGATAATAAATGTGTCCACAATGAAAATTATGATATTTACTATCATATTATAATATCATATTATCATTATTATAACTTCTTCTTCTTCTTATCATCATCATCACTGTCGTCATCATCATCATCATCATCATCACTGTCATCATCATCACAATCATCGTCATCATCATCGTCATCATCATCTATCATCACTGTCGTCATCATCATCACCTATCATCACTGTCGTCGTCATCATCAATCATCATCATCATCATCATCATCATCAACAACAACAACAACATCGTCATCATCTATCATCATCATCACCTGTCATCATCTATCATCATCATCACTGTCACAATGATGTAGAAGCATTACCAAAGAGCGTGGTGGTGTTCAACTGATACATGATCCAGCTGTGGTGGTCGGTTTTGGAGCCAAAGACAGAAAACACCGTGGTTTGCTCCCCTGGTTCCGTTAGAATGCCGTAGATGCGGATGCTGTAGTTCTGCTCAAACTGGTATGACTGCCATGTCTCCCCTTCGTCCACTGAGTAACTGACAAAAAAAAAGAAAAGAAAAAAAGGTCATCAATATGAAACTAGTACACCGCAAGAGAAATTAGCGAAGTGGTCATAATTATCAAAGTAGTACACCGCAAGAGAAATTAGCGAAGTGGTCATAATTATCAAAGTAGTACACCGCAAGAGAAATTAGCGAAGTGGTCATAATTATCAAAGTAGTACACCGCAAGAGAAATTAGCGAAGTGGTCATAATTATCAAAGTAGTACACCACAAGAAAAATTAGTGAAGTGGTCATAATTATCAAAGTAGTACACCGCAAGAAAAATTAGCGAAGTGGTCATGATTATCAAAGTAGTACACCACAAGAGAAATTAGCGATGTGGTCATAATTATCAAAGTAGTACACCACAAGAGAAATTAGCGATGTGGTCATAATTATCAAAGTAGTACACGACAAGAAATTAGCGATGTGGTCATAATTATCAAAGTAGTACACCACAAGAGAAATTAGCGATGTGGTCATAATTATCAAAGTAGTACACCACAGAGAAATTAGCGAAGTGGTCATAATTATCAAAGTAGTACACGACAAGAGAAATTAGCGAAGTGGTCATAATTATCAAAGTAGTACACCACAAGAAAAATTAGCGAAGTGGTCATAATTATCAAAGTAGTACACCACAAGAGAAATTAGCGAAGTGGTCATAATTATCAAAGTAGTACACCGCAAGAGAAATTAGCGATGTGGTCATAATTATCAAAGTAGTACACCACAAGAGAAATTAGCGATGTGGTCATAATTATCAAAGTAGTACACCACAAGAGAAATTAGCGAAGTGGTCATAATTATCAAAGTAGTACACGACAAGAGAAATTAGCGAAGTGGTCATAATTATCAAAGTAGTACACCACAAGAAAAATTAGCGAAGTGGTCATAATTATCAAAGTAGTACACCACAAGAGAAATTAGCGAAGTGGTCATAATTATCAAAGTAGTACACCGCAAGAGAAATTAGCGAAGTGGTCATAATTATCAAAGTAGTACACCACAAGAGAAATTAGTGAAGTGGTCATAATTATCAAAGTAGTACACCGCAAGAAAAATTAGCGAAGTGGTCATGATTATCAAAGTGTACACCACAAGAAAAATTAGCGAAGTGGTCATAATTATCAAAGTAGTACACCGCAAGAGAAATTAGCGAAGTGGTCATAATTATCAAAGTAGTACACCACAAGAGAAATTAGCGAAGTGGTCATGATTATCAAAGTAGTACACCACAAGAGAAATTAGCGAAGTGGTCATAATTATCAAAGTAGTACACCGCAAGAGAAATTAGTGAAGTGGTCATGATTATCAAAGTAGTACACCACAAGAGAAATTAGCGAAGTGGTCATAATAATCAAAGTAGTACACCACAAGAAAAATTAGTGAAGTGGTCATGATTATCAAAGTAGTACACCGCAAGAGAAATTAGCGATGTGGTCATGATTATCAAAGTAGTATACGACAAGAAAAATTAGCGAAGTGGTCATAATTATCAAAGTAGTACACCACAAGAGAAATTAGCGAAGTGGTCATAATTATCAAAGTAGTACACCACAAGAAAAATTAGCGAAGTGGTCATAATTATCAAAGTAGTACACCACAAGAAAAATTAGCGAAGTGGTCATAATTATCAAAGTAGTATACGACAAGAGAAATTAGCGATGTGGTCATGATTATCAAAGTAGTACACAAGAGAAATTAGCGAAGTGGTCATGATTATCAAAGTAGTACACCACAAGAGAAATTAGCGAAGTGGTCATAATTATCAAAGTAGTACACCACAAGAGAAATTAGTGAAGTGGTCATGATTATCAAAGTAGTACACGACAAGAGAAATTAGCGATGTGGTCATGATTATCAAAGTAGTACACCACAAGAGAAATTAGTGAAGTGGTCATGATTATCAAAGTAGTACACGACAAGAGAAATTAGCGATGTGGTCATAATTATCAAAGTAGTACACCACAAGAGAAATTAGTGAAGTGGTCATGATTATCAAAGTAGTACACGACAAGAGAAATTAGCGATGTGGTCATAATTATCAAAGTAGTACACCACAAGAGAAATTAGCGAAGTGGTCATGATTATCAAAGTAGTACACCACAAGAGAAATTAGCGAAGTGGTCACAATTATCAAACTAGTATACGACAAGAGAAATTAGCGATGTGGTCATGATTATCAAAGTAGTACACCACAAGAGAAATTAGCGATGTGGTCATGATTATCAAAGTAGTATACGACAAGAGAAATTAGCGATGTGGTCATGATTATCAAACTAGTATACGACAAGAGAAATTAGCGAAGTGGTCATAATTATCAAAGTAGTACACCACAAGAGAAATTAGCGAAGTGGTCATAATTATAAAAGTAGTACACCACAAGAGAAAAATTAGAGCACCTGGTTACACAGGAAAGCTGGAGAGAAAAAAGGGCACCAGGTAGAACCAGGGAGAAAATACTGGATGGTTTTGCGCAGTGGATGAAGACAGAGAGGGTGGGAGATGTACTTGCAGTGACAAAGGATAAATTCATATGGAGGATCATGATCGCCAACACCATGCGGCTGGGCACATGATGATAATGATGATGATGACACCACTATTCATCAAACACATGTCGACTTACTGCATATAGTATTCATTATTCATTTTGTCACAGTGGATTTTACCATGTTAAATTTGGGCTGCTTTCCCTTTTGAGAGCACGCTGCCATGGTGCAGCGCCACTTTTTCTTTTTTTACTTTTTTTCCCCAAAGATTTCAGAAAGGCAAGAAGGCTAATTGGCCTTCAAGGAGAGGGACTTGCAAAATGCATCTCTCTCTCCAATATTTTATTTCAGAACAGCCGAGTGAATGCCCTGCTCTTCACGATTTCCAACTGCTTGCGCAATCTTTTAAGCATGTGCAGGCCAGAAGGCACACAGCTCCAACTCGTTTTTCATCCCCTTCCGAAGGACTAGATACTCAGCTCGATTTTCTAGTCAAACTGAAGAGAGTCATGGCCTGAATGGGAAATGAACCCTTATTGTTGTTTTTCTTTAAAGCCTAGCTGACTGCATAGAGCCATATCAGGGCTATGACCGTTTCAAGACATGCACAATATTTCAAAGGTAAACAACAACAACAACAACAACAAAAAAAGGGGGGGGGGGTACAGAAAATTAAGTAGACATATTTGCACACATCATCTCAGGAGATGCCCCTGGCGTTGACCATTCTGTCCAATTCATCGCACAGGGGATTTAAAAAAACATACCTGATTACAAATTCAGATTTAAAAACATACCTGAATACAAGTTTAAACATAACTAAGGACACTACTAAAATGTATATGAAAACAGGCTTTAATTACCAAAAATTGCTTCCACTTTCTCAATTCCCTAGAGCCAAAAACACACTTAATATATGTACCCAATTATCAATCCTAAGAAAAAGTATGTTAGACTTTCTCGAACACGCACAGGTGAATGGTCCCGCAAGGCAGAAAATGATTGGAAGAAATGACAGAAAGCAAAGGAGAAACAGAAAGAATGACAAAAAAAGACAAAAATTCTAGCACAGAATTTCCAGAAGGTGGAGATACTATTCATACTGAAAGAGCCCCCGGCATCCCCACATGGGGGGGGGGGGGGGGGGGGGAAAGAAGCTCTCTTTCACACTGGCCAAAATTTATACAACTGTCCATGGCTGTCACATGATCCACATGTGATCAGCTTTGACCAATCAGTGGTCTTCCACTCACTACTGACTGCTGAATAGTTCCCATCGATATTTATTCTTCTCATCCTCATAAAGATCTGTTTTCAAGACTTAGAGTGAAGTCATGGTAATCAGTAAAAAACATGAAATTCCCTCTCGCAAAACATCAGCAGTTGGCACAACTTTGAGATAGGTTGATAAGTTTAAATATCTGAGAATGGTCATCTGACCAGACGGCAGATGCATATCAGAAATAGCCAGCAGAATTGACCAAGAAAAAACAGCATTCAAGAAGATGAAAAGCATTCTTACCAACAAGTGCCTATCAATTAACATCAGGAAGAGAGTTCTGGAATGTTATATAGAACCAGTAATGTTAAATGGTTGTGAGGCGTGGACAGAACAAGCAAAGCCAGAACAAGACTAAGGCAGCTGAAAGACGGTTTCTAAGAAGAATGTTGAGAGCTCCATGGACAGCAAAGAAAACAGATGAGATGAGAGAGTCTTGATGGAGGAAGACACAAGAAGATCATTGATAAAGAAGATCAGGAAAAGACAAGCAACAGTTATAGGCCATTTTATGAGAAAAGGAGAATTAGAGCACCTGGTCACAACAGGAAAGCTGGAGGGAAAGAGAACATCACGTAAACCCAGAGGAGAAAATATTAGACAGACTCGCAGTGTGGCTGAGGACAGAGAGGGTGGAAGATGTGCTTGTGGCAACAAGGGGTAGATTCGTATGGAGGGCCATGATCACCAACGCCATGCAGCAAGGCACACGATGATGATGATGATGATGATGATGATGATGATGATGATGAGAGTGACACAAGTGTGGCTGGATGTGTAAGAAATCTGGGCATTTGATTTCATAAGTATGCCCAAGTATAGAGGGCCATGACTGTCAACACTGTGTGGCAAGGTAGACAATGATGATGACTCGTTAAACAGGATGCTGACAGGAAAAAGAAGAACTGCTCATTTTAACTTCATGTCATCATCATGTGCCTGCCACATGGTGTTTGTGATCATGGCCCTAAATATCAATCTATCCTTTGCTGACGCAAGTACATCTCCCATCCTCTCTGTCTTCATCCACTTTGCAAGTCCATCCAATATTTTTCTCCCTGGGTCTATTGGTGCTCTTTTTCCCTCCAGCCTTCCTGTTGTGACTAGGTGCTCTAATTTCTCTTACCTCACAAAATGGCCTATAAATGTTGCTTGTCTTTTCCTCATCTTCTTCATTACTGTTCTTCTTGTGTCTGCCTCCTTCAAGAACGTCTTGTTTATTTTCTTTCTTTGCTGTCCATGGAACTCGTAACATTCTTCTTAGAAATCACATTTCAGCTGCCTCAATCTTTGTCTGACCTTGTATGCCCCAAATCAAAAACTACAGCTGAATTTAACCTCTTCAGTGCCATGGATGTATATATACGTTCAGATAATGTGTATATCATTTGCCAACGACTATATGTACATTCACATCACACCAAAAATTTTCCTACCTCCATGTTCAAGCTGGGGAATCCCAATTCACATGAATCAGAGAGTTCTGTCCATCTACATGAATTATGCATAAGGTCAGCAGCCAATCACACTTTGCTATGGTCACTGCACTGCCGTGTTTGTAACTACCCCCCTCAGAGATGTTGACCTTTCTTCCACAATGCCTGATGACGATGCTTCGACTGGGCCAAGGGGTGTGACAGAGACAGCGTGTTGCCAAAGACTTCAGCTATTTCATCTCAGCACATATTGAGACGTGCTTTAGATGAACTCTGACTGACCCACACATCAGACTGGTTAATGGGGGAGGGGGAGGGGGAGGGGGAGGGGGAGGGGGAGAGTGATGAGGAGATGGAGGTTTTGTTTACAGCCGTCAGCTAATGTACCAGCACATTACTCAATGACAGCCGTCAGCTATTGTACCAAGCACATTTACTCATGACAGCCGTCAGCTAATGTACCAGCACATTTACTCAATGACAGCCGTCAGCTATTGTACCAGCACATTTACTCAATGACAGCCGTCAGCTGTTGCACCAGCACATTTACTCAATGACAGCCGTCAGCTATTGTACCAGCACATTTACTCAATGACAGCCGTCAGCTGTTGTACCAGCACATTTACTCAATGACAGCCGTCAGCTGTTGTACCAGCACATTTACTCAATGACAGCCGTCAGCTAATGTACCAGCACATTTACTCAATGACAGCCGTCAGCTGTTGTACCAGCACATTTACTCAATGACAGCCGTCAGCTAATGTACCAGCACATTTACTCAATGACAGCCGTCAGCTGTTGTACCAGCACATTTACTCAATGACAGCCGTCAGCTATTGTACCAGCACATTTACTCAATGACAGCCGTCAGCTGTTGTACCAGCACATTTACTCAATGACAGCCGTCAGCTATGTACCAGCACATTTACTCAATGACAGCCGTCAGCTGTTGTACCAGCACATTTACTCAATGACAGCCGTCAGCTGTTGTACCAGCACATTTACTCAATGACAGCCGTCAGCTAATGTACCAGCACATTTACTCAATGACAGCCGTCAGCTGTTGTACCAGCACATTTACTCAATGACAGCTGGCTTATAGCGTGTGTACCATGGTCAGCAAACACGAGAGTCCAGCGCACAAGTGGTTATCAAATGTTATTTCTGCCTTCTGTAAAGTATTTCGTGTTTTGGAGGAAATGAAAAAAGTGGTGGTTTATGAGAATGTGAGTTTTGTGGCTTCGTGTGTGAAGTATGTTACTGTCAATACTTTATATGAATAGGTTTGGAGACATACTCAATACTATGATATTGTTTTCTTGAAGTTTGTTTTTATATTCTAATCCATAACGTAAATAATAAATTGTGTGAAATTTATTTATGTCAATTTTATGACCCATTCTCACTAACCAGAGTGTCAAATACAGTTACCTCTATCATAAATGGATAGTCTTTTCGTTGCTCTTTCAGAAAAAAAGGGTTATTATTACTTTCATGCAATAATTTGCACGCTCACAATTATTCTGTTATTGTTACCCTACCCATGCAAAAATCGGTTGGCAAATAGCATACACAAGCAAAACAATGTACTTGGCACTGAAGGGATTAAATAATGGAGGAGGAGCATGCCGCCCCTGTAGTTCGAGATGTGAAGTCACGGACAGAGACAGCAGTGTCCACTGTCAGGAAATATAGTCTGAGGGAAGAAAGCAGATGCCCGTATCTCTCAGGCCTGGTTGACGTCAGGACGTGTCATGAAAGCATAGAGTATAGCCCCGTCATGCAGTCTAGATTCTAGAACTCCACAGCATCATGGTTATAATCCTCATCCTCATCCTCACACTGTGAAAACTGTGCCAGCTTCTGTGGCCATGAACATCTCTCTCTCTCACCGAGATCGGCGGTAGATGCTGCGTTCGACGCCACAAGTCTTCTCCAGGTCACACATTTGAAACATCTGTGATTAACTTTGTGGATCCCCAGACCACAGACATCAGCGATGTTGTGTGTGTGTGTGTGTGGAAATGGGTGACATCACTGCTGTCGTTGAGATCCAAGGAGTGTTCTCCTTGCTAGATCCACTGCCTTCACGGGATACTTGGTGAGGCACTCCAGCCTCCCGCTGTCCTCCCCGAATAATTGCTACCGCATGTACTAGGTTGCGGGGCATCTTTGGATCCAATGTGCCCGATCTTTTTCCTCCTGGCTGTACAGGGGAGGATCTGCTGTTTAGGCGATCCTATGTTTATAGGCCCACAGCAAAGGGTGGTGACCCGACCTCCGTTTTGCAGGTAGGGTCTGATCTCTGCGGGACTTTATTTCCGCCTCTCTGCGTGGAGAATGCCCCGTACACCTCACTCGTTCTCGCATGTTGTTGAAGTAGGAGGCGTAGAAAATGGGAACCCTCTTATCCCCTCCACCACCACCCCCCTACCACCACCACAAAAAAAAGGTGAGCACAAAGGAAATCTCCCTAAGTACAATGACCCATAAAAAACAAATAAATTTCAAAAAGTGCTTACTATACAGTGTTTGTGGGTTGGAACTGATGGGCTGCCAGCATCACACCTCCATGGTCAGCCATTGAAAACAGGTAGTTACCTTCCATTACCTGTAAACCAGACATAATCACCTTCCATTACCTGTAAGCCATACATAATTGCCTTCCATTACTTGTAAACCGTACAAAATTACCTTATATTACCCGTAAACCACACATAATTGCCTTCCATTATCTGTACACCATACATAATTGCCTTCCACTCCTTGTAAACCATACATTATTGCCCTCCATTATATGTAAACTATACATAATTGCCTACCATTTCCTGTAAACCATACATAATTACCTTCCAATACCTGTAAGCCATACATAATTGCCTTTCATTACATGTAAACCATACATATTTACCTTCCATTACCTGTAAACCATACATAATCACCTTCCAATACCTGTAAACCATACATAATCACCTTCCATTACCTGTAAACCATACATAATTACCATCCATTACCTGTAAACTAACATAATTACCTTCCATTACCTGTAAACTATACATAATTACCTTCCATTACCTGTAAACCATACATAATTGCCTTCCATTACCTGTATACCATACATAATTGCCTTCCATTACCTGCAAACCATACATAATTGCTTTCCATTACCTGTAAACGATACATAATTGCCCTCCATTATCTGTAAACCATACATAATTGCTTTCCATTACCTGTAAACCATACATAATTGCCCTCCATTACCTGTAAACCATAATAATTGCCTTCCATTACCTGTACACCATACATAATTGCCTTCCATTACCTGTACACCATACATAATTACCCTCCATTACCTGTACACCATACATAATTGCCTTCCATTACCTGTAAACCATAATAATTGCCTTCCATTACCTGTACACCATACATAATTGCCCTCCATTACCTGTACACCATACATAATTGCCTTCCATTACCTGTTCACCATACATAATTGCCCTCCATTACCTGTACACCATACATAATTGCCTTCCATTACCTGTACACCATACATAATTGCCTTCTATTACCTGTACACCATACATAATTACCCTCCATTACCTGTACACCATACATAATTACCCTCCATTACCTGTACACCATACATAATTGCCTTCCATTACCTGTACACCATACATAATTGCCTTCCATTACCTGTACACCATACATAATTGCCTTCCATTACCTGTACACCATACATAATTGCCCTCCATTACCTGTACACCATACATAATTGCCCTCCATTACCTGTACACCATACATAATTGCCCTCCATTACCTGTACACCATACATAATTACCCTCCATTACCTGTACAC
Organism: Monoplex corrugatus; assembly: GCA_030674185.1. Taxonomy (NCBI): domain Eukaryota; kingdom Metazoa; phylum Mollusca; class Gastropoda; order Littorinimorpha; family Ranellidae; genus Monoplex; species Monoplex corrugatus. The sequence continues at coordinate 17,483,409 of JAPXFY010000034.1, forward strand.
CATACATAATTACCCTCCATTACCTGTACACCATACATAATTACCCTCCATTACCTGTACACCATACATAATTGCCTTCCATTACCTGTACACCATACATAATTGCCTTCCATTACCTGTACACCATACATAATTACCCTCCATTACCTGTACACCATACATAATTACCCTCCATTACCTGTACACCATAAATAATTGCCTTCTATTACCTGTACACCATACATAATTGCCTTCTATTACCTGTACACCATACATAATTGCCTTCCATTACCTGTACACCATACATAATTACCCTCCATTACCTGTACACCATACATAATTGCCCTCCATTACCTGTACACCATACATAATTGCCTTCCATTACCTGTACACCATACATAATTGCCTTCTATTACCTGTACACCATACATAATTGCCTTCCATTACCTGTACACCATACATAATTACCCTCCATTACCTGTACACCATACATAATTACCCTCCATTACCTGTACACCATGCATAATTGCCTTCTATTACCTGTACACCATACATAATTGCCTTCCATTACCTGTACACCATACATAATTGCCTTCCATTACCTGTACACCATACATAACTGATTTCCATTACCTGTACACCATACATACACAAGACACAATTATATATATATTATTTTTTTTTTATAGATTATCACACCTCCATGGTCAGCCATTGAAAACAGGTAATTACCTTCCATTACCTGTAAACCATACATAATTGCCTTCCATTACCTGTAAACCATACATAATGGCCTTCCATTATCTGTAAACCATACATAATTGCCTGACATTACCTGTAAACCATACATACACACGACACAATTACAATCACACCTCCATGGTCGGCCACTGAAAACAGGTAGTTGCCTTCCATTACCTGTAAACCATACATAATTGCCTTACATTACCTGTAAACATAATTGCCTTACATTACCTGTAAACATAACCTTACATTACCTGTAAACATAATTGCCTTACATTACCTGTAAACATAACTGTCTTACATTACCTGTAAACATTATTGCCCTACATTACCTGTAAACATAATTGCCTTACATTACCTGTAAACATAATACCTTACATTACCTGTAACCATAATTGCCTTCAATTACCTGTGCACCATACATACACACGACAGAATTATACAGATTATCACACATCACACCTCCATGGTCAGCCACTGAAAACAGGTAGTCACCTTCTGCTACCTGAAAACCATAATTATATACACACGACTTATTTACATAGATTATCACGCATCACACCTCTATGGTCGGTCACTGAAAACAGATGCTCTAATTTCTCTTGCCTCATAAAATAGCCTATAAATGTTACTTGCCTTTTCCTAATCTTCTTTATTAATGTTGTAAAACATTAATGTTGTAATTCAGACCTTCACTTATTAATTAACTTTATTTATCTGTTCTTTTCTTTGCGGATAAGACACACAGATACATATATCATTTTTACATATCCAAGATTGTTCCAATGATAGATTGATACAACACTAGTAAAAAAAATGTAGGCATGGTAAAAGATAGGCTAGGTAAGGCCTCAGGACCTGGCCAGCTTATGAGTTTATGTGCAGGTTTAAGGCTTGTGCTGTAGTCACCATACACACGGCACCTGTCACATTAGTTCATATGGTATTCATTCAGAGTGCGGGGATGTCGTCTTGAGAACCTGAAACTGAAACTTCATGTGTGTGTGTGTGTGTAAGAGAGAGAGAGAGAGAGAGAGAGAGAGAGAGAGAGAGAGAGAGAGAGAGAGGAGAGAGAGAGAGAGAGAAAGAGAGAGGGAGAGAGCATGTATGGGTGTGTATGTGAGTGTGTGTTTATGTGCAGGCTTAAGGCTTACACCATGATCACCATACACATGGCACCTGCGATGTTAGTACATATGGGATTCGTTCCCAGCGTGGAGACATCATCTTGAGAAACTGAAACTTCATCAACCCTTTGACTCCCGCACCCTATCCACCAACAGCAAAAACTTAAACCTTTTGACTCCTTCATCCTATGCACCAGCTTTCTGTGGGAAGATGGTGGACAGGGTGAGGGAATCAAAAGGGTTAAGTTTTTGGCTTTGCTAGTATATTTGGCAATGCAGAATGCTGATGGACTGGGTGCGGGAGTCAAAGGGTTAAGTTTTTGCCTTGCTAGCATATTTGGCAACGAAGGATGCTGGTGGACAGGGTGAGTGAGTCAAAGGGTTAAGTTTTTGCTTTGCTAGCATGGTTGGCAATGTAAGATGCTGGTGAAGAGGATGTGGGAGTCAAAGGGTTAAGTTTTTGCTTTGATAGCATGTTTGGCAATGCAGGATGCTGGTGGACAGGGTGCGGGAGTCAAAGGGTCATTGTTCTTTTCGTTAACAATTCACCGACCTGGAGCCAGGTGTAGCCGGCATCTCGTGACACAAACATGTCCTGTTCATTCTTCAGGCTGCTGCCCAC
>JAPXFY010000034.1:17490880-17518380 GCA_030674185.1 Monoplex corrugatus
GGTGGAAAGGGTGAGGGAGGAAAATGGTTCATGTTCATACTGCTTATAGCCCAGCCGACTACTAGAGCCGTATCAGGGCTAACACCACGTTCATACTGCTTATAGCCCTGGTGACTACTAGAGCCGTATCAGGGCTGACACCATGTTCATATTGCTTATAGCCCAGGTGACTACTACGGCCATATCAGGGCTAACACCACGTTCATACTGCTTATAGCCCAGCTGACTACAACAGTCATATCAGGGCTAACACCACGTTCATACTGCTTATAGCCCAGCTGACTACAACAGTCATATCAGGGCTAACACCACGTTCATATTGCTTATAGTCCAGCCGACTACTAGAGCCGTATCAGGGCTAACACCACGTTCATATTGCTTATAGCCCAGCTGACTACAACAGTCATATCAGGGCTAACACCACGTTCATATTGCTTATAGCCCAGCTGACTACAACAGTCATATCAGGGCTAACACCACGTTCATATTGCTTATAGTCCAGCCGACTACTAGAGCCGTATCAGGGCTAACACCACGTTCATATTGCTTATAGCCCAGCTGACTACTACGGCCATATCAGGGCTAACACCACGTTCATATTGCTTATAGCCCAGCTGACTACAACAGTCATATCAGGGCTAACACCACGTTCATATTGCTTATAGCCCAGCTGACTACAACAGTCATATCAGGGCTAACACCACGTTCATATTGCTTATAGCCCAGCTGACTACAACAGTCATATCAGGGCTAACACCACGTTCATATTGCTTATAGCCCAGCTATTACAGCCATATCTGGGCTAACACCAGGTTCATACCGCTTATAGCCCAGCCGACTACTACAGCCATATCAGGGCTGACACCAGGTTCATATCGCTTATAGCCCTGCTGACTACTACATTCATATCAGGGCTAACACCACGTTCATATCGCTTATAGCCCTGCTGACTACTACAGCCATATCAGGGCTAACACCACGTTCATATCGCTTATAGCCCTGCTGACTACTACATTCATATCAGGGCTAACACCACGTTCATATCGCTTATAGCCCTGCTGACTACTACAGCCATATCAGGGCTAACACCACGTTCATATCGCTTATAGCCCTGCTGACTACTACATTCATATCAGGGCTAACACCACGTTCATATCGCTTATAGCCCTGCTGACTACTACAGCCATATCAGGGCTAACACCACGTTCATATCGCTTATAGCCCTGCTGACTACTACATTCATATCAGGGCTAACACCACGTTCATATCGCTTATAGCCCTGCTGACTACTACATTCATATCAGGGCTAACACCACGTTCATATCGCTTATAGCCCTGCTGACTACTACAGCCATATCAGGGCTAACACCACGTTCATATCGCTTATAGCCCTGCTGACTACTACAGCCATATCAGGGCTAACACCACGTTCATATCGCTTATAGCCCTGCTGACTACTACAGCCATATCAGGGCTAACACCACGTTCATATCGCTTATAGCCCTGCTGACTACTACATTCATATCAGGGCTAACACCAGGTTCATATCGCTTATAGCCCAGCCACGTCAAAACCGACAACCCAGCTAAGATAAAAGACAACAGCTAAAAACCATGCTCACTGTTCACATTGCAAGTCTAAAACGCAATTAATGAAAAACAGAGGGAAATGGTTCTGCTTTGCTATATGGCTGACAACACAGGAAGCTGGTGGATAGGGTGAGGGAGTCAAAGATTTATTACAAAAGGAAAAAGAAAGAAATCTGTGAAGAGCAAAAACCATATAGAAAAAGAAATGAGCATCCACATGACAGCAAAACATGCAATTTTTACAAAACGTACAAAAACCCCAATGAAAAGGTCAGAAATTAAACATGCGAATAAAAACACCAAAAAAGTGTTTTAACAAATCTAGTACAACACAGTCACAATGATTCACAGACAACAAGGGTAAAAATTCACACACAAACTGAAGAAAACTGTGACTACACTGACACACCTCAATCAATTAAGGTAGTGAAACAGTTAACACTTCACAGCTGGTGGATAGGGGTGAGGGTGCGAAAAGGTTAAAATTTTACAGTCGGTGGAAAGGAAAAGGGAGACAAAGGGTTAAGTTCCGATAACAGATAGGTACTGTGAAGAAGACAAAGAGTTATGTTCTGACAGCTGATAGACAGGGTGAGGGAGACAAAGGGTTAAGTTCTGACAGCTGACAGACAGGATGGAGACAAAGGGTTAAGTTCTCAAAGCTGATGCAAAGGATAGAGGAGTGAAAGGGTTAAGTTTTGACAGCAGATGGGTACTGTGAGGAAGTCAAAAGGTTAGGTTCTGACAACTGATTGACAGGGTGAGGGAGACAAAGGGTTAAGTTCTGATGGCTGGTGGACAGGAGAGACAAAGGGTTTAGGGTTAAGTTTTGACAGCTGGTGGACAGGGTGAGGGAGACAAAGGGTTAAGGGTTAAGTTCTGACAGCTGGTGGCAGGGTGAGGGAGACAAAGGGTTAAGTTCTGACAGCTGGTGGATAGGGTGAGGGAGACAAAGGGTTAAGTTCTGACAGCTGGTGGACAGGGTGAGAGAGACAACGGATTAAGATTTGACAGCTGATGGACAGGGTGAGGGCGACAAAGGGTTAACGGTTACGTTCTGACAGCTGATGGATAGGGTGAGGGAGACAAAGGGTTAAGTTCTGACAGCTGGTGGACAGGGTGAGGGAGACAAAGGGTTAAATTCTGACAGCTGGTGGACAGGGTGGAGACAAAGGGTTAAGTTGACAGCTGATGGACAGGGTGAGGGAGACAAAGGATTGTTTTGACAGCTGGTGGACAGGGTGAGGGAGACAGAGTTAAGTTTTGATGGCAGGTGGACAGAGTGAGGGAGACAAATGGTTAAGTTTTGACAGCTGATGGACAGGATGAGGGAGACAAAGGGTTAAGTTCTGAAAGCTGATGGACAGGAGGAAGGAGACAAAAGGTTAAGTTTTGACAGCTGGTGGACAGGGTGAGGAGACAAAAAAAGAAGAGAAGCAGGGACCATGTCCCATAAATTCCATGTCTTTCCTAATCAGAACCTCTCCAAACAAGAAATGAGGTACGCCTGTGCCACGACCAACACACATTAATTTCAAACATCGAAAATTCAACAAAATGAGAGAGAGAGAAAATGAAAAAACCAAACCACACACAACACAAAATGAAAGAGAGAGAGAGAAAAAAAGAAAAGAAGAAAACACAAACCAATAAATTGCAGCCACAACAACAACAACAACAACGACACAAACACAATATCATGCTGGACGCAAACATTACCTGGTTCTTACTCCAATACGGCATTAAAACCTTAACACGGCCCGTCAGAAACAAGAGGGGAAAAAAAAAGACACACACACACAAATGTTATATTATGGTACAGTCTGCACATGAAATAAATTATCAGAGATCAGACAACATCATCAAAAACTTGAAAAACATGTAAATTGTAATAAAGAATTTGAAAACACAGAGACTATCACTGTAAAAGACAAAGCAATCAGACGCATGACTAAATAATCCTTTAAAAAAAAAACTAAGATTATTAAAAAAGATTAAAGTAAATAAAGCTCTCCCCCCCCCCCCCCTCCCAAATTTTCTAAGCCACCTTAATGGCCACAAAAAGCTGGCACAGTTTTTAACAATGCGATAGTGTTGATGACGTTGAGGATGATCATCATGATGCTGTGGAGTTCCATATGTTACTGAGACTGTGTGACAGGGCTGTACTCTGTGTTTACAATCATAATATAGCCTGGCGTCAACCAGGCCAGAGAGATACATACACCTGCTGTGCTGGTCAGAAAATTCCAGCAACACCCTAACTGACTGATCCGTGAAGTGGATGAGACTCGACTGTGTGGTCCCAGTCTCCCCAATGGCCCATAGCACGCCCAACTCTTGGTAGGAGCCGGTTGGAGCCTGAAAAATCCCACAATGATTTTTGAAGGGACTGATGGGGATTTGAACCCACAACCTTCCAGTCAGTAGTCTGTTGCGCTAACCACTACATCACGGCCGCTGGTGTGACTAAATGTATCTTTAATTTAAAACTTGTTCTCTGATTCACACATATTTTTATATGAACACAGTTTTTGTTCAGCAAAACCTTATATTATTTTTTTTATCTATTATGTATTTATGTAATATATATATATATATATATTGTATGTATGTATATTTATGTAATACATATATATGTATGTATGTATGTTTGTATATGTATGTATGTATGAATGTTTAAAATGTATAAATGTATGCATGTATGTATGTATGTATGTATGTATGTATGTATGTATGTATAACATGTATGTATGTACGTATGTACGTATGTATGTAGTACATATGTATGTATGTTATGTATGTATGTATGTATGTATGTATGTATGTATGTTATGTATGTATGTATGTATGTATGTACATATGTGGATAGGTGAGGGAGTCAAAGGGTTAAGTTTTTGCAATTGTTGTTTAGAGTGCCAGAGTCAAAGGGTTAGCCTTTTTTGACTGTTATCGTGTATCTTATATCTTGACAGTCACCATCATCATCATGTGCCCTGCCGCATGGCGTTGGTGATCATTGCCCTCCATATGAATCTATCCTTTGTTGCTGCAGGTACATCTCCCACCCTCTCTGTCCTCAACCACTCTCCATTATTTTCTCCCTGGTTCTACCTGGTGCTCTATTTCTCTCCAGCTTTCCTGCTGTGACTAGGTGCTCTAATTTCTTTTGCCTCATGAAATGTCCTATAAATGCTGCTTATCTCTTCCTAATCTTCTTTATTACTGTTCTTTTTGTGTCTGCCTCCCTCCAGACTGTCTCGATTGTTTTCTTTGCTGTCAAATCCTCCATCCCTGTATTACATTAACCCTTTGACTGTTATTTTGCAGCTTATACCTAAACTTACACTAACCTGGAAGCTATTGGGCAGACTGAGGAACTCAAAAAGCTTAATTCCCCTTTGCAACAAAATCATGTGAGGGAGTCAAAAAAAAGGTTAATCCCCCTTTGTGAAGGGAGAAGAGTGGCAGAATGGTTCAGATATTCACCTGCCAAAATAACTCTAAACTCAAGGTTCCAGGGTTCGCTTCCCATACAGGCCTTGACTTTTCTCCTCAGTTTGACTGGAAAATCAAACTGAACGTCTAGTCCTTCGGAAGGGGACAAAAAACGAGTCAGACCCGTGTGCCTTCTTGCTGCGCACGCTAAAGATCCCACCGCAGTTGAAAATTGTGAAGAGCAGGGCACTGCCTGGTTGCCTTGGTATAAAACATTGGAGAGATAGGTTGAAGACCAATTAGCCTTCTTACTTTTCTGAAGTCTTGGTAAAAAAACAACGAAAAAAAAAAGTGAACATGAACTTGAATCGAGGGAGAGGGGATAGGCGCCGCCCTCATGGTGCTGGCCCCGGGAAACGTTGAGGTCTCTGCCACCTCACTCCCCTACAACCCCAGGGTTATGGAACTATCCAGATAGGACCTCAGGACCTGCACACAAACCCACGAGCTGGGCAGCTCGTGGGTTTGTGTGCAGGTTTAAGACTTGTGCCGTAATCATTCTGGGTCTTCTCCACCACACGGCACCTGTGACGTTAACGCATATGGAATTCGTTCCGAGCGTGGAGATGTAATTCTTGGGAAAGTGAAACTGAAACTGCAACAAAGTCATTTTCCTTTCCTTTCCAGTCCCCCATGACAGGGCTCACCTTGGTGCAGTTGTTGTTGGGTCGACCGTCCAGTTGGCGGGGGGAGTTGAGCAGCTCCCACTCCCCTCCCTTGTCATAGGTGATCAGGCTGCGCTGGTTCTCCACGGAGAAGGAGCCGTTGGTGGCGATGAGCTGGGAGGCTATGTAGATGCCCCTCAGGCCCGCCACCTTGTGCACGTCCGCGAAGGACTTGTTGTAGTAGTAGCTGGAACATGCATACAATCATCGTCATCACCATTGTCGTCATCGTCATCATCGTCGTCGTCGTTGTCATTATCATCCCCACCACCACCACCATCATCATCATCATCATCATCGTCATTGTCGTCGTCATCATCACTGTCATCGTTGTCATCATCATCATCATCATTGTCATCGTCGTTGTCATTATCATCATCATCAACAACGTGATCATCATCATGTGTCCTTGCCCAGTGACGCTGGTGATCATGGCGCTCCTGTACAGTATTTGTCCTTTGTTGCTGCAAGTTACTGACATTTTTGTTTAAAGCCCAGCTGACTGCGCAGAGCCACATCAGTGCTATAACCATTTCAAAACATACGCAATATTTCAACAGGAATAAAAAAAAAAAAAAGAAAATTAAGTATACAAACCAATGTATTCGAGCACATAATCTAAGATGCCCCTGGTGTTGACCACTCTGGCCAATTTATCACACAGGGGATTTAAAAAACATACCTGACTACAGATTTAAACATAACTAAGGACACTAAAGCACACATAAAAACAGACCTGAATTACCTAAAACTGCTTCAACATGTCTCATTTCCCTAGAGCCAAAAATGCACTTAATATATGTACCCAATTATCAATCCTATGAGAAAGCAGATAAGACTTTATGGAACACATACAGGTGAATAGACCAGCAAGGCAGAAAATGATAGAATGAAATGACAGAAAGCAAAGGAACAAGGCAGAAACAAAGAGAGTGACAGAAAAGGGGAAATTTCTAGCACAGAATTTCCAGAAAGTGGAGATACTATTTATACTGAAAGAGCCCCTGGCATCCCAATTGGAGGGGAGAGGGGTAGCTGCAAGTACAGTCCCCACATCCTCTCTGTCTTTATCCATTTCCCCCCAGTACAGACACCAAAATGTTAACACTTTTTATTAACTCTTTCATGTCTGATTTTATCCTTTGTTGTTGCAAGTACATTTCCCACACACCCTCTCTGTCTTCATCCATTCCCCTTAATACACACATCAAAATGTTACACCTTTTCTTTCAACCCTTTCATTTCTGATTTTATCCTTTGTTGTTGCAAGTACATTTCCCACACACCCTCTCTGTCTTCATCCATTCCCCATAATACCGACACCAAAATGTCAACACTTTTAAACTAACTAACTCAGTTCTGATTTTATCCTTTGTTGCAGCAATTACATTTCCCACACACCCTCTCTGTCTTCATCCACTCCCCCCAATACAGACACCAAAATGTCAACACTTATTTTCTTACTCTTTCATTCCTAATTCTGTATGAATCATTACTTCCCGTTGCTTCTGGATCTTCACAGGATTGTTATGCCATTCATTATTGCATTTAGAGAAGAGGTTTCAACAAGAGAAAGGATGTGATGCATATACCCCTTTCCCATCCTGAAGAAGGGAGGGGGGTGTCCAGCACATGGCTAATTGATACCCCCCCCCCCACACACACACCAAACACACACCAAAAACAAACACAACACATACACACAAACACACACACACACACATACACACCACCCCACACAACACACACACACACTCACCAAAAACAAACACAAAACACACACACACACACAAACACACACACACACAAACACACACACATACACACACACACACACACACACACACACACACACACACACACACACACACACCAGTTTGTTCCTTTCTTTCAAGTATAAGTATTTATATAAGTGTGATGAGAGGTTTATACTTCTGAAATTTCCTCACACTGTTCTTGTTCCTAACAATATGAATATTTTGATTTTTGACTTGGCAAACAATACGGTGCAGACAAATGATGAGTTATATAACTAAATCATGTATTATTATTATTATTATTATTATTATTATTACTAGTATTATTATTATTATTACTATTACTATCATTATTATTAATTGTCTAAAATCACTTCAGTGAATAGACATTAAACCAACAAACATCACCACACACACAAAGCATGCACACACACACATACACACACACATACACACCACCCCACAAAAAACACACACACACACACCACCCCACACAACACACACACACACCCACACACAAAACACACACACCACCCCACGCAAAACACAAACACACACGCCACCCCACACAAAACATACACACACACACACACACACACCACCCCACACAAAACAAACACACACACACACACACACATACCACACACACACACAACACCCCACACAACAACACACACACACCACCCCACACAAAGCACACACCTCAGCCAAGTGTCCTTATTAGCTCCTTTAGGGTTAAAATAGACGACGCGCTCCAGGGAGAGGGAGAAGCGATTGCCGTTGACGTTGGAGATGTACAGGTTGGTGTCGCTGTTGTTGTGCACGACACACAACATGACCTGACCCTCTGAGGCGTCTGCCACGTAGTAGTCCTGTATATAGACACAGTACAAGCCATGTAGTAGTCCTGTATATAGACACAGTACAAGCCATGTAGTGATCCTGTATATAGACACAGTACAAGCCATGTAGTAGTCCTGTATATAGACACAGTACAAGCCATGTAGTAGTCCTGTATATAGACACAGTACAAGCCATGTAGTAGTCCTGTATATAGACACAGTACAAGCCATGTAGTAGTCCTGTATATAGACACAGTACAAGCCATGTAGTAGTCCTGTATATAGACACAGTACAAGCCATGTAGTAGTCCTGTATATAGACACAGTACAAGCCATGTAGTAGTCCTGCATATAGACACAGTACAAGCCATGTAGTAGTCCTGTATATAGACACAGTACAAGCCATGTAGTAGTCCTGTATATAGACACAGTACAAGCCATAGTCCTGTATATAGACACAGTACAAGCCATAGTCCTGTATATAGACACAGTACAAGCCATAGTCCTGTATATAGACACAGTACAAGCCATGTAGTGATCCTGTATATAGACACAGTACAAGCCATGTAGTGGTCCTGTATATAGACACAGTACAAGCCATAGTCCTGTATATAGACACAGTACAAGCCATGTAGTGATCCTGTATATAGACACAGTACAAGCCATGTAGTAATCCTGTATATAGACACAGTACAAGCCATGTAGTAGTCCTGTATATAGACACACAAGCCATAGTCCTGTATATAGACACAGTACAAACCATGTAGTAGTCCTGTATATAGACACAGTACAAGCCATGTAGTAGTCCTGTATATAGACACAGTACAAGCCATGTAGTAGTCCTGTATATAGACACAGTACAAGCCATGTAGTAGTCCTGTATATAGACACAGTACAAACCATGTAGTAGTCCTGTATATAGACACAGTACAAACCACGTAGTAGTCCTGTATATAGACACAGTACAAACCACATAGTAGTCCTGTATATAGACACAGTACAAGCCATGTAGTAGTCCTGTATATAGACACAGTACAAACCATGTAGTGATCCTGTATATAGACACAGTACAAGCCATGTAGTGGTCCTGTATATAGACACAGTACAAACCATGTAGTAGTCCTGTATATAGACACAGTACAAACCACGTAGTAGTTCTGTATATAGACACAGTACAAACCATGTAGTGATCCTGTATATAGACACAGTACAAGCCATGTAGTGGTCCTGTATATAGACACAGTACAAACCACGTAGTGATCCTGTATATAGACACAGTACAAACCACGTAGTGATCCTGTATATAGACACAGTACAAACCACGTAGTAGTCCTGTATATAGACACAGTACAAACCACGTAGTAGTCCTGTATATAGACACAGTACAAACCATGTAGTGATCCTGTATATAGACACAGTACAAGCCATGTAGTGGTCCTGTATATAGACACAGTACAAACCATGTAGTGGTCCTGTATATAGACACAGTACAAGCCATGTAGTAGTCCTGTATATAGACACAGTACAAGCCATGTAGTGGTCCTGTATATAGACACAGTACAAACCATGTAGTGATCCTGTATATAGACACAGTACAAACCATGTAGTAGTCCTGTATATAGACACAGTACAAGCCATGTAGTAGTCCTGTATATAGACACAGTACAAGCCATGTAGTGGTCCTGTATATAGACACAGTACAAACCATGTAGTGATCCTGTATATAGACACAGTACAAACCATGTAGTGGTCCTGTATATAGACACAGTACAAGCCATGTAGTAGTCCTGTATATAGACACAGTACAAACCATGTAGTGGTCCTGTATATAGACACAGTACAAACCACGTAGTAGTCCTGTATATAGACACAGTACAAGCCATAGTCCTGTATATAGACACAGTACAAGCCATAGTCCTGTATATAGACACAGTACAAACCACGTAGTAGTCCTGTATATAGACACAGTACAAACCATGTAGTAGTCCTGTATATAGACACAGTACAAGCCACGTAGTAGTCCTGTATATAAACACAGTACAAACCACGTAGTAGTCCTGTATATAGACACAGTACAAACCATGTAGTAGTCCTGTATATAAACACAGTACAAGCCATGTAGTAGTCCTGTATATAGACACAGTACAAGCCATGTAGTAGTCCTGTATATAAACACAGTACAAACCATGTAGTAGTCCTGTATATAAACACAGTACAAACCACGTAGTAGTCCTGTATATAGACACAGTACAAGCCATGTAGTAGTCCTGTATATAAACACAGTACAAGCCATGTAGTAGTCCTGTATATAGACACAGCAAAACACTGTTTACTGTCCACAGTTACTGTTATTTTTGTATAAAGCCTGGCCGACCGCGTACAGCCTTATCAGAACAGGTATCTAATGCAAACAGACAAGATAAGCACAAATTATTGGCCAACTGGCCTTTGTCAAGTGTAAACATAAGATCACAAACCAAACAAAGAACAAATACAAAAAATTAGGTGAAAAAGACTATAACTTCCCTGCTGCTTCGGCTATACACTACACTTCAACATGCACAAAAAGAAGAAAAGAAAAATTCAGTACACATTTCAATGCGTTCGGGCACATAATCTAAGCAGATGCCCCTGGAGCTGACCACTCCGTCCAGTTTATTTCACAGGGGATTTAAAAAGCATACCTGAATACACATTCAAACATAACTAAGGACACTAAAAATGTATAAAACAGGCCTAAATTACCTAACATTGCTTCCCTGTATCTCATTTCCCTAGAGCCAAAAATGCACTTAATACATGTACCCAATTATCAATCCTAGGACAAAGTAAGACTGTATCGAACACACACAGGTGAATGGACCAGCAAAGCAGAAAATGATAGGAAGAAATGAAAGAAAGCAAAGGAACATGACAGAAAGCAAAGGAACATGACAGAAATACACAGAGTGACAGAAAAGAGGAAATTTCTAGCAGAGAATTTCAAGAAATGGATGATACTGTTCATACTGAAATAGCCCCCGGTATCCCCACGAGAGGAGTGGGCGGAATTCACTAATTGATTTTATTATGATCAATCTTGTCAATTCATTTATTGATGTTATTATCATCAATATCTATTTATTTGCCATGAACTCACCGAGTGACCATGCTGGAAGGGAAACTCAGCGTTGTAGAACGACTGTCGCCTGTGGGACACCCAGAACTGCAGGGTCCCAGACCTGTCAGGTGACCCGAACAAATGCTGTCACACACACACACACACACACACACACACACACACAATGAATGAGATGGGTAGCTCTGTACAGATGTGTATATGGTTAGGCACTGTTAGTGTTAGTATATATTTATTTGTATACATGTATTAATGTGTGTATTCTGTTGTGTGTGTGTGTGTATACATGTATTCATGTGTGTATTCTGTTGTGTGTGTGTGTGTATAAGCACAGCATACTTGTACTTCTGTACGAGGTGATGTAGTGGTTAATGCAATGGACTACTGACTGGAAGGTTTTGGGTTCGAATCTCCATCAATCCCTTCAAAAATCATGGTGGGATTTTTTAAATCCAACTGATTCCTAACCAGAGCTGAGCATGCTATGGGCTCATTAGGAAGATTGGGACCACACAATCAAGTCTCATCCATTTCATGGATTCGTCCTTGAAGATGTTGCTCAAATCTTCTGACCAACACCACCAGTGTCTGTATCTCTCGGGACTGGTTGATGCCAGGATATGTTATGATAGTAACCGCGGAGTACAGCCCTGTCACGTAGTCTCAATCCTAGATGGAACTCCATAGCATCATGATTATCACCATCATCATCACATTACAAAAGCTTTTTGAGACCGTTAAGGTGGTATAAAAAACGGGACAAAAAAAAAAAAAAAAAGGTGAGCAGAAAGGTAATCCCCTTAAGCACAATGATCCTAAAAATAATTAATTAAAAACCAAGTCCTTCTGCATGTATCACACTCTGTGTGTTGTAAAATGTCTAACGCTCAGCGAGTCCTAATGAGTTTGGAGAACAGCACTAACAGAGAGACTGATGTTATGTTTCAACCTGCAAAACGATCAACAGCAAACATGCCTGAAATAAAGCGACGGCAAGGTCTTTAATGTTGACTCCTTCACCTATCTTGGTAGCAGTCTCTCCTCTTCCAACAGTCTTGATTAGGAGGTATCCAACCGCATCGCTAAGGCAAGTGCTTCCTATGGCAGACTCCACAAGAGAGTGATGGAACCAAAGGGGCTTGAAACTGGAGACGAAAGCAGTAGTCCTGACTGCATTGCTGTATGGATGTGAGTCCTGGACTTTCTATCGTAGGCATGTCAAGCTAGTAGATCAGTTTCACCATCGCTGCCTCCAACGTATCTTAAACGTTAAATGGTACAACAGAGTCTCAAACGTGAATGTACTTTTGGAAGCCCAGATGCCAAGCATAGATTGCACTGCTAACACAGTCTCAGGTAAGATGGTCTCGGCATCTCGTGCGCATGCAGGATAACAGGCCTCCAAAGCAGCTGTTCTAAGGTGAACTGACAGAGGGCAGCCACAGCTTACAAAGACACCCTGAATAAATCCCTCCAGAAATGTGACGTTGATGAAGAACAATGGGAAATCAGGAGACAAACAGGTCTGAATGGAGGCAAGCTATTCACAAGGGAACAGAAGCTAAATGAAAGACGAAGCAGCCAAGTGGAAAAGCGTGCAGCAATAAAGGCCAGAACCAACTCTGCAGAGCGTTCCATTGAGTGTCCAGTATACTTTGGCGACACCGGCTCGCAACTAAAGGGTGGCAGAATGGCTGGGAAAATGCAGCCGTGCCCTTGAAGGCTGATTAGTCTTCGTGCTTTTCTGAAGTCCTTGGTCAAACAAACGAAAAAAGGTGGTGCAGCTGCAGCACTGCCGCGACACACTCTCAAAAGGTAGAGCAGCCTAACATGCTAAAATCCATCTTGACAACAACAACAAAAAAACAAAAAAAAGACTATGACTATGACTATGAATAAAAAATTATGACTATAACTATGAATATGAGCATGACTATAAATATGACTATGAATATGAGCATGAATATGACTATGAATATAAATGTGAATATGATTATGAATATCACTATATGACTAAGACTATGATCATGACTATGAATATGACTGACTGTGAATATGACTGAATATGACTATAAATATGAATATGACTATAAATATGACTACGAATAAGAATATGATTATGAATATGACTATGAATGTGACTGAATATGACTATGACTATGAACATGACTATGAATATGAATATGACTGAATATGAATATGACTGAATATGACTATGAATATGTCTATGAATATAACTATGAATATGACTATGAATATGACTGAATATGTCTATGAATATGTCTAAGAATATAACTATGAATATGACTATGACTACGAATGTGAATATGACTATGAATATGAATATGAACATAATGATAATACAAATAATAAATCACTTTTATATATAGCGCTCTTCTCCTACATATAGGTACAGACTCACTGCGCTTTACATTTTTTAATTCGTTTTTCCCAATCAGCCCTATGATTATGTATGATTCATATATGAATATGAATAAAGGCGTATACGGCGCTCACCACTCTCTTGGTGGCGAACATGTACTCGTCCTGGATCTCAAAGTCCTCCACACCCTGGATGACGTTCTCGATGTCGGTGCCGTTAAAGTAGGAGTGGCTGCGAAGCACGGCGTTACCCCCACTGCCACGCTTCTCTTCTATGTAGACTGTGTTCTGAAGGTCATATGGTGTCACCCCCCTATTCACACACACACACACACACACACAAAAACACACGCATGCACGCACACACACACACACACACACACACAGAGTCAATTATCACACCCCCAACATCAACATTCTCAATGTTCACCTGATCATACGCCAGCACCACCCCTGTTCACACACACAGTCAATGTGAAATAAAATCTTTTTACAGAAATCAAAGAAAAAATTCAAATTAAACAATATGGTCAAGCCACTGAAACAAAACCCTTTCTGCTGATGGAAAACTCAGACTGCACTTCTCAAGGTCACTGTGATCTTGGAGAAGCATCAGATGAAATAAAAACCTGACATGACGCAAGGACAACAGTAGGCCGTCACCACAGCCAACACATAGTGTAAATGTTGTTTCACACAATCTAAAATCTTGCTACCACATTTTGCCACAAACACACTGACACACAGATATTACCAGTCAAAATGAGACAAAACTAAAAAGAAGCTGCTCGGACCATTTTAGGGAAGTCATATCCTCCTCACCCCAACCTCCATCCCAACTGTTATGATGTCATCAGTCAAAGATCACAAAATGTTGTCAGAGCGGAATCTGAAGCTGGCAGGGTTTTGAAATGAGGAGGGAGGGGGTGGTATGAGCAAAGCCAGAACAAGATTGACGCAGCCGAGATGTGGTTTCTAAGAAGAATGTTGAGAGTTCCATGGACTGCAAAGAAAAAAAAAACAGAGTCCTGATGGAGGCAAACACAAGAAGATGATTCATAAGGAAGATTAGGAAAAGCCAGGCAATATTTATAGGCCATTTTATGAGGAAAGGGGAATTAAAGCACCTGGTCACAACAGGAAAGCTGGAGGGAAAGAGAGCACCAAGTAGACCCAGACAGAAAATACTGGACAGCCATGCAGGTGGCTGAGGATGGAGAGGGTGGAAGATGTGCTAGCGGCAGCTAGGGATATATGAGCTTGTGACAAAAGGTGATCGTCCAGACCCCTTGTATATTTATCGCACAAATAAAAGTAATGCTTCTTTATTTATTGCTTGATGCTTTATAATACCTTGAAGAGATACATAATATAACATGGTGAGTTTGGGTGTCTGCCTTTCATTTGAAAATGCCCAAGTTGTACGCTTTTCTTAGATAAATTTTCCCGTTCAAGATGGCGGACGAGTGATGCGGTTGGTGTCGAAGCCTGGACACATATCTAAATTGCATACCATCACAACAGTATGAATAAAAGATGCAGAAAAATCAACGGGGAACATGTTAATATCACAAACTGTTTCTATTTCTGATTGTTTTCGATGCAGTCAAGCGGTAAAAATCCGTTTGACAGTCGTAACGCTGAATGTCAAATCGTGTCGGTCAGCAAATCTTTCGATCGTTCACATCAAGTTCGGTTCGGTTTCGTGTTCATATAACTCGGCATGTCGGGCAACACTAACCGAATGGAGAAAGTGTTTTCCGAACCAAATTCGATTCAATGGCTGCAAACGAGCGCGAAATCCATACGGTAATAAGCAGTATGTCAGAAAATAACGACCGTATTTTTTCTCGCAATTCTACTAACAACGAACTTACAGATCCCATGCCGTGCTTTAAATAGCACTCAAGGCAAACGGTTTCAAATCGAGGCTGGAGCTTTCGTCAAGAATGGCGCGTCGAAGCAGAGAAGGTGAGGAAATGTTGTTTGTCCACAATCAGTACGACCGTCAGAAATCGTAACAACTGTCAAATGCATAACGACCGTCAGAAG
This sequence comes from Monoplex corrugatus, assembly GCA_030674185.1. Lineage (NCBI taxonomy): Eukaryota > Metazoa > Mollusca > Gastropoda > Littorinimorpha > Ranellidae > Monoplex > Monoplex corrugatus. The sequence goes on from JAPXFY010000034.1 coordinate 17,506,784, forward strand.
AAAATGATAGAAACATTGGTTTCAGCTGTTCTGTCAAATGTGTTTCTGTAAATGATTAAAATTCTTTAACATGCAAGTGAACCAAAAGTAGAGTGGCGGCAATTCAACGGGATTTTCCGCAACTTTCGGGCGATGTTTTGTGCATGACACATGATTAGGACATCGTTTTAGCGATGTCCGAAATAACGACCGAAGGATATTAAGTTAATCAATGTATCAATTATACGTGAAACTGGGGCAGAAAACGGCTTGGAATTTCTATTTTGCTTCTTCTTTAAATACATGACAGAACTAAAGTTCAGATCATAGGATTAGTGGGAAATCTGGCGATTATTTGACAGTTGTTACTCTCATAGTTGAAGACATTATCATTCAGTATGTCTGTCGTAACGACCATCAGTATCTCTTGTGATTAATAAATGATAAGTTTATTTTCATTATGATACATATTTACTTTGAAAATTTGAAAGTGCACATTTTCGGCTATTTCCATAATTCTTTTTGATAAAATGTGAAGGAGTAGAGACCAACAACCAGATTCCACCAGCCCCCTTCCTCCCAGTCCCTCCATTTATTCTTTCTTCACTGTTCACCTCTTTCAAATGCAGCTTGTAAAATGGAGGAATGGCAAGGGGTGTATGTATTTGTTTTATGTGTTTGTTTTGTCTAAGAGCTTTTAAGTCGGTGTTCAGTCTCACACAGTCATACTCGTAGCACATACAAGGAAAAAAGAAACATGTTTCATCAGAAATGATTTTAATACTTGCTTAAAATGTATGCTCACTTTTTGATTTTGTATTTGTTTACTGTTTTTTTTACGTTTATTTGTCTGTTGTCAGGTGAGGCAACTGGTATCCCTACAACTTTCTCTGGGACACAATCTGGGAATCCTGTACTTGGTGTTTCTACTCCAACTACACCGACAGCAACACCAAAGAAAAAACATGATGTCAATTCACCGTCACCACAACGACTGAAAGCAGCTTACAAAGCACGGCTTCATGACCTAAAGAAGTCCAGAACCAGAGATGCAGCATTATTGAAAAAACAGTTGCATGATCTTGTCGACAAATCAGTTACACCAGACAATGCTGATTTGTATAAAAGAAAGAAGAGTTCCCCAGCATCAAAGACAGCTTTGAACTTTCTGAATGATGTTGCAGTGGACATCCCAGGAAAAAGGTCTGTATCTAAAAAAACTGGGCAACAAAAGAAAATCTTGCCCAAGAGACTGAGGAGACTGCACAGGGACTTTTGCCAAAAATTCCCTGACAAAAAGGTCTCTCTGAGAACTTTTTATCGTCTCTTGCCAAACAGCATATTGACATCACGAAAACAAGTTTTCCGTCAGTGTTTGTGTGAGATCTGTGCAAACATTGACTTACAACTTGATGCAGTAAACAAGATCATTACTGCACCGATTGATGGCAGAGATGAACTGTCTGAAATGAGTCTCTGTCCTCAACCCACACTGTCATGCCTACAGCGCAAATGTAAACAATGTGGTGTCGAGAAAATCAGGTGTCATATTGACACCCATCTTGTTGACCATCAAGACCAGGCCAGTCCAGTAAAATGGAAGTCACGGCAAATGGTACAGACACAGAGAGGGAAACGAAGGGAGCTGATACAAAGAGAAGGAACAATGAAAACTCTCATTAATGAGTTGCTGAAAGAACTCCATTCCTTTTCTCAGCATCTGTTCACCTTCCGCTGGCAGCACCATCAGTTGAAAACCATCCAGACCTCTCTGCCTCCGAAATGGCCATTGTCATCATGGATTTCGCAGAAAACTTTCTGTGTCGATACCAAGATGAGGTGCAAAGTGCCCACTGGGGGTACAATCAGGTCACTGTTCATCCATGTGTACTCTATTACCAGTGCCCAAACTGTGTGGATCTCGTCACTGATTATTTAATTTTTCTCTCTGATGATCTCAACCATGATGCCCACATGGTGCAGGTCATACAAAAGCAGACCAAACAGCATCTTGCTGCCACCATGGGGCAGCTGGATAAAATGGTCATATTTTCTGATGGTTATGCTGCACAATACAAGTCAAAACTTCCTTTCCACTATCTTGCCAACAGTGCTGCTGCTGATGTTGCTGTGGAGAGATGCTATTTTGGAAGTCGTCATGGCAAGAACCCCTGCGACGCTTGTGGGGGTGTCATAAAAAGACTGGTTGAAGATGACATCCTTTCAGGATCTGTAATCCAGTATGCAGCATCTATGTACCAGAACTGTTGTGAGCATTTTGTTCTTTCGCCAGAGTCAAATCTGTGCTGTCACACCAGGCGTTCTTCAGACTGATTGAAACAGGAGATACTGATCGCTCTGTACCTGCCTCATCTTTGACAACAGTGCCTGGCACTCGTCAGTTTCACTGTCTGAAAAGACAAGGAAGGAATGCTTTGAAAACTAGGAAGCTGTCTTGCTTCTGCAATGCCTGCATTTTGGACAAGCCAGAAGACTGCGCAAACAAGATGTTTGTTGACACCTGGAAAGTGGTAAAACTGGGTGGCATCAAATCTGCATCTGTTCAGAATGCATCAGTACCAGATGTCCTACCCCGCCTCCCGTATTTTTCATCTTTGCTGGAGAAGATGACCCAGTGCACCACATTCCAGCAGTTGGAAAAAGTGGTTAGCAAAAGCAAAATCTCCTTGTACAGTCTTCCTGATTGTTGGCCCAAGACCATCCTTAATGTTGCAGAAGGGAGGATCGATGCAATGGCACTGACCATGCGTCCAGACACAGTGCCAGCTCATTTGTATCCCCTTCAAACCACTGCTGATGGCAACTGTCTCCCAAACTGCATCAGCATGCTTGTGTTTGGAGATGAAACGCACCAAAAAGAAATCAGATGCAGGATTGTTGCAGAACTGGTGCAAAACCGTGAAATCTACGCTGAGGGGCGTGGTATGGGGGGCCTGCATGTTGCTGCCAGAGTGGCAACCCTCTCACCAAATTTCACCCTGGATTGTAAAACGGCTACAGTTCAGCACACTGATGCAGCACTGAAGGCAGAAATCATGCAGATCAAACGTCCAGGTGAGAGCATGGGCCTGTGGCAGCTTGCTGCAGTTTCAAACATCCTTGCCAACCAGTGGATTCGTTTTATCCCAAACTTGGCTGGCGCGAGTATCAAGAGTTGAACAGCAGAACACTCTTGCCTCAGCATAAAGAAAGAGATGGCCCTCTTCGTATCATGTGGAGTACCAACCGTACTGACATGACTCGAGATCACTGGACAGCCAACCACTTTGTTCCTTTGGTTCCACTAGTTGATCCTGAAGATCTGTGTCTGTCGAGATCACTGTGGATCCTTCTGTCATCACCAGTTGTGAGTCTTCCACAAATGGCATGTTCAGCCCAATGATTTCTGCAGAGTGGAATGGGAGGGAAGACTATGTTGCTCAGGTGCTGGAAGTGGACAGGGAGGAAGAGATGGTCAAACTCAGTTTCATGGAGTCTCGAAAGGGATTCTATGTCTGGCCCTTGCAAGAGGATCTTTCCTGGGAACGTGTCCGTGTTTTGAAGGAAAAGGTGGAGATGGAGATGAATGCTCTGATGAGCAATCAGAGGATGCAGTTTTTTTAAATTAAAAAGTAGACCAAAATCTGACCTTGATGTCTAATAGGGACATAAAATGAGCTTTTGTTTTGGCATGTGGCTGTATTTTGCTCACTCCTGAAATTGACATTGTGCACGGTTTCCAGTGATGTGACTGTTGGTTTACCAATGAATATTGACATAAATATTATGAGATGTTCAGTAAGCAAATTTAAGTGCTCCATGAATAATACTTTTTGGAAAGTCTGTTATGATGATGTTTTTCCATTGACACTGTGTCATTGTCAGCAGCTAGTCACAGTCAATGCTGATGTTGTTTGGGAAAGTAAAAATCAAATGTTTACAAGAATCTTTTTGATTCTACTTTTGTATCATAACAGTATTATGGCTCCATTTTCCTTGTTTCTGATGTGTTGCAACTAGTCATCATTTTTTGCCATAAAGATGAACCTTGTCTCAGACTGCTTGATATCATAATTTGTGGCATGACAATTTGACTTAATGTTTGCTCCTTTATTTGTCTTTGTACATTCAGTTAAATAGACAGAAAGAACAGTTAACAAACCAACCAAACAAAACAATTTTGCCACATGTTTTCTTGTGAAATTACATTTGTTAACCAGTAACCTGTTTTAAAGCATTTTGAAAACATATTTGTCATCAAGTGTCAAAACGACATTTAATGTTGCAACTTTCTTTGGTTTCTTGTAATTTGTAATTATGTTGTTTAACCACAAAATGTATTTTCATATGATTTGTAAGCGCTCTGAGCTTATCAGAGAGAGCAGGTGCCCTAAATGTACATGTTATTATTATTGTTGTTACTGTCAAACTGTTTCTATTCATTTTGATCATAAATAATCTAATTCCTGTCAGCACATGAGCAGTTTGTTGAGTATGTCCAACAGTGAGGCCATAACAACTGTCAGATGGATTCTGTTTAAGGTGTCTACATGATCATTGTGACTTATTTAGCTTGTTTTATAGGCCTTTATGTGTAAAATATAACAATAACAATATAACTGTACTCAAAGGAAAAGTATGTCCATTTTTTTAATGACTGTTGTTATTTTTGCATTGTTGGGAAATACTTGGGTATGTCCAATGCAACATCATAACAACTGTCAGATAAAAACGCCATATCATGGTAACAAGGCTACTGTGGGTCCTATACTTGGTATCATTACATGAAATGCACCCTCAACAACACAGAAAATCATCAGAGGATGCAGTTACTGTCTTATTTCCAACTGAGCAATAAAGAACAAATCAATATGTCCGACGGTTGTTATGTCGGACATACCATCTCATGTGAAACTTGATCTTAAACTGCACAGATGCCTTTTCTTTTGGAATGAAATTTAGCTGTAATACTCAGTCTTACTTCCACTGAAACAATTATGCTGTATAAGAGACATTCAAATAGGAATATTGATAAAGTTGAATGTCCAGCATAACAACTGTCAGATGCTCGTTATGATGCCTTATCGCATTACTAGCGGAACATTGGTGCATGAGTTATCTTTGTATGTATATTTTTATGACCCTTAAACATCAGTCTTCCTTTGGACAAAATTGCTGTTAATAAAAACTATTTTGAAAAATCCACTTTTTGTTGGCTTTTTTGGACGACCTTTAGTCACTTGCTCATATACATATGGAGGGCTATGATTGCCAACACCATGTGGCAGGGTACATGACGCTGATGATGATGAGGGGGTGGTAGTGAGAGACCTATGAAACACTAAGTGACACTACCAGAATGATGGAAACACTAAGATGGGCAGCCAACAGGCCAGTGGACTTATGAAACACTAAGCTGACACCGCCAGAATGATGGAAACATTAAGATGGGCAGATCTTTAATGTCACAGGCTGGGATTGAACTCAAGACATCAGATCCTGACTCCACAGCTCTATCAAAAAACCAATCAGCCTGCAATAAAAATCAGATCAGAGACAACGGAGTGGACATTTTTGACATAAAGATGATGAAATCATTATTTGTTACAAAAAGAAGCACAAACACACCCACAAACAAACAAACAAACAAACAAACCAGAACACCAGTATCATGACAGGTGCGTGATCTTACCAGAAGAAAGACTTGACCTGTGACCTCATCCGACGCCAGCTACGCCCAAAGTCCGTCGATACATACAGCTGTGGATTAAAAAAGACACGACAACTGTATGAGTCATTCAAAAAACAATTCACAGTAACGAGGTTTATCTTTCAAACGAACCCTTTCAATCCCACTCAACTCAGTATGAAAAAGTTAACAAAGCTAGCAATGTGCACACACACACACACATGCAAGTTCATACTGCTTAGTGCTTATAGCTCATCCGATTACAAGAGCCATATCTGGGCAAACAACATGTTATCCCTTTGACTCCCGCATTCTGTCCACCAGCTTTCTGCATTGTCAACCACGCTAGCAAAGCATAAATTTAACCCTTTGACTTCCTCACCCCTATCCACTAGCTTCCTGCTGGAAGCTGGTGGACATAATGAGGGAGTCAAAGGGTTAAGTTTTTGCAGTTGGTGGACAGGGCACATGAGTGAAAGGGCTAATTATTCTTATTGTTTCAAGCCCAGCCAACTGCACAGAGCCATACCACGGCTAAAACCGCTTCAAAATGTAGACAATAATTCAACAGGGGGAAAAAAAAGGAAAAGAAAAAAACATATCAATGCATTAGCACACATAATCTAAAGATATGCCCCTGGCGCTGACCACTCTTTCCAATTTATCACACAGTGGATTTAGAAAACATACCTGAAGACAAATTTAAACAGACCTATGAACTCTACAACATATAAAAGCGGACCTAAATTACCGAAAATTCCTTCCCCATATATCATTTCCCGAGAGCCAGAAAATGCCATTAATACATATACCCAACTATCAATACTAAGAGAAAGTATTTAAGACTTTATCAAAACACATACAGGTGAATGGACCAGCAAGACAGAAAATGATAGGAAGAAATGACAGAAAGCAAAGGAACAAGGCAAAAACAAAGAGAGTGACAGAAAAGAGGAAATTTCTAGCACAAAATTTCAAGAAGGTGGGGATACTATTTATTTTATACTGAAAGTACCCCCAACATCCCCGCAGGGGGATCTCAAACTTGGGGTAGAAGGTGTCAGAAAAAAAAAAAAAAACAACAACTAAATAAATAAATAAATAAATAAAATAAATAAATAAATACATAAATAAATACAAACAAAAATAAAAGTGTGGATATTTTTTATATTTTCCATGCCAACATATGTGCAGACCTACCAATGTCTAAATCCCCCCTTCATGTGCATATATGCTTTCATATAATCAAATGTGACCTCCCACCACCAATTCAGTCTTAACTCAGTCAGTCAAACAGCACTAGGAACTGAAAAGGTGACTGAGGGTCTATCTGGGGTGCTTTTGACTTTTTCTCAAAATTAATTTCTGTGGATTACAATCTATCCCCCATAGACATTTTTTTTCTTGAAAAAATTATCATTACAATCTATCCCCCATAGACATTTTTTTTCTTGAAAAAATTATCATTAATCAATTTAAAATGGCATTTTAATGCACTGATCGTAGCAGAAAGAACGCAGTTTCTTTCCAAAAGTACCTATTTTTGTCTCATATTGCGAACCATAGCCTGTACAGAACCCCCCATGTAATATAGTTATATCTGACAGAAAGCTCCTTGGTTCACCTTTCGATATGACACTAAATAGGAACAAACGGTCAAAGGCATAAATAGGAAATTAAGAAAAGTCAATATACAAAAACAGGACTTAAACATACGTTAACATCTAATTTTGAGTAAACTTTTCAAGTGTCAAAATAATCAGCAGAATAGTACATTATCCATGCTAGTTAAGACGTTTTGTCATGGGATGTCACAAATATATTGCTACGGATCCCGTAAGTCATGCCAGTGCTGCTTATTGAAACATGAAAACACCCAGATGCACACCCACCACAACAAGACAAAGTAACCAGACTGTTAAAGCGATGTTGTCTGGCACAGCGTTGCAAAAACATTGTGGATTAACACACTTGGGAACTGAAGCACTAAAACAGAAAAAAAAAGAAACTATCACACTAAAATCAAATGAACGCATGCACAACTGTCGCAGTACATGCATCATTACTTGTCTGTCGTGTGTGGAATGTGTGTGGTTGTGGTTGTGTGTGGTAGTGTGCTGCGCACTAAACAGATGGTAAAGGTAGTGTGCTGTATGATGTAATTAGTATGTGTGGTGTGTGTGTGTCCCCGTGCGGTTGCATGCGTGTGTGTATTGTAATTGTTGTGTGTGTGTGTGTGTGTGTGTGTGTGTGTGTGTGTGTGTGTGTGTGTGTGCATGACTCGTGTGTGTGTGTGTTTGTGCAAGCTGTTGTGTGTGTGTGTGTGTGTGTGTAGGTGTGTGTGTGTGTGTGTGGTGTATGTGTGTGTGTGGTGATGTGTGTGTGTGTAACTCTGTGTGTGTGTGTAACTCTGTGTGTGTGTGTGTGTTGGTGAGGTGTGTGTGTTGTGTGATATGAAGGTGTGTGTGTGTGTGTGCACAGCATGTGTGTGTGTGCATGTGGTGTGTATAACATGTGTGTGCTGCGTGTGTGTGTGTGCATGTGTGTGTGTACTGTGTGCATCAGCATGATTGAGTGCAGGTGTGTGTAGTGTGATACATGCATGCGTGTGTGTGTTTTGTGCAATGTGTGTGTGTGGTGTGGTATATATGGTGTGTGTGTGTGTGTGATGATGTGTAACAGTGTGTGTGTGCGTGTGTTTTGTAAGCATGTATGTGCATGTGTGTGTATAAGCATGTGTGTTGCGTGTGTGTGTGGTGTGTGTGCATGTGTGTGTGTGAGTGTGTATCTGTGTGCATGCATGCATGTATTTGAGTGCGCAGGTGTGTGTATGTGTGCACACATGCAAGCGTGTGTGTGTGTTTTGTGGAGCATGTGTGTGTGTGTGGTGTGTGTATGGTTGTGTGTGTGTGTGTGTGTGAGTGTAGTGTGTGTGTGTGTACTGTGTGTGTGGTGTGTGTGTGTGTGTGTGTGTGTGTGTGTACAAGCATGTGTGTGTGCATGTGTTTGTGTGTATAAGCATGTGTGTGTGCATGCGTGTGTGTGTGTGTGTGCATGTGTGCAGGTGTGTGTATGTGTGCATACATGCATGTGTGTGTGTATGTGCATGTGTGTGTGCATGAGTGTGTATGTGTGTGTGTGTGCATGCGTGCATGTATCTGAGCGTGCAGCTGTGCATGTAGGTGCGCATGTGAGTGTGCGCACCCACATGCGTATGCATGCTGGGGTGTGTCAACGTCAGAAACAGATGTCTCTGTTTACCTATACACACATCTGCCAGGAGCAAATCTGTACACTCTGAATCTAATCACAACATCATGCGTCTGTGTTTGCATAAAGGATTTGAACCCGGTCTCCATACCCAATGACAACCTTTTCTATGTAATCACTACACTGAACAACCATCCCTTTGTCAGCCACGACAAAGGAGACTGTAAAAAGGAAAGGGGGGGGGGGGGACAGAAAGGGAATAGTCCCAGTTTAACCTGTGGAACTAGAAGGATAATACCAGGCTTCTTAGAGGTTTGACAGTGAATGCAGATATTAATACATCGCATGCGCGCACACACACACACACACAAACATACACACACACATGCATACACACATAGACACACACACAAACATGCACACACACACACACATATACACACGCACACAAACATCCACACACACACACAAACATGCGCGCGCGTGCGCGCACACACACACATGAACACAGCACACATGCAATCACAAACACAGACACACACACACAGAGATGCACACTCACGCACGCGCACACACATGCATGTGATCACTCACACACACAAACACACAACACACAACACACACACACACACATTCCATATCACCTAGGTGGTGTCGACTAAAAACTGAACACACACACACACACACTCAGGAAAAATCGTGACATCCTGGTTGGAGTTATCCAAACAAAGGCTTTACAAGTTCAACATTTCAAGCTGAACTAGTTTTTCAATATTAGCTATGCCATGTGATTCAATCTCTCCCCACCCAAAACTCCTCCACCCTTAGGTTGTTTTTCTCCTCTTCTCCCCCCCCCCCCCCCCCCCTGTTGTTTTTTTTTTTTTTTTTAGGTCTAAAATCACAAAGACACAGAGGGTAGGAGATGTACTTGCAGCAACAACACATATGACTCGTATGGATGGAAGGCCATCTCTCTCTCTCTCTCTCTCTCTCTCTCCTCTCTCTCTCTCTCCTCTCCTCCCTCCCTCCCTACCCCCACCCCACCGTCCCATCTTTCATCTACATACACTGATTATTTTACAAGTGACACAATACCTATTCAAATGTATCAACATGTCTGCACCTAATGTAACACACATATACAAATCACTATACGCTCTGTACAATATTCATACACCAGTTTGATATTCACAAGTCAATGTAACCGAAACACTTAGTCAATACGCCAAAAGAATTCTACTAAAGAGCTATTTTGATATTCAACAAGTTAACAACTGAAAACTTCAACAAAAAAAGAATTCGACTAAAGAGCTATTTTGATATTCAACAAATTAATGGCAACAAAAAACTCGACTAATACCTATTTGATACTCAAAATTTAATGATACCGGAACACTTCAAGTTCAACACACCAAAAGAACTTGACTAAAGAACCTATTTTGATATTCAAAAATTTAATGAAACCGGAATACTTCAACACACCAAAAGAACTCCACTAAAGAAGCTATTTTGATATTCGAGAAGTTAACATAACCGAAATACTTCAATATGCAAAAGAACTCTACTAAATAAGCTATTTTAATATTCGACAAGTTAGCATAACCGAAATACTTCAACACCCAAAAAAGAACTTGACTAAAGGAGCTATTTTGATATTCGACAAGTTAACAATAACATAACCGAAATATGTCAACACGCAAAAAATAGCTCTAACAAAGAACCTATTTTGATATTCAACAACTTAACATAATCGAAATATGTCAACATGCAAAAAAGAACTCTAGCAAAGAACCTATTTTGATTTCAACAAGTTACATAACCGAATATGTCAACATGCAAAAAAGAACTCTAGCAAAGAACCTATTTGATGTTCAACAAGTTAACATAACCGAAATATGTCAACAGCAAAAAGAACTCTAGCAAAGAAGCTATTTTGATGTTCAACAAGTTAACATAACCGAAATACGTCAACATGCAAAAAAGAACTCTAGCAAAGAAGCTATTTTGATGTTCAACAAGTTAACATAACCGAAATACATCAACACGCAAAAAAAACTCGACTAAAGGTGACACACGAACTGTTTCGCCCGCACAGTTGAGGAGAACCATTTGAACTGGTGTGGTCAGACACATCAGTAAGGAACGGACCGCGTGCTACACAATCCTTTTTGAAATGGACGTGAGGTGAAGGTCACTGCGAGTTCCTGTTTTGCTTATCAGGCATCGGAAGGAAAAGGCAAAGACAGCACTTAACTGCCTTCTCCTGATAATGTTCGTTTTTGTGATTTTTGCTTTGGCTATTTCAAAGAATTTTTTTTTTCATTTTTGTTCACCCCTTTTGACTCCCACACCCTGTCTACCAGCATCCCGCATTGTCAACCATGACAGCAAAGCAAAAACAGCTTCCTGCAGGAAGCAGTGTGGGAGTAATCGGGTTAAAGCCCAGCTGATTGCTTAGAGTCATACCAGGGCTATAGCCGTTCATTTCAAAACATACACAATACTTGAACAGGGTAAAAAAAGGAAAAGAAGATTAAGTACACGTATCAATGCATTCATGCACATGAAATCCAAGGAGATGCCCCTGACATTGACCATTCTGTCCAATTTATCACATAACGGACTTCAAAAATATACCTAAATACAAATCTTAACATAACTTAAGACACTGAAACATAGGAAACCAGGCCAAAACTATCTCAAATTGCTTCCGCATCTC
>JAPXFY010000034.1:17528380-17585880 GCA_030674185.1 Monoplex corrugatus
TCCCTACACTCAAAAATGTATCTAATACATATTATATGTACCTAATTATCAATCCTATGAAGACTTTATCCAACACATACAGGTGAATGCACCATTAAGGCAGAAAATGATAGGAAGAAATGACCTAAAGCAAAGGAACAAGGCAGAAACAAAGAGAGTGACAGAAAAGAGGAAATTTCTAGCACTGAATTTCCAGAAGGTGGGGATACTATTTATACTGAAACAGTGAAAGAGCCCCCGGCACCCCCACGGGGTGGGGGGGGGGGGGAAGAGATCTTCAAACGGGGAGAGTGGTGGGGGTATGACAGAATCTATGAAACTATCCTGACACCACCATAATGATGGAAACATGAAGATGGGTAGTAAACAGGCCAGTTTTTACCTCTAAGCTCTCTCCTGTGGGGATGCTGGGGCTGTTTCAGTGAAAATAGTCTCCCCATCTCCTAGAAATTCTGTGCAAGAAATTTCTTCTTTTCCGTCACATTCTTTGTTTCTGCTTTGTTCTTTTGCTTTCTGTCATTTCTTTTCTATCATTTTTCTGCCCTGTTGATCCATTCACCTGTATGTTTGATAAAGTCTCACTTTCTGTTTGGATCTAGGTACATGTATTATGTGCATTTTTGGTTTTCAGAAAATGTGAATGTGGAAGCAATTTTAAATTTAGGCCCTTTTTAAGTTTTAGTGTCCTTAGTTATGTTCAAATTTGTATTCAGGTAAGGTTTTTTTTTAATCCCCTGTGTGATAAATTGTTCAGAGTGGTCAACGCCAGGGGCATCTCCTTAGATTATGTGCACAAGTGCACTGATACGTGTACTGAATTTTCTTTTCCTTCTTTTTCCCCTGTTGAAGTATTGTGAGATTTTGAAACAGTTACAGCCCTGATATGGCTCTAAGCAGTTGGCTGGACTTAAAACATAAAATAACAACAATAATAACTTAAGATCCAAACAAACTCTAAAACTCTGATTTAAAGGATGATCTGTTTTTTGTTTTTGATGATATAGGAGTTAAGGGCCGAAACACACACTTGATCGGGGCTCTCCAATGAGTTTTTTAACTACTATTTACGTTGCATTGGTGCATGTGTCCAACTGCGCTCCTTGATACTCTGAAAGCATCACTGAATTTCTTCAACATCGGCTGTGACAGTTCTGGAGAGAGAAATGTGGGGACTGGCTGTCTGCAAGGAGTCGAAAAACCTACGAAGCCAACAGAACCAGCACAGCCGAGGAACACTGACAGGCCATGAAGAACAGAGGCAACAACACACCATCTACAGCCACTATTTCCTGTCGGTGACTTTTGCACGCGTGTGAGACTGATCAACCATCTCCATATCCACATACCCACAACACTCGACCACCCCAACCCCCCGAATGACTAGATTGGTTTTCGTCAACCCAACAGACGAACAACATATTGCAGAAACGTATAAACATGGGAACCTCCCTCATCCTCCTTCCCTTCCTTGTCTGCACTGTCGGAGACTTCCGGGAGTGTGAAGACTGACCATCCACCTCCATACCCATACACCCACAACACCCCACCATCCCAACCTCTAAGATGACTAGATCAGTCTTCGTAGACCCAACAAGTGAACAACAGACTGTATAAATGTACAGACATGGGAACCTCCCTCATCCAACTTTTTTTTAAGCTGTTGTTGTTTGCTGTATTATGCTTTGATGTGGACTGTTTACAACACAAATGGAATCATTATTCTAACATTCAGAGCCAAACAGGATTTCCACACGGTAAAAAATCTCTGTAAGCCCTGACACACGGAAGCATAAAACTCTGGACAGAGGTAAGGTGGCCATCAGCTGTCAGTAAGAATTCAAAAACCTACGAAACCAACAGAACCAGCACAGCTGAGGGACACAGACAGGCCATGAAGAACAGAGTCAACAACACACCATCTGTGGCCACCATTCCCAGACAGACAGACAGACAGACAGACAGACACAGACATATACGACAGACAGACAGACAGACAAGACAGACACAGACATATACGACAGACAGACAGACAGACAAGACAGACACAGACATATACGACAGACAAGACAGACAGACAAGACAGACACAGACATATACGACAGACAAGACAGACAGACAAGACAGACACAGACATATACGACAGACAGACAGACAGACAAGACAGACACAGACATATACGACAGACAAGACAGACAGACAAGACAGACACAGACATATACGACAGACAAGACAGACACAGACATATACGACAGACAAGACAGACAGACAAGACAGACACAGACATATACGACAGACAAGACAGACAGACAAGACAGACAGACATATACGACAGACAAGACAGACAGACAAGACAGACACAGACATATACGACAGACAAGACAGACAGACAAGACAGACACAGACATATACGACAGACAAGACAGACAGACAAGACAGACACAGACATATACGACAGACAAGACAGACACAGACATATACGACAGACAAGACAGACAGACACAGACATATACGACAGACAAGACAGACAGACAAGACAGACATGACAGACAACACAGACAGACAAGACAGGCAAACTGACAGACAAGACAAGAGAGGCAAACTGACAGACAAGACAGACAGACAGACAGACGGACAGACAGGCAACAAAAGCTGCCTCAGCTCTTAACCTTCCTGTTTCAATCATTTCTCTAACCAAAACCACAAAATACAAAATTTACACAAATCTGCTGCTGGCTACAGCAAAAGAAGAAAAAAACAACATTATATTTAAACATAAAAACCACTACGTGAACGAGACCACCATCTGTTGTTGCAGCAGCAGCTGCAGCAAATATACAAAGAATCGCCCAAAACTTAGCACGTGTGCTCTCTTGTCATTATGTGTAAAACGTACTAAATTTTTCTCTGTTGATCAAGCGTCACTGTGACCATCTCAAATAACCTGCTGTTGATCAATACAGGAACGAAGTGTTTATGTAATCCACACTGGTAGTGGTATGGGCTGTTGCCACCCAACAGTTATCATCGGTAAGAACCTATACAGAACTGACGCTATAACTCTTTTGTGTGTGTGTGCAACCAGTTATGGTTTTAGACCAAGCAGCCTACAGGAAATTGTGCCGTCAGCTGCTGAAATTATTATCGGTATAAATCATTTTTTATGTCGCTGTTCTGTACATTCATTTGGACTCGTTCAGCATTATCTGACTTTTCAGTGGAGCATGGAGAATTCAAGCTGTTAGGCGAGCTGACCACACTCCACTGTTGTTGTACAGCGTGCAGTCTATCAATAAATTTATAATATGCACTCCCCCTCCCCCCCCCCCCTCTATGGGGATGCTGGGGGTTCTTTCAGTATAAAAAGTATCACCACTTTCTGGAAATTCTGTGTTAGAAATGTCCTCTTTTCTATCGCTGTCTTTGTTTCTGCCTTATTCCTTTGCTTTTCTTTCATCTCTTCTTATCATTTTCTGCCTTGCAGGTCCATTCACCCATATAACTGAGTACATGTATTCGGTGCAAATTCGGCTCCAGGGAAATGAGATATGCGGAAGCAATTTTAGGTAATCTAGGCCCGTTTTTATGTTTTAGTGGGGTTTTTTTTCCCCAGCTGAACCACAGTGTATGTTATAGCCCTGATATGGCTCTACACAGTCATCTGGGCTTTAAACAAAAATAACAGCCTGAAACCTTCTCACTTCTTTACAAAAAATACTATCACAGGATTCTTTTTATGGGATCCACCACATTAGATCCATTGCACTGATGGCTGCATCAGCCTAAAACCTTCTCACTTCTTTACAAAGAATAGTGTCAAATGATCCTTTTTAAAGGGTCCACCATATTAGATCCATCGAACTGATGACAGCATCAGCCTCAGTCCTACCACATGCTGGCCAATCCAGCAAGCCACAGGGGAAGCAACTGCACACGTCTGGGGGGAGGTAACTGCACACGCCAAGGGGGAAGCAACTGCACATATCAAGGGGGAGGTAACTGCACATGTGAAGGGGGAAGTAATTGCACATGTCAAAGGGGAAGCAACTGCACATGTCAAAGGGGAAGCAATTGCACATGCCAAAGGGGAAGCAACTGCACATGTCCAGGGGGAAGCAACTGCACATACAAAGGGGGAGGTAACTGCAAATGTGAAGGAGGATGCAACTGCACATGCCAGAGGGGAAGCAACTGCACACACCAGGGAAGGGGGAAAGCAACTGCACATGCCAAGGGGGAAGTAACTACACATTCCAAAGGGGAAGTAACTGCACATTCCAAAGGGGAAGTAACTGCACATGCCAAAGGGGAAGCAACTCCACACACCAAGGGGGAAGCAACTGCACATGCCAGAGGGGAAGCAACTGCACACACCAAGGGGGAAGCAACTGCACATGCCAGAGGGGAAGCAACTGCACACACCAAGGGGGAAGCAACTGCACATTCCAAAGGGGAAGTAACTGCACATGCTAAGGGGGAAGCAACTGCACATTCCAAAGGGGAAGCAACTGCACACACACCAAGGGGGCAGCAACTGCACACACCAAGGGGGAAACAACTGCACATGCCAAGGAGGAAACAACTGCACATGCCAAAGGGGAAGCAACTGTACATGCCAAGGGGGAGCAATCAGACATGCCAAAGGGGAAGCAACTGTACATGCCAAGGGGGAGCAACCAGACATGCCAAGGGGGAGCAACCAGACATGCCAAGGGGGAAGTAACTGCACATGCCAAAGAGGAAGCAACTGCACATGCCAGAAGGAGAAGCTACTGCACATGCCAAGGGAGAAGCAACTGCACATGCCAAGGGGGAAGCAACTGCACATGCCAAGGGGGAAGTAATTGCACATGCCAAAGGGGAAGCAACTGCACATGCCAGAAGGGGAAGCAACTGCACATGTCAAGGGGGAAGCAACTGCACATGAAGCATCTCAGACGCTCAAGTTGTCAACTTCCCCTAACTGGCCCTGATAATGAGCTTGGCTCACCATCGCTCTTTATGTCATGGTATAGTTTGTGTCATTAATTGATTAAATCAAAGCTTGCAGAAATATGGATGTTGTGCATGCGTACACATGTGCGTGTATGCACACACACACACATGCGCGCACACAACCACATGCACACACACTCAAACAATCATAGTTCATACATACACGCTTACAACCATAACTTACAGGACTGTTCATATGGGCTCACTCTCTCTCTCTCACTCACTCTTAAACACACACACACACACACACACACGCACACGCACACGCACACACACACGCACACACACACACACACACACACACCTATAACCCTCGCCATTTCCTCCCCCCATTTTTTGTTTGTTTTTGGTTTTGGTTTTTTGTCTAAAATCACATCAGTGAATAGACATTAAAATAATGACCAACACACACACACACACACACACACACACACAAAACACACACAAGCACAACAAACACATACACTTAAACACACACCCCACACTCTCTCTCTCTCTCTCTCTTCTCTCTCTCTCTCTCACACACACACACACACACACACACATACACACCACACATACACACACACACACACACTTGCAACACACACACACACACACACACACACACACACACACACACACACACACACACACACACACACACACACACACACAACCCATAAACAACTCACATGACTGTTCATCAGGTCGGAATTGTAGTACTTGTCGATGGTGGCCGTGGAATTCACTGAACCCACGACCACGATGGTGATATCTATAAACGACTTCCCGTAGTCACGGGAGATGTAGACCTTGCTGGTGCGTTCACGTGCATGGCGACCTGACTTGGCAAGGGCGATAATCACGCTGCTTTGCTCGCCTGCCCAGTGCACGATCAGCATGCTGTGGCTGTCATTCAGTGCTGCCTGCAAGTGAAAACACAAAATGCTCTGGTAACACTAACAGTAGGACATTCACTGGACGTTTTATGACCTAAGAGAAATTTGAGCACCTGGTCACAACAGGAAAGCTAGAGGGAAAAAAAGCAACATGTTACTGTTATGTGAGCTGCCTGCAAGTGAAAACACAAAATACTCTGGTAACAGTAGGGCATTCACAGGACATTTTATGAGCTAAGACAAATTTGAGCACCTGGTCACACCAGGAAAGCTAGTGGGGGAAAAAGAGCAACATGTTACTGTTAGTGTGAGCTGCCTGAAAGTGAAAACACAAAATACTCTGGTAACAGTAGGGCATTCATAGGACGTTTTATGAGGGAAGAGAAATTTGAGCACAGGTCACAACAGGAAAGCTAGAGAGAAAAATGAGCATCATGTTCATGTTATTGTTATTGTGAGCTGCCTGGAAGTGAAAATACAAAATACTCTGGTAACAGTAAGACATTCATAGGATGGACGTTTTATGAGGGAAGAAAAATTTGAGCACCTGGTCACAACAGGAAAGCTAGAGAGAAAAATGAGCATCATGTTCATGTTATTGTTATTGTGAGCTGCCTGGAAGTGAAAACACAAAATACTCTGGTAACAGTAAGACATTCATAGGATGGACGTTTTATGAGGGAAGAAAAATTTGAGCACCTGGTCACAACAGGAAAGCTAGAGAGAAAAATGAGCATCATGTTCATGTTATTGTTATTGTGAGCTGCCTGGAAGTGAAAACACAAAATACTCTGACAACAGTAAGACATTCATAGGATGGACGTTTTATGAGGGAAGAAAAATTTGAGCACCTGGTCACAACAGGAAAGCTAGAGAGAAAAATGAGCATCATGTTCATGTTATTGTTATTGTGAGTTGACTGCAAGTGAAAACACAAAATACTCTAGTAACAGTAGGACATTCATAGGACGTTTTATGAGGGAAGAGAAATTTGAGCACCTGGTCACAACAGGAAAGCTAGAGAGAAAAATGAGCATCATGTTCATGTTATTGTTATTGTGAGCTGCCTGGAAGTGAAAATACAAAATACTCTGACAACAGTAAGACATTCATAGGATGGACGTTTTATGAGGGAAGAAAAATTTGAGCACCTGGTTGTACCAGGAAAGCGAGAGGGAAAAAAGAGCATCAATTTATTATTGTTACTTTCGTCTAAAACCCAGTCGACTGCACAGAGCCATATCGGGGCTGAAACTGTTTGAAAACATACAGATACCCAATACTTCAACAAGGGAAAAAAGGAAAAGGTAGACCAGGGAGAAAATATAACTATTATAAGACAGTTTTGCAAAGTGGATGGGACACAAAAAAAGGGTAGGCCATATATTTGCAATGACAAAAGAGATTCAAATGGAGGGCCATGATCCATAATGACTGATTTACATTATTATTATTTATAGTGACCGATTTACAAAACATGTATTATTTATACTACAGTGATTGATTTACAAACCTTGTATTAAAGTTGTATAATTCATATTATATGGACCGATTTATAAAACTTGTATTACTCATAGTGATTGATTTACAAAACTTGTATTATAGTGACTGATTTACAAAACTTGTATTATTTATAGCAATTGATTTACAAAACTGATATTATTTATTGCGACTGATTTATAAAACTTTTTATTTTCTCTAGTAATTGATTTACAAAATTTGTATCTGCATTATTCATAGTGATTGGTTTACAACATTTGTATTATAGAGACTGATTTACAAAACATGTATTATTCATAGTGGCTGATTTACAAAATGTATTATCTATTGTGACTGATATACAAAACTTATTATTTACAGTGACTGATTTACAAAACTTATATCATTAATCGTGATTGATTTATAAAATTTGTATTATAGTGACTGATTTACAAAACTTGTATTATTCATAATGACTGATTTACAAAATTTGTATTAATAGAGACTGATTTACAAAACTTGTATTATTTATAGTGACTGAGTTACAATATTTGTACTATTCATAGTGATTGATTTACAAAATTTGTATTATTTATAGAGATATTGATTCACAAAACGTGTATGACTTATAGTAACTGATTTACAAATCTTGCATTATTTATAGTGATTGATTTACAAAACGTGTATAGTGACTGATTAACAAAATTTGTATTATTTATAGTGATATTGATTCACAAAACCTGTATGACTTATAGTAACTGATTTACAAATCTTGTATTATTTATAGTGATTGATTTACAAAATTTGTTCTATTTATAGTGACTTATTTATAAAACTTGTATTACTTAGAGTGACTGATTTACAAAACTGGTATTATTTATTGTGACTGATTTACAAAACTTAGATCATTTATAGTGACTGATTTACAAAATTTGTATTATACTAAATTACAGAGACTGATTTACAAAACTTGTATTATTCATAGTGATTGATTTACAACATTTGTATTATAGAGACTGATTTACAAAACTTGCATTATTCATAGTGATTGATTTACAACATTTGTATTATACTAAATTACAGAGACTGATTTACAAAACTTGTATTATTCATAGTGATTGATTTACAACATTTGTATTATAGAGACTGAATTACAAAACATGTATTATTCATAGTGACTGATTTACAAAACTGGTATTATTTCTTGTGACTGATTACAAAACTATTTACAGTGACTGATTTACAAAACTTATGTCATTTATAGTGATTGATTTACAAATTTGTATTATAGTGACTGATTTACAAAACTTGTATTATTTATAAAGACTGAGTTACAAAACGTGTATCATTTATAGTGAGTGATTTACAAAATTTGTATTATTCATAGTGACTGATTTACAAAACTTGTACTATTTATAATGACTGATTTACAAAACTTGTACTATTCATAGTGACTGATTTACAAAACTTGTATTATTTATAGTGATTGATTTACAAAATGTGTACTATTTATAGACTGATTTACAAAACTTGTATCATTTATAGTGACTGATTTACAAAACTTGTATCATTTATAGTGACTGATTTACAAAACTTGTATCATTTATAGTGACTGATTTACAAAACTTGTATCATTTATAGTGACTGATTTACAAAACTTGTATCATTTATAGTGACTGATTTACAAAACTTGTATCATTTATAGTGACTGATTTACAAAACTTGTACTATTTATAGTGACTGATTTACAAAACTTGTATCATTTATACTATATATAGTGACTGATTTACAAAATGTGTACTATTTATACTTATACTATAGTGGCTGATTTACAAAACTTGTGTTATTTACGGTGATAGGATTCAATTAAGATCAAATGAATTCTGATGTGCCAAACATGTTAATTTAACCCTTTGACTCCCTCACCCTATCCACTAGCAGTGACAGCAAAGCAAAAGCTTAACTGTTGGATTCCCTCACACTTTCCACCAACTTCTTGTAGGAAGCTGGTGGATAGAGTGAGGGAGTCAAACAGTTAAGTTTTTGCAGTTAGTGGACAGGGTGTGGGTGTTAAAAGGTTAAAATGTGCCCTGGACCACATTTGACTAGACAACTAAACAGTCTTGTTATTTTGCTTTGTGCTGCATAGTTTTGCCCACAGATTCTGCTGTGTGAAATTTTGCCTGTTCTCCCTCCAGAGTGGAATGTCAGTATAGCATAGCACATCCTCTGTGTGTATGTGTGTGTGTACTAAAAAAGAAAAAAGCTGACCACATATCTCCTCTCCTGGCACAACTTCACTGGCTCCCTGTATCAAAGCACATACAGTACAAACTAGACACCATGTGCTAAAAACGCCTCAATAACGCAGCCCCTGATTACCTGTCAAGCTTACTTGAGATCTATGTTCCCTCACGTACCCTCCGCTCTGCCTCCGATCCTCTGACTTTTCGCTTTCCACGCACTAAGCTCAATACCTATGGTCCACAAGCCTTCTCTGTTTCTGGTCCACTTTCCTGGAACAAACTTCCTCTCTCTGTCCGTCAGCAACCTACTTTTGTCTCCAAGTCCAAGTCCGCTCTCAAAACTCACCTTTTCTCCTCTACATAAAATCCTGACCTCACTCAATCCCCTCTGCAGCCTGTCTCCACTCGGAGGGGAATCACATTGTAATAATATAATTGTATATAATATGCTCTCTATAATTTTCCATTGCTTTTATTCTTTCTCCCCATTTTAGCCGTGTGCGTGTGCGTGTGTGTGTGTGTGTGTGTGTGTGTGTGTGTGTGTGTGCGCGCGTGCGTGCGTGTGTGTCTGTTTTAGCGCTTAGATTTGATTTTATCAAGATTTTGTGCTATACAAAATAAAGTATTGTATTGTATTGTATTGTATTGTATTGTGTGTGTGTGTGTGTGTGTGTATGTGTGTGTGTGTGTGTGTGTGTGTGTGTGTGTGTGTGTGTGTGTGTATGAGAGAGGGAAGGAGAGACAAAAGAGAGAGACAGCGTGTGTGTGTGTGTGAGAGAGAGAGAGAGAGAGAGTGTGAGTGTGAGTGTGTGTGTATGTGTGTGTTTGTGAATGTGTGTGTGAGTGTGTGTATGTGTGTGTGTATGTGTGGGAGTGTGTATGTGTCTCTGTCACGTCTGTGTGTCTGTCTATCTGTCCATCTGCGAGTGTGTGTGTGTGAGAGAGAGAGAGAGAGAGAGAGAGAGAGAGAGAGATGTGAGTGTGAGTGTGAGTGTGAGTGTGAGTGTGAGTGTGTGTGTATGTGTGTGTTTGTAAATGTGTGTGTGAGTGTGTGTATGTGTGTGTGTATGTGTGGGAGTGTGTATGTGTCTCTGTCACGTCTGTGTGTTTGTCTATCTGTCCATCTGCGAGTGTGTGTGTGTGTGTGGTGTGTGTGTGTGTGTGTGTGTGTGTGTGTGTGTGTGTGTGTGTGTGTGTGTGTGTGTGTGTGTGTGTGTGTGTGCATTCTCTGACAAGTGACATGACTAACTTTCATCATTATGATCTTCATGTTATTTTTGATTAATGACTGTTTTGTTTATGCTGCACTGATGTGTTGATAAGTGAATTCGATTACTTAATACTTTACTTTGCATTAACTCTTTTGACTCCCGCACTCTATCCACCAACTGCAAAAACTTAACCCTTAGGAAGCTGGTGGATAGGGTGAGTAAGTCAAAGGGTAAAGTTTTTGTTTTGCTAGCATGGTTGACAATGCAGGATGCTGGTGGACAGGGTGAGGGAGTCAAAGGGTAAAGTTTTTGCTTTGCTAGCATGGTCGACAATGCAGGATACTGGTGGACAATGTGCGGGAGTCAAATGGTTAACATAACATGGCAAACCCTACCCTCCAAACTTCCTATTTTTTTTTAAAGTTAAGTGTACTAACCCCCAAACGTCCTATTTTTTTTAAAGTTAAGTGTAACAAGCATTCTCTGGCGTGGACTGTTCGTGCAAGACACAAAGGCCTCAATAATATCAAGTACAAATAACACATGATCAGACTCAGACTCTGAGTCAGAGGCACTGATTTTGCCCTCTTTGCCTGCCCTTCGGTTGTGTCCCCTAGACACGTACCTATGTAGTCTATACATGTACTCAAGTTACTGCTCGGTTAATTACCAACCCCTTCTTGTTCTGTCCTGTCTCGGGCCAGTCAGTGATGACAGCATGACGGTAACAAGAACTGTTTTCCCATTATTATTATTTTCCTTCTTCTTTCCCACCCATTTCCACTCCTACTGCCCCTTGTCTTTACAGTTACAAGGACTAATTATGCGTTACATTGAATACGTACCACTCAGTAACATGCTGACAACTTTGGCACGACACTTCAGGTACAAACTGTAGTGTGATTTTTTTTTTTTTTTAATTTTCTTGGATGCCTGTATGCACGTTGTTTCTGCACACACTGTGCAGGCGGTATGTTGCTGCACAGTCTGCATACTCTGTCTTCAGTGGGTGTGCATGGTTGGTGTCTTCATACAGGATCTTTAACTTCCATATGTAATGTTCTGTATGTGTGTACACACTAAGTTTCTGGGTATATTCAGCGAGTAGTCAAGAGTGGAACTCTTGTGACGAGGAAAGAGGAAAATTCATTTAACAGTACTAAAAAAGGTTTTTGTCTGCAATCGCTTGTGTTTTGTTGTGGAGAGAATGATCGTTATTCACCTTATGTTCTCAATTTACAACACACACAAAGGGGGTTTAACCCCCTGACTCCGGCAGCCTGTCCACCAGCATCCTGCATTGTCACCCATGTTAGCAAAGAAAAACCTTAGCCCTCTGACTCCCTCACCCAATCCACCAGCTTCTTGCAGGAAGTTGGTGGACAGGATTGTTATTATTGTTGTTTAAGGCCCAGCCGACTGCACAGAATCATAACAGGGCTATAACCACTTCAAAACAAACAAAATTTCAACAGGAAAGAAAAAAAGACAAGAAAATTAAGTATACATATCAATGCAATGGTGCACATAATCTAAGGACATGCCCCCAGCGTTGACCACTCCATCCAATTTATTGCACAAGAGAGATTTAAAAACCACACCTGAATACAAATATGATACATAAGGACACCAAAACATACATAAACACTGGCATAAATTACCTAAAATTGTTTTCGTATATCTCACCTCCCTAGAGCCAAAAATGCACTTAAAACATGTACCCAATTATCAATCCTAAGAAAAAGTACATCAGATTTTATCGAATGCATACACTATACAGGTGAATGGACCATTAAGGCAGAAAATGATAACTAGAAATGACAGAAAGCAAAGCAACAAGGCAAAAACAAAGAGAGTGACAGAAAAGAGGAAATTTCTAGCACAGAATTTCCAGAAGGCGGGGATACTATTTATACTGAAAGAGCCCCCAGCAACCCCATGGGGGAAGGTGGATAGGGTGCGGGAGTCAAAGGATCAAGTTTTTGCAAGTGGCGTATAGGGTGCAGGAGTCAAAGCAAGCAGATGTAACATAACACTATGACTCTGTGAAAAGGAGACAAGGTGAGGAAGTGAAATCATCAACATGTATCTCTTCTCTGTCACTACTCTTTCCAGATGAACACCATCACACTAGATCTAGACTCATTTAACCCTTTGACTCCCTCACCCTATCTGCCATGATTCCACATCGTCAGCCATGACAGCAAAGCAAAAACTTAACTCTTTGACTCTCACCTTTCCTGCAGGAAGTTGGTGGATAGGTTGAGGGAGTCAAAGGGGTAAGTTTTAGCAGTTGGTGGATAGGGTGCAGGAGCCATAGTGTTAATCCCTGACAGATCTGTCGGTTGATTTGAGAGATCAGAAAAATATCCACCCTTTACCCACTAGGTGGGAGGTACCCAGGTAGGACCCAAACCCAGACTTTCCCACTGGACGTCTTCGTCACAAGTCTTTCCCATTTGTCACTTTGACAATGGCACCCGTCTGTGAGATAGTGAATCATTTAACCCTTTGACTCCCGCACCCTGTCCACCAGCATTCTGCATTGTCAGCCATGCTAGCAAATCAAAAACTTAACCCTTTGACTCTCACACCCTGTCCACCAGCATTCTGCACTGTCAACCACGCTTTCAAAACACAAACTTAACCCTTTGACTCACACCCTCTCCACCAGCATCCTGCATTGTCAACCATGCTAGCAAAACAAAAACTTAACCCTTTGACTCTCACACCCTGTCCACCAGCATCCTGTATTGTCAACCATGCTAGCAAAACAAAAACTTAACCCTTTGACTCTCACACCCTGTCCACCAGCATCCTGCATTGTCAACCATGCTAGCAAAACAAAAACTCTGACTCCCACACCCTGTCCATCAGCATCCTGCATTGTCAACCATGCTAGCAAAACAAAAACTCTGACTCTCACACCCTGTCCACCAGCATCCTGCATTGTCAACCATGCTAGCAAAACAAAAACTCTGACTCCCACACCCTGTCCATCAGCATTCTGCATTGTCAACCATGCTAGCAAAACAAAAACTCTGACTCTCACACCCTGTCCATCAGCATTCTGCATTATCAACCATGCTAGCAAAACAAAAACTCTGACTCTCACACCCTGTCCATCAGCATTCTGCATTGTCAACCATGCTAGCAAAACAAAAACTCTGACTCCCACACCCTGTCCATCAGCATTCTGCATTGTCAACCATGCTAGCAAAACAAAAACTCTGACTCCCATACCCTGTCCATCAGCATTCTGCATTATCAACCATGCTAGCAAAACAAAAACTTAACCCTTTGACTCTCACACCCTGTCCACCAGCATCCTGCATTGTCAACCATGCTAGCAAAACAAAAACTCTGACTCCCACACCCTGTCCATCAGCATTCTGCATTGTCAACCATGCTAGCAAAACAAAAACTCTGACTCTCACACCCTGTCCATCAGCATTCTGCATTATCAACCATGCTAGCAAAACAAAAACTCTGACTCTCACACCCTGTCCATCAGCATTCTGCATTGTCAACCATGCTAGCAAAACAAAAACTCTGACTCCCACACCCTGTCCATCAGCATTCTGCATTGTCAACCATGCTAGCAAAACAAAAACTCTGACTCTCACACCCTGTCCACCAGCATTCTGCATTGTCAACCATGCTAGCAAAACAAAAACTCTGACTCCCACACCCTGTCCATCAGCATCCTGCATTGTCAACCATGCTAGCAAAACAAAAAACTCTGACTCCCATACCCTGTCCACCAGCACCCTGCATTGTCAACCATGCTAGCAAAACAAAAACTTAACCCTTTGACTCTCACACCCTGTCCACCAGCATCCTGCATTGTCAACCATGCTAGCAAAACAAAAAATTAATCCTCTGACTCCCGCACCCTGGCCACCAGCACCCTGCATTGTCAACCATGCTAGCAAAACAAAAACTTAACCCTTTGACTCTTGCACCCTGGCCACCAGCACCCTGCATTGTCAACCATGCTAGCAAAACAAAACCTTAACCCTTTGACTCCTGCACCCTGTCCACTAGCTTCCTGCATTGTCTACCATGCTAGCAAAACAAAAACTTTACCCTGCAGGAAGCTGGAGGATAGGGTGATGGATATATACACACACACATACATACATACATACTGATAGTGATACTTACAAGCATACATAGCACACATAGTTATGATAGTATAACTTTCCCTTGGAAGTCAACATACAGGGATCATGCGCTGCTGTTCCGAATTATCTCGGAATTCGTTGGCATTAAGTTAAGCATGTGGAACCACGCACTATGTTTTCAGTTACAATACACGCATGTTGGTGATTTGATGAGATCATGTACAATTATAATTTAAATGTTTTAACCCTTTGACTGCCTCATCCTATCCAGTAGCATCCTGCTTTGTTAATATGACAGCGAAGCAAAAAACTAACCTTTGACCCCTTAACCCTATCCACCAGCTTCCTGCAGGAAGCTGGTGGACAGGGTGAGTAAGTGAAAGGGTTAAATTTCTGTTGGTGGTGGACAGGGTATGGGAGTCAAAGGGTTAAAAAACTGTAAAAGAAAACAGGTGTACTGATCTGGTACTGGTCAAACCTGGTCAGTCATAAACTGATCAGTCATTTATAACCAATGGGAAAGAGAAATAGAAATTCTTTACTGTCAGCAAAAACGCTACCAGGCGCAGACTGCAACAGTGACCACAATCCTGTAGTGGGAAGGTTTAGGCTGAAATTGAGGAAAAGGAAACAGACCAAAAGCAACATCAAACTAAACCTTGGACTCTTAAAGACAGATGAAATGATATGTTCAAAACAAATTCAGTGCTCTGGAAGACGTTGGTGACAGTGAGGAACAATGGACAAAGTTGAGAAGTTCTATAAATGAAGCTTGTGAAGAAATCCCTAAGGCTGACAGAAAAGCAAAAAAGAGCTGGATGACTAATGAAATTTTGGGCCTGATGGAGGAAAGGAGGAAGGCAAAGAGAAAAGAGGAGGTATACAGGAAGATAAACAAAGAAATCAGGTATAGGTGCAATGAAGCTAAGGAAGCTTGAGCTGAACACAAAATGCAAAGAGATAGAAGAACGACACAGAATGGACCCTCAGGGTATGTACAGACGAATTGAAGAAACTGTCCACATCAACTGGTTGCTTAAAATCGAAAGATGGCATGCTTATCATGGAAAAAGACACAATACTGGACAGATGGGGAGAGTACATTGAAGACCTTTTTGAGGATGACAGAAACAAAGAACACATTATAAAAAAGAACTTTGAAGGACCACCCATAATGAAAGATGAAGTTAGAGCAGCACTGTAAAAGATGAAACCAGGAAAAGCCCCAGGACCAGACAACATTACTACAGAAATGATTGAAGCCCTGGAGGAATTTGGCATAGAAAAAATAACAGTCCTCCTAAATGAAATTTATGACACTGGTAAAATCCCCAAAGATATGTCAAAATCAATTTTCATTGCACTTCCATAAGTTCCAAAGAAGACGGGCTATAGAATGCGAACTCCATCACACAATCAGTTTGATGAGTCATGTGACAAAAATCCTGTTAAGAATAATCATGATGAGGACAAGGAATAGAATCAAAAGAGAAATAGCAGAAGAACAGTGTGGATTTGTGGAAGGGAAAGGAAATATTAATGCCATATACATCCTAAGAACTATCATAGAGAGGTCAATTATGGATTTGTATTTATGCTTTGTTGACTATACCAAGGCTTTCAACCGGGTACGACATGAAGGATTGATCAAGCAACTGGAGAGACTCAATGTTGATGGAAAAGATCTACGAATAATCAGGAATATGTACTGGGAACAAACAGCTGCAATGAGAATAGAAAACAATATAAGCTCTTTTCAAAACATCAAAAGAGGAGTCAGACAGGGTTGTGTTTTGTTACCAGCTCTGTTTTCACTATATAGTGAAAACATCATGAGAAACCTAGAAGAAGACCCTGGATTAAAGGTTGGAGGGAAAATGATAAACAACATTAGGTACGCAGATGACACCGTGCTAATTGCAGAAAATGAAAGGGACCTACAAAACCTTGTGAATATACTAGAAATAGAAAGCAAAAGTAAGGGGCTGGAACTAAACAGCAGGAAGACTAAAGTCATGGTGATCAGTAAAAAACATGAAATCCCCTCATGCAAAATAACAGCAAATGGCACAACCTTGACACAGGTTCATAAGTTCAAATACCTGGGAACGGTCATTTCATCAGACGGCAGATGCACATCGGAAATAGCTGGCAGAATCGGCCAAGCCAAAACAGCAGACAACATTACCAGCATGAAAAGAAATCTATACAGTGGACGCAGCGGGCAAAAATGCTGGCCTAAACTTGAGCGCCAAGAAAACGTAAGGGCTACATATCAAAGGTAAAGACACTGAAAACAATCAAGACACCTTAATTAATAAAGTTCCTTTTGAAAATGTTAAAGATTTTAAATATCTTGGTTCTGTAAAAACTGATGACGGAACCTGCTCTAAACTACTAAAGACATCAAAATAAAAATTGGAATGGCAAAGCAAAAAATGGCCCAACTCAACAATACTGGAAAGACAGAGGCATACCAAATGGCATGAAATTAAACTTTTAAAATGTTTGATCTAGCCAATCATGATTTATGTGTGCGAAGCCTGGACTCTCAGAAAAGCCGATTGCAAAAGAATTGAGGCAGCAGAGAGGTGGTTTTATCAAAGACTACTATGTGTCAAATGGACAGATAGAAGAACTAAGGAAATTGTCCTAGAAGAACTTGATACCATCAGAAAATTACTGGCAGACATCAACAAGAGAAGACTAAATAAAATGCATTGGCCATGTGTCATGTAGCAAGAACACAGACCTCATGACAACCATTTTTCAAAGAAAAACAGAGGCAAAAAGGATGAAAGGCAGACCACCAATCTCAAACACCAAGAATATAACCAGTGGCCTAAATATTCAAAAAGTCAAGTCAGAGCCGTTTGGAGGGGGGATGGCTATGTCAAAGAGTGCAGATGCCAACACTGAACCCAATGACACCCACATGTGAGACAAATGAGATGTGTGTGTGTGTGTTATATATATGTGTGTGTGTCACTGTGTGTGTGTGTGTGTGTGTGTGTGTGTGTGTGTGTGTGTCACTGTGTGTGTGTGTGTGTGTGTGTATGTATGTATGTGTGTGTGTGTGTGTGTGTGTGTGTGTGTGTGTGTGTGTGTGTGTGTGTGTGTGTGTGTTATACTATGTATTCTAGATGTATGTAAAATGTATACATGTGTACATTTCTCAATCGAGACCATGTTTCTTAAGTTACTTCCCTTTACAAGTCCTCCAGCTAATACATGAAATGTACTCCAAAACAAGTGTGACTGCCCGCACCCAAGCAAACAGGAACCAGAAGAACAAGTAAACCAAAGTGAACGCATATTAAACACAAAACGCGTATTAAACAAAACAAGACAAGACAAAGGCAAATTTTCGGCCAACCGGCCTTTGTCAAGCGCGAATGCTCGGTCACAAACAGACCACAAACAACACCAAACAACAGAGAATAAGAAGAGGACTAAAAACTTCCCTGCCGCCTCGTCCAGTTGATAAAAAGGGCACCAAATGAAATGCCCATGTGTTCATGAGCAGTAGTAAGAAGTCTTTCTTCTTACTATCTTAGTATCTTACTACTGCTCATGAACACATGGGCATTTCATTTGGTGCCCTTTTTATCCAATGGACGAGGCGGCAGGGAAGTTTTTAGTCCTCTTCTTATTCTCCGTTGTTTGGTGTTGTTTGTGGTCTGTTTGTGACCGTGCATTCGTGCTTGACAAAGGCCGGTTGGCCGAAAATTTGCGCTTGTCTTGTCTTGTTGTGTTTAATACGCATTCACTTTGGTTTACTTGTTCTTCTGGTTCATGAAATGTACTGTTAGTCACTTAGTGTTACCATCAGGCAGTCCTTCTTTCGATTTTTGTACTGAAAATGTTGAAACATTGGCAGTTTATGGAGGAGGACGGCACTCTGAGGCAGCAGTGCTGAAAAGGATAACCCTTTGGGGTGGAAAGTGGTGGATTGGATGCAGGAGTCAAAAGGTTAAAATGTGTTTCAGTTTCTCTTTCACTGAAATGAATCTTGCAGGGTATTAACTAAACTTGTATTAGTAGTACTATTACTCCAATTTATAGAATCACTAGTTTTAAATTAAATGCAAGGGAAAACCTGGTTTGCTCAGCTTGTAAACGAAGACTGATCTGTTTGTTTCAATGTTTGTCTGTTTTTAAGTTCTATTTCATTAACCTTTCACTGCTCAAGCCCTGTAATTTTCCGGGCCAAAACATCCATTTCATATTGTACAACACGAACATTTTCTGGGGCGCTGACATGATGTGAACAGGCCAGCTTCCTTAGAAAGAGCTGCATCTGAACTTCGGCTGAGCGGTAACAACTATTGTTGCTGGTTCATCTTTGAAGTGTCAGTGTGGACCACATCTATGAAGTTGCCCTGTGCAGTGCATTCTCTTTCAAGTCATGGGGCTCCTTTCAAGCCCTGTAGTTCAAAGAGTGAGGTTTGTGGCATGATCGCATTCACCCTTTGACTCCCGCACCCTGTCCACGAGCATCCTGCATTGTCAACCAAGCTAGCAAAGCAAACACTTAACCCTTTGAATCCCTCACCCTATCCACCAGTTTCCTGCAGGAAGTTAGTGGATAAGCCATAAGGTGACGGAGTCAAGAGGTTAAGTTTTTGTAGCTAGTGGATAGGGTGCAGGAGTAAAAGGATTAACCAGTAGATACAGTGGAGTCTACAAATGTCTTACACTGAATTTCTGGCAAAAACATACTTTTTATTTTCCCTGCCCACTTTCTTCCTTATCAATGATCTTCCTGTGTCTGCCTCCATCAAGACTGTCTCGTTGGTTTTCTTTGCTGTCCATGGAACTCTCAACATTCTTCTTAGAACTAGAAGCCACATTTTGGCAGCCTCAATCTTATTCTGGCTTTGCGTGTTGACTGTCCATGTCTCACAACCGTATAACATTATCAGTCCTATATAACAGTCAAGAACTCTCTTTCTGATGTTGATTCAATAATTGATAGGCATAATGATTAATCTACTATTGGGCTTGTAATTCCTCTTTGCACAGTGTGTTGTTTCCCAAATGCCAAGCCTGCAATACATGTATAGTCTTGCCCTATAGTATAAGCGCTCAAGAGTCATACACTGATACAGCTGCAGCATGGTATAGTGTGTATAGTACAAACGTGATCAGCATGACAAATGCCAGAAGTCATGTGTGTGTGTGTGTGTGTGTGTGTGTGTGTGTGTGTGTGTGTGTGTGTGTGTGTGTGTGTGTGTGTGTGTGTGTGTGTGTGTGTGTGTGTGGTGTGTGTGAGTGTGTGTGAGTATGTGTGTGTGTGTGTGTGCATGTGTGAATGCTTTTGTGTGTGTGTGTGTGTGTGTGTGTGTGTGTGTGTGTGTGTGTGTGTGTGTGTGTGTGTGTGCGTGTGCATGTGTATGCTTGTGTGTGTGTGTATGCTTGTGTGTGTGTATGCTTGTGTGTGTGTGTGTGTGTCACTGTGTGTGTGTGTGTGTGTGTGTGTGTGTGTGTGTGTGTGTGTGTGTGTGTGTGTGTGTGTGTGTGTGTGTGTGTGTGTTTGTGTGATGTGTGTTTATGTGCTTGCACATGTATGCGTGTGACGTAATGCGAGAAATCTAGAAAGTGTGTGTGGGTGGTGTGTGTGTGTGTGTGTGTGTGTGTGTGTGTGTGTTGTGTGTGTGTGTGTGTGTGTGTGTGTGTGTGTGTGTGTTGTGTGTGTGGGGCTGCATGCTGTGTGTGTGTGTGCGAGTGAGTGTGTGTGTGATGATGAGTGTGCGCATGTCTGTTGTTATTTAATTAATTATTGACTTCATTTTGTTTCATTTTGTTTTGTTTTATTCTATTTCATTTCATTTTTTGTTGTTTATTTTTGTTTTATGATAACTGAGCCATAAAACAGACTGCTACACCTAACAAAGAGAAAGATCATAATGCATATGACAAACTACAAGACAAACATGAAACAATGACCATTGTGTAAAGTCACTGATTTTTCTTACTTCTTGCATACTATAAATTACTGCTATAAGTATATAACACACATTTACATCGCCCTTGAATTCTGTTGCAGACTGAATCCCAAACCAGAACACTTTTTTTTTTTTTTTTTTTTTGAACTGCTGGTCCCAGGCACCGGTTTTAAACTGCTGGAACTGGCAAAATATCTGTGGCCATGCCCTCCATGTTTTTCCAGGCCAAATATTTGTGGCCACGCCCTTCTTCTTACCAACAAATGTCAATCAATTAACATCAGGAAGAGACTTCTTGAGCGTTAAATCTATAGAACAGATTCTGTTGTACGAGTTGTGAGGCGTGGACAGCCAACAAAGTCGGAACAAAATTGTGGCAACGGAAATGTGGTTTCTAAGAAGAATATTCAGAGTTCCATGGACAGCAAAGGAAAAAAACAAAAACAAAAAAACAAGACAGTCTTGAAGTAGGCAG
This sequence comes from Monoplex corrugatus, assembly GCA_030674185.1. NCBI lineage: Eukaryota > Metazoa > Mollusca > Gastropoda > Littorinimorpha > Ranellidae > Monoplex > Monoplex corrugatus. The sequence continues at coordinate 17,549,740 of JAPXFY010000034.1, forward strand.
ACACAAGAAGATCATTAATATAGAAGATTAGGAAAAGACAAGCAACATATGAGGAAAGAGAAATTAGAGCACCTGGTCACATCAGGAAAGCTGGAAGAAAAGAGAACATCAGGTAGACCCAGGGAGAAAATGTTGGACGGGCTTGCAGGGTGGCTGAGGACAGACAGGGTGCAAGATGTACTTGCACTGAAAGTTGCAGCGACAAGGGTCCATGAAGGGATAGATTTGATTCGTACGGAGGGCCATGATCGCTGAAACCATGCGGCAGGGCACATCATGATGATAATGATAATGATGATCATACCCTCCACCCACCCAAAATTTATTTTTCCATGGCTTGGACTGAACCCACTATTACCAACAGTCTGCAATGGTTCATTGTTGCCCAGATCGCCACCATCTGCCACAAGGCAATTGACACAGATGAGTCAGTGACAGAAATAGCATGAAATCAGGACAGGATGCAACAAACAAGACATCATCTAGAAATAACCAGATAAGCAAACTATCATGTGTGTGTGTGTGTGTGTGTGTGTGTGTGTGTGTGTGTGTGTGTGTGTGTGTGTGTGTGTGTGTGTGTGTGTGTGTGTGTGTGTGTGTGTGTGTGCTTGAGTGAGCATGTGTGTGTATCACTGTATGTGTACAGCTGAGGAAAGGATAGGGGAGAAATTGATTGGGAAAGAGACTGAAATACTTTAAGAAACTTTTTCAAATCTTTGTTTGTATGTAAATTGTGATGTATGATATGCGAATAGTTCATAATTTGTGAGGAATTTTGATTGTCAAGGTATTAATGCTGTAATACTGAAGTTGTAATGTTTTTCCTGTATATGGATTAGAATTTTTCTGTTTTTATCTTCATTCAAAATATTGATTATAATTTTATGTACAACTATTGCATGCATAAACACACACACACGCATGCAAACATAGCACACGCACACACACCACACACACTCTCTCTCTCTCTCTCTCTCTCTCACACACACACACACACACACACACACATTCTTACAAACACACGCGCACAGCAACGCACACGCACGCACACACACATGTACACACACATGTACGCAAGCACACACACGCAGCAATATATAAACACAGTATGCCTCTTTATTCATATGAAAAATCTGTTAATCTTTCTTCATTACATAATTCAATGTTTAAATTTTAATATTCTGTGGTTTCTTATGTGTCTTCTTACTTGTATAGCTTTAATGTTTGTTGTTATCTTATTGTGTATGTAATTGTGAACATTTTTTATCACCTTTTGCCTTTCTTGCGAAATGTATAGCGCTGGTGAGCATGTTTTTATATATATGGAATATGCGCTATACAAATAAACATTATTATAATTATTATTATTATGTAGCACTGTTCAGCTTAAACACATAAGGTATATAATATATATATACATGTATTTACATAATATTGTGTACAAGCATCTCTTGGGTGGAGGAGATTCTTGGGGCAACAAGAGACAGAGACAGATGGAAGTCCATGATCGCCAACGCCATGCGGCAAGGCACCTGATGATGATGACGATGATGTGTACAAGCCATTTTTCAGTATATTGGTAAAAATGCTGTCTCTGGTTTTCATGTCACCGGGATCAGTTCTGACACTGGTTTTGTTGTTGTTGTTGTTGTTGTTGTTGTTCAGTGTATTGGTTAAAAATGCTGTCACTGGTTTTCATGTCACTGGGATCAGTTCTGACACTGGTTTTGTTGTTGTTGTTGTTGTTCAGTGTATTGGTAAAAATGCTGTCACTGGTTTTCATCTGGTTTTCAGTTCACTGGGATCAGTTCTGACACTGGTTTTGTTGTTGTTGTTGTTGTGTGTTGTTGTTGTTGTTGTTGTTGTTTTTTGTATTGTTGTTGTTGTTGTTGTTGTTGTTGTTGTTGTTGTTGTTGTTGTTTGTTGTTGGTTGGTGGTGGTGGTGGTGTTTGTTTTATTGTTTTTGTTGTTGTTGTTGCTGTTTTGTTGTTGTTTCTGTTGTTTTGTTGCTGAGTGACAGTCGGGGGTGGAGGTGGGATAATGAAGGGACCAGTTTTAAAATTCCTACTGTGATCACTGGCTTGTAGCCGGCTCACAGATGTATTCAAGTTGATAGGTAATTAGTGGAGTATGTTAAAGAGAGCAGATTAGTGCAAAAGAATGCCTATTCAAACTATCATCTCTTTGTTGATTTGTGTTGCGCCCAAGAACTAACAATATCTAAGAACTGTTATGTATAGCATTTCAAAAAAAAATTCTTTATTGTTTATTAATAATTTCTGGAGTGAAATATTTTGATATACTTTGAGTGTGTGACTGTTTGGAAGCAATCCACAATATCTACCAAAAGAGCAAAATATCAGGGTTACAGTACTGAAACTCCAAGTAATAATTAAATTTGGAATTTGGAGTATGTTCTAGTGGGATTCATCTCACTCAGAGAATTCCACATGTGCTCCACCAAAAACTGACACCACCAGAATGACAGAAACATTGAAGGTGGGCAGCAAAAAGGTCAGTTTTTTAATGTTGCTGAGATACATGCCTAGAGGAGCCTGGTTAAGTGAACTCAGCAAGTAAAATGAGGTGGTGTACACTGTATTCCCTGGCATACAATGATACATGGCACACTTACACCTGCCGTTAATGTTACACTGCTGTGATCTACACTTATGCTTACCTCCCACCCGCTCCCCCCCCCCCTCCCCGACACACGGTGTAGTTGTACCCAAGCTTCTGCCCCACCCCCTGCAGTGGCTGCACCTGGATTGTTACTGTTACACTGCTTTTCGGATTACAAATAAATTATATGTCTTACTGTCTTCTAAAAATAACATACTGATTATCCCGAGTAACGCACGATGTAAACCATAAATCAACAAGCACGAACTGCTCATTACAATACGGTCGCGTGATCCTGATCGCAAAATAACCCACACCGTCATACTCATAGTCACGCGAAGCACAAGGAAACTACTTACTTCCCCTTTGTTTTCATGATATCTAGGAAAATCACTTTCTTTCAAGCCAAATAAAGCTGGAAAAAAATCAATCACTATTTAGATAAATTATTCACTTACTGCTGTAGTAGCAATCCTTGCATTATTTCCACTGTCACTGGCATCTCGACGTATTCGCCGTAGAAATTTGTCAACATCGTCGCTGACACGGTCAACCGGATGTTTAATACTCTTGTCCTTTAACACATCTTTCGCACGCAAAATGCTGAATTTTTCACCCCATTCCTCTGCTTCAGAGAGCGGGTGAAGATGCAAAGTGTTCGCAATTGCCCCAAATCGTCTTGATTTGCCTTGTACACAAGCACAGAACACGGACACTATCACAAGAAAGCAGAGCGTTGCCTCACACCACCGCGCCATGTTTGTTGTGCTTCTGCTACGGTATGGTTGCGCAATGACGTAATAAATCGTAGCTGGCTGACGTTTCGAAGACAACAAAAAATTGATTACAATTAAATTAAGCCACCGAATTGTTTTTCTAATACTAAAAGGCGACAACACAAAATTAGTTATCTGTTCCTGTTGAATATATATATATTCAACCCCACGATTTCTAGGCGTAAAAAAAAATTGAATATTATTGATTAGAAATTATTTTGTCTTAAGACACAAACTGAACGAAATCACATCCATAAACCGTGTTGACAAGGCAACATGGTGAAATCGATTTTTTTTCCTTTTTTTTTTTTTTTTTACTCAAATGAGTATTGACGATTTTAAAGCTACCACAAAAATAAACAAACAAACAAACAAAAACACGACGACAATGCCTTAATTTAACATAGCACTAATCGTCTTCACAATAACATACAATTAAAACCTCTCTCTCTCTCTCTCTCTCTCTCTCTCATAACACACTCCCTCTCTCATGCACTCTATCTCTCTCCCTCCTCTCTCTCTCTCTCACACACACACACACACACACACACACACACACACACACACTTCTGTGTCTGTCTTTCTCTCTTTCTGACTGTCTGTCTTTTTCTGTTTCTGTCTCTGTCTCTGTCTCTCTCTCTCTCCCCCTCCCTCTCTGTCTCTCACTGTCTCTCTCTCATACACATGCACACACACACACACACACACACACACACACACACATACACACACACACATGCGCGCGCTCACACATGCACAGAGAGAGAGAGAGAGAGAGAGAATAACAAACACACACACACACACACACACACACACACACACACACACACACACACACACACACACACATACACACACACACATGCGCGCGCTCACACATGCACACAGAGAGAGAGAGAGAGAGAGAATAACAAACACATACAGTCTGGTTGACAATGTACTAGCAGAAATTTCAGTTTCAGTTTCAATTCTCTTGAAATACCTTTGCCGCAGAGCTAGAAATTGACACAAATGCAATATTAGAAAAAAACGCTATTGCCACTGCTACTACTACTACTACTACTACTACTACTACTACTACTTACTGCTGCCACTACTACTACTACTATTACTACTACTTACTGCTGCTGCTATTAGTATTATTACAACTACTATTATTACTGCTGCTGTTTTTGCTATTGCTATTACTACTATTGGTAATAATAAAAATAACAACAACAACAATAATAATAATAACAACAACACTACTATTACTACTACTAGTAATAATAACAATAATGATAATAATATAATGATACTATTATTATTATTGTTGTTATTATTATCATTATTATTGTTGTTGTTATTATTATTATTATCATCATCATCATTATTATCATCAGTAGTAGTAGTAGTAGTTGTAGTAGTAGTAGTAGAAGTAGAAGTAGTAGTAGTATAGTAGTAGTAGTATCATAGTAGTAGTAATAATATAGTAGTAGTAGTATTGATAATGATAATGATAATGATAATGATCATTACATGCAGGGATATGACTGTTTTTCCCCTCATGCCTTTGGAGTTCAGCCCAACAGGGGGAGGGCCACAATACTTTAAAACATTTTATTTTCATTTATTTGTTTGTTTATTCATTTATCTATTTACTTACTTATTTGTTAAGTTATTTATCTATATTTTTTTTAAAAGAAAAGTTCTTATTGCTAGTCTTGCTTTGAGAGTATTAGGACATTAGACTCTATAAAAGTGGATGAACAGAATGATGATGATGATAGTAATGGTGATGATGACGGTGACGACAACGATGATGACAACGATGATGACAGTGATGATGATGACGATGATGATGATGATGACGATGATGATGACGATGATGAGAAGAAGAAGAAGAAGAAGAAGATGAAGAAGAAGAATTTCATCATCATTATCACAACAACAACAACAACAATAGTAATAATAATACGACGACGACGACGACGACACGATGATGATGATGATGATGATGACGATGATGACGATGATGATGATGATGATGATGATGATGATAATGGTAATGATGATGATAATAATGATAATAATAACAGTGATAATAATAAGATCACTTACATAGTGCAGGAATGAAAGGTTATTAAACTTTCAATGAAGTAAGAACAGACACTGATAATACATGAAATGAAGATAAGAATTAGGAACGATGGTGCCATAGGTAATAGGAACAACAATAAAAAGAAAAGCCAAATAATATTTTTCACAGAAAGAATTGCAAGTAAATTAAAGATTTGTTTCCAAACGGTGAAAATAAACATCAAGACAATAATCAAAACAGCCTCAGGCTTATGACTGAGATTTAGGAACTGTTTCGCAGTAATCAAAATAATTATCAAGATCATGAAACAGAAACAGCCTTGGGCGTATGACTGACCAGCCATGAAAACAAAATGAACTCGTACATAATTTTCAACTGTATTATTTCAATTTAATCTAGCTGAGTCAGAAACAGCTGACTTGGTAAGACAGTATAATGTTGCACTTGACTACAAGGAACAGATTGCGAATTCAAGAAAGACAACCATGTTTTTAACAAACCCAAAGGGAGAGGACAGCAAGGCTGTCTCCCTTGAAACACACCCCGCCGCGCCGAAACACGCAGATAACTGTCGGTTTCAGTTTCAGTTTCTCAAGATGACGTCTCCGCTCTCGCAACAAATTCGATATATGCATTAGCGTCACAGGTGCCATGTGTATGGTGATCATGGCACAAGCCTTAAACCTGCACATAAACCAATGAGCTGGCCAGACAACTGTCGAGACTATAATAAGGGGAAGGAGCTGGCAGCTAGGCGAGCTGGTGGCAGGACAGGCTGCTCGAAAGAGAGTTGAAGACAAGAGTGGGGTGAGAGAGGGCTCTTCCATTCTCTCTAGGTCTGGAGGCTGGGCTGGACCTGGTTGTGTGCGTTGTGTGGCTATGTCCCAGGGTTTGTCAACTCCCCGCCTTGCCATTCAGTTTGTAAACAAGGTAACTGATGAGTGGGTCCAAATCACAGACATCATACATATTGACAGCGCACGCTGTGAGTGCGGCTGGCCCTATTGCGCCACCATCAGACTGGTCTGCTCGTTCTCGGCAGCTGAGCTTAATTCAACTTAGTAATGACTGGCGTGTTTATTTGACTGATAAGCGTGTTTTACTTATCACTGTACAACTCAACAGGGAGTGCAAGGTTAATAGGTGAGTACATTAACAGTCTGATGATCGTTTCGAGAAATTCTGTAATAGTTTTTCACTTATGAATTAGATACTTCCATTTAGAGTCGGTAGAAGCAAATTTTAGAAAGTGAAGGGGTAGTATAAGGATAATTGCTATTTCATGTCCATGGTGTCAAATGCCGATTTTTAAGTCACTGAATTATTCTCACAGAACACAAACAGAAATCTTCATTATAATTGAGACTAGTAACTCTGGTGATTAACTGAGGTCTTTGGTTTTACATAGTTAACAATAGCTACTGCAATTCTCTATGTGCGTATGTGCGTGCGTGTGTGTGTGGTTCGTGCGTGTATGCATGCGTGCATAAGTGAGTGTGAGCCATAGAAACATCCAGCCTCAGTAATCGTATGTAACAAATTCTGTGTTTTCTTTTTTCAGACAAAGTTTGAGTTATGGAAATGTGTGAAACCTGTTAAGTGGCATGGGGCTGTTCAAACATAAAAAGATAGGGAAATCGTTTCATTGGTAATGATGTTGTGTGTGTGTGTGTGTGTGTGTGTGTGTGTGTGTGTGTGTGTGTGTGTGTGTGTGTGTGTGTGTGTCTGTGTGTGTGTGTGTGTCTGTGTCTGTGTCTGTGTCTGTGTCTGTGTGTGTATATGGTGTGTGTGTGTGTGTGTTTGCACCTGTTAGTAATTTTTTTCACAACGAATTTTCCCAAGTCGAGTGTATCGTGAAATCATTTATGATACAAAATAAATATTCAAATCTATCAAAGGAAATCATTTTTCCTTTAAAACTTGTACTTTAAATCAACTTTCTAAAGTGTTGACGTTGATTGGCAAGTGCATAACTGACTGACCAGGTGAATCTGATACTCTGTGTTTTTCTTTGTTTCTACATTTCCACAGAATGAAGAAAAACGAAAACAGTGGATTGCAGCACTGAAGAGGGACTGGTTTCAAGTCACTGAATACTCCAGGATATGTGCAGATCATTTTGAACAATCCTGTTTTGATCGCACTGGCCAAACCACCCCGCCTGAAAGACACCGTTATTCCTGCCATTTTCAACTTCCCTGCACACTTCCAGAAGGTATATTGCAAACCTGTGTACGAACTTGGTACAGGCACTGGACACTCGATGTTTAATTTAAATAGGCCAAAGTCCCTTATGAAAGTTGTGAACAATATCCATCACAAATATTATACATAACGCATGTTCGTAACTTATATAGAAATATACACTGATACAATGGAGTTATATCATATATGCCTTATGTTTGTGACACAATATCTCCAAGACTCTTTTGACATTTGTACAGAAATATTGCAAGCATTTTGATGTCTTCTTCATCTCTGGAAAAAAAAGTGAAACACACTTATATTTTTATAATATCTAGATTGAATTTATTGGTACGTAAATCATTTAGACTGAGACAACATGACATAACATGTACCTCATCTTCAGTGGAAGTCGGACAAAACGGCAGCTGACATTATACTCATCAGGATGTTTGTATCTTACACGTGTAAGTGATCTGTGACACCAACAGTCAATTTACTTGACAGCTACAGATAGTTTATCTCCAGAAACCACAAAATCACTTTGTTTTTTGTCGCTGAAAAACACTGTGCGAGTTAATTCAGCAACAGAGAGAGAGAGAGAGAGAGAGAGAGAGAGAGAGAGAGAGAGAGAGAGTGTGTGTGTGTGTGTGTGTGTGTGTTAATCTCTCCCTCTGTCCCTCTCTCTCTCCCCCCCTCTCTCTCTCATGTTGTGAATATTTCTGTCCTTTATGGAAAACGCCACAGGAAAACAAAGTGCAGTTCTTGTTGTGTCGTCCAGCTTTAAGATATCTCAGAGTAAAACTACTGCAGAGAAAAACGTATTCTACCAAAATATTACAACAATCTGTATAATTTTACAGTGCCAGATTGAATAAACTACTGCAGAGAAAAACGTATTCTACCAAAATATTACAACAATCTGTATAATTTTACAGTGCCAGATTGAATAAACTACTGCAGAGAAAAACGTATTCTACCAAAATATTACAACAATCTGTATAATTTTACAGTGCCAGATTGAATAAACTACTGCAGAGAAAAACGTATTCTACCAAAATATTACAACAATCTGTATAATTTTACAGTGCCAGATTGAATGAACTACTGCAGAGAAAAACGTATTCTACCAAAATATTACAACAATCTGTATAATTTTACAGTGCCAGATTGAATGAACTACTGCAGAGAAAAACGTATTCTACCAAAATATTACAACAATCCGTATAATTTAACAGTGCCAGATTGAATAAACTACTGCAGAGAAAAACGTATTCTACCAAAATATTACAACAATCCGTATAATTTAACAGTGTCAGATTAATTTACTCATGTTGTGGAGTATGGCGTTTACTGTTTGTAATCTGGCCACATACATGTACAGCTAAGTACGACTGGCCAGAATACAGACCATAAATGTATTAGACGTTATAAGTTGCTGCAGTCAATTTCCTGGATATCATTTGTTGTAATTGTCGAAATATTTCGTTTATGGATCAGAACGCTTACCCCACTTTCCTTTGTTCATTTACTTTTGCTGTTAGGCCCATGTTCCCCCTTCAGTAAGAGACTTTGGTATTTATCAGAATAAATATCATGATACGTGAATCGTGAATCTTCGTGACTGTCCGTGCGTTGTGTGTGTGTGAGTGTGTGTGTGTGTGGCGCGCGCGCGTGCGTGTGCGTGTGTGCGTGAGTGTGTGTGCGTGCGTGTGTGCGTGCGTGCGTGTGCCCGTGTGTATGGTTTATATGTATACATAATTATATATATATATGTGTGTGTGTGTGTGTGTGTGTGTGTGTGTGTGTGTGTGTGTGTGCGTGTGTGTGTGTGTGCGTGCGTGTGGTTTATATATATATGAATGATGTCTGTGATTTGGACCCACTCATCGGTTACCTTGTTTACAAACTGAATGGCAAGGCGGGGAGTTGGCAAACCCTGGGACATAGCCACATAACGCACACAACCAGGTCCAGCCCAGCCTCCAGACCAAGAGAGAATGGAAGAGCCGTCTCTCACCCCACTCTTGTCTTCAACTCTCTTTCGAGCAGCCCGCCCTGCCACCAGCTCGCCTAGCTGCCAGCTCCTTCCCCTTATTATAGTCTCGACAGTTGTCTGGCTACCACCACTCACAGAACCACCACACAGAGAAATACCACCCACAGGACCAGCACCACCCAAAGGACCACCCACAGGACCACCACACAGAGAACAACCACCCACAGGACCACCACACAGAGAACAACCACCCACAGAACCACCACACAGAGAACAACCACCCACAGGACCACCACACAGAGAACAACCACCCACAGAACCACCACACAGAGAACAACCACCCACAGGACCACCACACAGAGAACAACCACCCACAGAACCACCACACAGAGAACAACCACCCAAAGGACCACCACCACTCACAGAACCACCACACAAAGAACAACCACCACACAGAGAACAACCACCACACAGAGAACAACAACCCACAGGACCAGCACCACCCACAGAACCACCACACAGAGAACAACCATCCAGAGGACCAGCACCACTCACAGAACCACCACACAGAGAACAACCACCCACAGGACCACCACCACCCACAGAACCACCACACAGAGAACAACCACCCAAAGGACCACCACCACCCACAGAACCACCACCACCCACAGAACCACCACACAGAGAATAACCACCCACAGGACCACCACCACCCACAAAACCACACCACCCACAGAACCACCACACAGAGAATAACCACCCACAGAACCAGCACAGAAAGAACTAGATCCACCCACAGGACCACACCACCCACAGGACCACCACCACTCACAGGACCACCACCACTCACATGACCACCACCAATAGGACCACCACTACCCACAGGACCAGCATCCAGCTGAATTGCCTCTTTCATTCCCAGCAGGAAAAACCAGAACAGATTATGCTGTATGTGTGCAGTTTCTCTGCCATCCATAACAAACAAAAAGATCCTCTGTGGCTTCTGGTATTGCAGTGAGAACGTGATCTTATATGTTTCTGGTTACCTTGTCTCCGCTACAGTATGACAGTAGACTGTACGACCTGCGCCTGTCTCCACTGCCTTGTGGGTGACCCCTTGGGTAGGGAAAGGCTACGGGAGTAAACCCAGACAAAATCCCACAGCCACATACTGCATAAAGGGCATTGCCACAGAGCACTGCTTGTGGTTTTGGCCATACGCTGCGACTTGCATCTACTGTTCAGCTGCCTGTGTCTGCTATGAGAACAGCTGTCTTACCTCGGTTTGCCCTGGATTTGTGGAGGCAGGTGGAGAGCGTTGCTGAGGCTCTGTGCAAACAACAGCAACTTACATATGTGCATGGCACCTAGCACCAATCCCCTCACCAACATGACAGACACATGAAAACAATGGCTCTTAGTCCCCAGCGGCTCTGGAATATCGATGAAGAACAATGGGAAATCATGGCCACAAACAGGTCTGAATGGAGGCAAGCTATTCGGCAAGGGAACAGAAGCTTATGAAAATGAAAGACGAAGCAGCCAAGCGAGAACAGCGTGCAGCAATAAAGGCCAGAACCTATTCTGCAGAACGTTTCATTGAGTGTCCAGTATGCGGCCAGCTGCGTGCATCACACTTTGCCTTGACATCCCACATGAGGGTACACAAATAAAGTGCTAGGTAGGACTTTATCGACCACGATAGTCGACCATATACCTTGTTACAATCCCGTGGTCAGCGTCTGTATGTCCAGCCAATGTCATAGAGACTGCCTTTCCCACATCGGCCTTACCAGCCACAGCTGACGCTGCTCCAGAAGTTTCAACTCCACTCAACATGACACTAGGACGCATCATCCATAGTCGAAGTCGACTGACGGAGGCCTACAACTACTATTACTACTACTACTACTACTACTACTATTTCTACTACTACTACTGCTGCTGCTGCTACTACTACTACTACTGCTGCTGCTGCTACTACTACTACTACTACTGCTGCTACTACTACTACTACTACTACTACTACTACTACTATTACTACTATTACTACTACTACTACTACTACTACTGCTGCTACTACTACTACTTTAACAACTACTCCTACTGCTGCTGCTGCTACTACTACTTTAACAACTACTCCTACTGCTGCTGCTGCTGCTGCTGCTGCTACTACTACTACTACTGCTGCTGCTGCTGCTGCTACTACATGTACTACTACTACTACTACTAACGCTGCTGCTGCTGCTGCTGCTGCTGCCATTACTATTACTACAACAACAACTACTACTACTACTACTACTGCTGCTGCTACTGCTACTACTTCTGCTGCTGCTACTACTACTATTATTTTACTACTACTATTACTTCCACTACTATTTCCACTAGTACTATTACTTCTATTACTATTATTACTATACCACTATTCTTACTACTCCTACTATCACTACAACTATTACTACTACTACTACTACTACTACACTACTACAACTATTACTATTACTACTACTACAACTATTACTACTACTATTACTATTACTACTACTATTACTACTACTACTGCTACTACAACTATTACTACTATTTCTATTACTACTACTACTACTACTACTACGTTGCTGCAAAACAAGGCGGGTTCAGGATGCAAAGAGCAGCAGAGGACATATTCACAGATATGCGGGCCCCAGTAGCTCAGTTGGTTTGAGCGTCGGATTCACATGCTAATGGCTGTGGGTTCGAATCCCGGGGTGCACTACATTAACACTGGCCTTCTCACTGTCCCATCTTAATATCACAGGGTCCTATTATCACAGGGTCCCCCCCCAGACCGTATTGTTAGACGGCCCTCAGACCGTATTGTTAAACGGCCCTCAGACCGTATTGTTAAACGGGTAAGTAAGGTTTGCGTAATGATCACGCCATCCATGAATTAATTGGTTACTCGGCGTTTTCCACAGAGCAGGATCTAACGCTCACATTGGTCTTATCCAACTATAGAGGGTAGGTTATCTAGTACACAAAAGGTTTCAGCAAATACCAACGTCCAAGCGAAAAGTCCAGGGCCGCCAGGTGCCAAAGATTGCTTGGTTATTCAAATTTCGATGTCCAATGAAAGACAGGTTAGTTATTCAAATTTCCATGTCCAATGAAAGACAGATGGGAAGGTTTTGTGACAGAAACAACAGAAACGCACTGTATAAAAGCCAGAAAGTCAATCACTATAGCATTCACCCATTCATTACTCTCTCCTTTTTCACTTCGTATTTATCAAACAGAAAACAAACTGTTCTCATCAATGGCACTTACTCTCAACCTGCATACCTGACCTGTGGTGTTCCACAAGGATCTGTCCTTGGCCCTGTTCTTTTCACTCTTTACACCTCCCCCCTGTCCACCATCATCAACTCCCACTCTATAAAACACCACTTCTATGCTGATGACACCCAACTTCAAGACAGTGACTCACCTGATAATATACAGCGCCTGTTGACTCGCACCACTGAGTGTTACTCAGACATTAAGAACTGGATGACGTTCAACAAACTTCAGCTTAATGACGACAAGACAGAAGCTATCCTCATTGGCACCCGTCAGAAACTTTCTCAGCTGCCTCCTCTTTCTCTCCCATTATGTAACACATCAGTCCCAATTTCTGATTCAGCTAAAAACCTTGGTGTCTGCATTGACTCTACCCTCTCCATGAACAACTTTGTTTCTCAAACTGCCAGATCTTGCTACTATCATCTCCATCGCATAAGGCTGATCAGGAAGTATCTCTCTGTCGAAACAACTGCAAAACTCGTTCTCTCCTTCATAATGTCTCGCATTGACTATTGCAATTCACTCCTGTCTGGTCTTCCTGCCTCCACCATTCACATCCTACAGCGCATTCAAAACAATGCTGTACGCCTTGTACTCAAAAAGAAAAAAGCTGACCACATATCTCCTCTCCTGGCACAACTTCACTGGCTCCCTGTATCAAAGCGCATACAGTACAAACTAGACACCATGTGCTACAAAAGCCTCAATAACGCAGCCCCCGATTACCTGTCAAGCCTACTTGAGATCTATCTTCCCTCACGTACCCTCCGCTCTGCCTCCGATCCTCTGACTTTTCGCTTTCCACGCACTAAGCTCAATACCTATGGTCCACGAGCCTTCTCTGTTTCTGGTCCACTCTCCTGGAACAAACTTCCTCTCTCAGTCCGTCAGCAACCTACTTTTGTCTCCTTCAAGTCCGCTCTCAAAACTCACCTTTTCTCCTCCGCATAAAATCCTAACCTCACTCACCCCCCCCCCCCCTCTGCAGCCTGTCTCCGCTCGGAGGGGAATCACATGGTTATAATATATAATTGTATATGCTATGCTCTCTATAATTTTCCATTGCTTTTATTCTTGCTTTTATTGCTTTTATTCTTTCTCCCCATTTATAGCCATGCGTGTGTGTGAGTGTGCGTGTGTGTGTGTGTGTGTGTGCGTGCGTGTGTGTGCGTGCGTGCGTGCGTGCGTGCTTGCGTGTGTGTCTGCTTCAGCGCTTAGATTTGATTTTATCAAGATTTTGCGCTATATAAATATTGTAATTATTATTATTATTATTATTATTCGATTGCCACCCAGGGTGGATCGGAGAACCTAGAGAGAGAGAACCTTGCGAGAGACGTTTCAGCGTCCAAATTATCTTACAGGTATGTAATCCCACGTTTCATTTTAAACCTTTGTTAGGGTAGGGATAGGAATAGGTAGTATGTTTGATTTTCCATGAAGCGAAGAGAGAGGGAATAGAGTAGGACATAAGAAAGTGTTCAGCATTCTAGTGATATGCAAGTTCTGATGATTCGTAGTGCATCTTAGGATTTTAGGAATATTCGGCCCCCGGACAGTAGGACTGGTGAATCATGTTTATGCTGAAGTTGACTGATTAAATAAATACGTTGTAGTTATTAATCTATGTGTGGACTGCTTATGAGAATCATGCCTAGTGTGGTTAGTGCACTTCTTCTCGTCACTCTCTTTCCTTGTTGTGTGTGTGACTTCTAAGTAGAGGAACAATTCTTCATATACATCCCCAATTCATACCTGTTACATATGACACCACCCAAAAATCCTTCCCGCGATATTAACATCATTGTTGTTCTGGTGGTATCGGTATAGGGTTAGATAAGTCTCCCTTCCCCCACTTCCCTAGGATGGTTATCCCCGTCGGCCACATTACCTGAAGTGGGTGTCGACGTTAAAACTGAATCAATCAATCAGTCAATCAATCAGTCCACAGAAATGTTCAGAAATGTTCTCTCACCAACAGACAGCATAGTATGAAAACCTGTTAAGGTCAGAGGTTTGTCGTGTCAAAAACACGGACATCATGCATGTTGTGAAAACACTGGAAGTCGTCTGTGTCAGGAACACTGTACGTGTTCTATTGCACATGGACAAAATCAGTGTGCGACCCTATGATGCACTAAACGGAAAGTTACTTCTGACAATGGTTTTGGAAAGTCAGAAGAAGACTGAGGCAGCTGAAATGTGGCTTCTAAGAAGAATGTTAAGAGTTCCGTGGACAGCAAAGAAAACAAACGAGTCAGTCTTGAAAGAAACAAACATAAAAACCATTAATGAAGAAGAACAGGAAAAGTTAAACAACATTTATAGGATGTTTGATGAGGCAAGAGAAATTCGAGCATCCAGTCACAACAGGAAAGCTGCAGGGAAAAAATGGAGCACCAGGTAGACCCAGGGAGAAAATACTGAACAGAATGGATGAAGACAGAGAGGGTGGGAGATGTACTTGCAGCGACAAAAGATAGATCCGTGTGGTCCTCGTCGCCAACATCTTGCGGCAGAACACATGATGATGATGATGATGATGATGGTGGTGGCAATGGTGGTGGTGGTGGTGATGATATGATGATGAAAAAGAAAATTATGATGATCATGATGATCATGAAGAAGAAGAAGATGATGATGATGAATATGATGATGATGATGTTGTTGATGATGATGATGATGAAGAAGATGATGATGATGACTGGTTTTGTCTGTCCATTTGAGCAGGTGTCAAATTGTGTCGTTAATCCTGAAGGTTCACTTGCATGCCACACTGAAAAACGATACAATCTTTACACGTACTAAAAGAAGAAACAGAAAACTAATAATAATAATCACACTATTCAGACAGTTCCAAATCTTGACAATTCAAATGAGAGCTCACTCACACACCAGGCATACACATACAATCGACAAAGACCACCTTACACTATTTAATACCTAAAAAAGACCTACACAAACTGAGGGAAAGAAGTAGTTGTAGAATGCATTGTTGGGAAAAGAGGTGGGTTTTTAAATTGGATTTAAAAGCTCATAGACGTGTCTCAAACATTTAGAAATTCTTTACTGTCAGCAAAAACACTACCAGACGCAGACTGCAATAGTGACCACAATCCTGTAGTGGGAAGGTTTAGGCTGAAATTGAGGAAAAGGAAACAGACCAAAAGCAACATCAAACTAAACCTTGGACTCTTAAAGACAGATGAAATGATACGTCAAAAATTTAATGTACATGTTCAAAACAAATTCAGTGCTCTGGAAGACGTTGGTGACAGTGAGGAACAATGGACAAAGTTGAGAAGTTCTATAAATGAAGCTTGTGAAGAAATCCCTAAGGCAGATAGAAAAGCAAAAAAGAGCTGGATGACTAATGAAATTTTGGGCCTGATGGAGGAAAGGAGGAAGGCAAAGAGAAACGAGGAGATATACAGGAAGATAAACAAAGAAATCAGGTATAGGTGCAACGAAGCTAAGGAAGCTTGGCTGAACACAAAATGCAAAGAGATAGAAGAACGACACAGAATGGATCCTCAGGGTATGTACGGACGAACTGAAGAAATTGTTCACAGGAAAAATACATGCACATCAACTGGTTCCTTAAAATCGAAAGATGGCACGCTTATCATGGAAAAAGAGAAAATACTGGACATATGGGGAGAGTACATTAAAGACCTTTTTGAGGATGACAGAAACGAAGAACACATTATAAAAAAGAACTTTGAAGGACCACCCATAATGAAAGATGAAGTTAGAGCAGCACTGAAAAAGATGAAACCAGGAAAAGCCCCAGGACCAGACAACATTACTACAGAGATGATTGAAGCCCTGGAGGAATTTGGCATAGAAAAAATAACAGTCCTCCTAAATGAAATTTATGACACTGGAAAAATCCCCAAAGATATGTCAAAATCAATTTTCATTGCACTTCCAAAGAAGACAGGGGCTATAGAATGCGAACTCCATCGCACAATCAGTTTGCTGAGTCATGTAACAAAAATCCTGTTAAGAATAATCATGATGAGGACAATATAGAATGCGAACTCCATCGCACAATCAGATTGCTGAGTCATGTAACAAAAATCCTGTTAAGAATAATCATGATGAGGACAAGGAATAGAATCAAAAGAGAAATAGCAGAAGAACAGTGTGGATTTGTGGAAGGGAAAGGAACTATTAATGCCATATACATCCTAAGAACTACCATAGAGAGGTCAATTGAGATGAATAAGGATTTGTATTTATGCTTTGTTGACTATACCAAGGTTTTCGATCGGGTACGACATGAAGAATTGATCAAGCAACTGGAGAGACTCAATGTTGATGGAAAAGATCTACGAATAATCAGGAATATGTACTGGGAACAAACAGCTGCAATGAGAATAGAAAACAATATAAGCTCTTTTCAAAACATCAAAAGAGGAGTCAGACAGGGTTGTGTTTGTCACCAGATCTGTTTTCACTATATAGCGAAAACATCATGAGAAACCTAGAAGAAGACCTGGATTAAAGGTTGGAGGGAAAATGATAAACAACATTCGGTACGCAGATGACACCGTGCTAATTGCAGAAAATGAAAGGGACCTACAAAACCTTGTGAATATACTAGAAATAGAAAACAAAGGTAAGGGGTTGGAACTAAACAGCAGGAAGACTGAAGTGATGGTGATCAGTAAAAAACATGAAATCCCCTCATGCAAAATAACAGCAAATGGCACAACCTTGACACAGGTTAGTAAGTTCAAATACCTGGGAACGGTAATTTCATCAGACGGTAGAAGCACATCGGAAATAGCTGGTAGAATCAGCCAAGCCAAAACAGCATTCAAGAAGATGACAAGCATTCTTACCAACAAATGCCTATCAATTAACATCAGAAAGAGAGTTCTTGAATGTTATATAGAACCAATACTGTTGTACGGATGCGAGGCGTGGACAATCAGCAAGCAAAGCCAGAGCAGGATCGAGGCAGCCGAGATGTGGTTTCTCAGAAGAATGTTGAGAGTTCCATGGACAGCAAAGAAAACAAACAAGACAGTCTTGATGGAGGCAAACACAAGTAGATCACTCATAAGGAAGATTAGGAAAAGACAAGCAACATTTATAGGCCATTTTATGAGGAAAGGGGATTTGGAACACCTGGTCACAACGGGGAAGCTGGAGAGAAAGAGAGCACCAGGTAGACCCAGGGAGAAAATGCTGGACGGACTTGCATAGTGGCTGGGGATGAGGAGGGTGGGGGAGATGCTGGGGGCAACGAGAGATAGAGATGGTTGGAAGTCCATGGTCGCCAACGCCATGCGGCAGGGCACCTGATGATGATGAGACATGTCTCATTTGTAGGTCAGTTTTACACGACCGTTTCATCTCCTGTTTTGTCTGATGTTAAGAAGCTGAAACAATATCACGAGCATAACATATTTCTTTTCCTTAACGTCAAACAAAAATCATTTCCCTGTGTAAATGAAGCGGAGCGATGTTTTCCTTGCAAATTATGTTCTTCACTTTACACGCGATTTGCATTCTTGAGATTGATACAATATGATGCACACGCTTAGTGCTTGGTATCACACTCACACACACACACACACACACACACACACACACACACACACACACACACACACACACACACACCACACGGACGGACGCACACACGCACGCACGCACGCGCACGCACACACACACGCACGAACACAAAAGCGCACGAACACGCAGACACGAACGCACACACACAGACATACCCACTCTCTCTGTCTCTCTCGCTCGCACTCTCTCTCTCTCTCTGTGTCTTTCATAGCACCAAGTGCCATGAACATTTCACATCTCTATCACCAGTACCATGAACATTTCACATCTCTTTCACCAGTACCATGAAATTTCACATCTCTATCACCAGTATACATAGCACCCAGTACCATGGACATTTCACTTCTCTATCACCAGTATACATAGCACCCAGTACCATGAACATTTCACATCTCTATCACCAGTATACATAGCACCCTGTACCATGAATATTTCACATCTCTATCACCAGTATACATAGCACCCTGTACCATGAATATTTCACATCTCTATCACCAGTATACATAGCACCCTGTACCATGAACATTTCACATCTCTTTCACCAGTATACATAGCACCCTGTACCATGAACATTTCACATCTCTATCACCAGTATACATAGCACCCAGTACCACGAACATTTCACATCTCTATCACCAGTATACATAGCACCCTGTACCATGAACATTTCACATCTCTATCACCAGTATACATAACACCCTGTACCATGAACATTTCACATCTCTATCACCAGTATACATAGTACCCAGTACCATGAACATTTCACATCTCTATCACCAGTATACATAGCACCCAGTACCATGAACATTTCACATCTCTATCACCAGTATACATAGCACCATGTACCATGAACATTTCACATCTCTATTACCAGTATACATAGCACCCAGTACCATGAACATTTCACATCTCTATCACCAGTATACATAGCACCCAGTACCATGAACATTTCACATCTCTATCACCAGTATACATAGCACCCAGTACCATGAACATTTCACATCTCTATTACCAGTATACATAGCACCCAGTACCATGAACATTTCACATCTCTATTACCAGTATACATAGCACCCAGTACCATGAACATTTCACATCTCTATCACCAGTATACATAGCACCCAGTACCATGAACATTTCACATCTCTATCACCAGTATACATAGCACCCAGTACCATGAACATTTCACATCTCTATTACCAGTATACATAGCACCCAGTACCATGAACATTTCACGTCTCTATCACCAGTATACATAGCACCCAGTACCATGAACATTTCACATCTCTATCACCAGTATACATAGCACCCAGTACCATGAAACGTTTCACATCTCTATTACCAGTACCATGAACATTTTACATTTCTATCACCAGTATACATAGCACCATGTACCATGAACATTTCACATCTCTATTACCAGTACCATGAACATTTTACATCTCTATCACCAGTATACATAGCACCATGTACCATGAACATTTCACATCTCTATCACCAGTATACATAGCACCCTGTACCATGAACATTCCACATCTCTATCACCAGTACCATGAACATTTCACATCTCTATTACCAGTACCATGAACATTTTACATTTCTATCACCAGTATACATAACACCCAGTACCATGAACATTTCACATCTCTATTACCAGTACCATGAACATTTTACATCTCTATCACCAGTATACATAGCACCCAGTACCATGAACATTTCACATCTCTATCACCAGTATACATAGCACCATGTACCATGAACATTTCACATCTCTATTACCAGTATACATAGCACCCAGTACCATGAACATTTCACATCTCTATCATCAGTATACATAGCACCCTGTAACATGAACATTTCACATCTCTATTACCAGTACCATGAACATTTTACATCTCTATCACCAGTATACATAGCACCCAGTACCATGAACATTTCACATCTCTATCACCAGTATACATAGCACCCTGTACCATGAACATTTCAAATCTCTATCACCAGTATACACAGCACCCAGTACCATGAACATTTCACATCTCTATCACCAGTATACATAGCACCCAGTACCATGAACAATTCACATCTCTATCACCAGTATACATAGCACCCTGTACCATGAACACTTCACATCTCTATCACCAGTATACATAACACCCTGTACCATGAACATTTGACATCTCTATCATCAGTATACATAGCACCCAGTACCATGAACACTTCAGGAGGAAGAAAAGTGAACTTCATAAGGTTTAAAATTCCCCCATATATTGGTGATGACTGATAGCCAAGTGGTTATCGTCCAAAGGGTTGTTTTACCTTGAGAAACCTGACCATCTAGGATGTGCGGGTCTGATTACCGGAGGCGACAGTACAGGGGCATCCAAGAGTCATGACCTGGGTGTGGCCCTACCCCTTTAGAGTGTCAGAAGTAAAGGGCCGAAACACTTGGTTGACGGGGGTTCCTCCTCTGAGGACCTTCTGCTGTCTGGCTCTCCCCAGATTTCTCACTACTATTGCTATTCATATGTTGGAGGGCCTCGATTTAAAAAGAGGTTGAAAGCATTATCAAATTTAAAAAATGGTCAAAAGTATTATCAAATTTAAAAAGTGGTCAAAAGTATTATCAAATTTAAAAAGAGGTTGAAAGTAGTATCACATTTAAAAAGTGGTTGAAAGTAATACCACATTTAAAAAGAAGTAAAAAGTATTATCAATTTTAAAAAGACGTTGAAGTATTTGTAAAAAATTAAGATGACACTAGCTCTAACACTGAGACAACTCGATAAGTTTAAATATCTGGGAAGTCATCTCACCAGACGGCAGATGCACATTAGAAATAACCAAAAGAATCAGCCACGCTAACACTTAAGAAAACGAAAAGCGTTCTTACCAACAAATGCCTATTAATTAACATTAAGTACAGACTTCTTAAGCGTTGTGTAAAACCGATGTTGTTGTACGGATGTGAAGTGTGGATAGTCAGCACGCAAAGTCAGAAGAAATTGAGGCAGCTGAAATGTGATTTCTAAGAAAGTGTTAAGAGTTCCAATGGACAGCAAAGAAAACAAACGAGATAATCTTGATGAAGGCAGACACAAGTAGAACATCAATGAACATTAATAAAGAAGATTAGGAATAGACAAGCAACATTTATAGGACATTTCATGAGGCAAATGAAGCCAGAGCATCTAGTCACAACAGGAAAGCCGGAGGGGAAAAAGAGCACCAGGTAGACCTAGGGAGAAAATACAGGATGGACATGCAGAGTGGCTGAGGACGTAGAGGGTGGAAGATGTACTTGCAGCGACAAAGGATCGATTCATATGGAGGGCCATGGTCGCCAACGCCATGCAACAGGGCACATGATGATGATGATGATGATGATGATGATGATGATGATGATGATGATAACTGGCCCAAACAGTGCATTAAATAAGTGATGGCTGACAACAGAACTACTCTCACTCGTGAACCAACTGAGTTCCTTAATCAACCAGTTGCCATGGTGTAGTGGTTAGAGAAATGGAAGGTTGTGGGTTCGAATCCTCATCATTTCTTTCAGATATTGTTACACTGATATTTGAAGGAACTGATGAGGATTCGAACCCATACTATGTGTATTCTGTCACAAAAATGTGATGTGTGTGTGTGTGTGTGTGTGTGTGTGTGTGTGTGTGTGTGTGTGTGTGTGTGTGTGTGTGTGTGTGTGCGCACATGTGTGTGTGTGTGTGTGCGCGTGTGTATTCACAGTGTGTGTGTGTGTGTCTGTCTGTCTGTGTGCGTGTACGTGTACGTGTGTACATAGGTGTGTGCGTGTCTGTATGTGTACGTGTGTGCGTCTACGTGAACAAGATGATGCTGATACTGCTTGCTGATGCTGATGATGCTGCTGCTGCTGCTGCTGATGATGATGATGATGATGAGCGATGAAGATGAAGATGAAGTTGATGATGATGCTGATGATGATGAACAAGAAAAGAAGAAGAAGATGAATATGATGATGATGATGATGATGATGAAGAAGAAAAGAAAATGAAAAAGGAAAGGGGGAGGGGGAGGGGGGTTAACCGACTAAATATGCTAAAGAATATAGTCTGTTTATCGAAAATAACAACAGTTATTAACATAAAACCCGAAATAGATAATAATACCTATTAGAAATCCAAAACAAGTGTGACTGCCCGCGTTCAAGCAAACAGGGACCAGAGAGAAAAAAAACACACAAACGAAAAAAGAATCAGAACGCGTATTTAATACAACCAGACAAGACAGGCACAAATTTTCGGCCAACTACTTATGCCACAAAAACTTTTGTTTTGGTTTGTTTTGTTTTCTATTGGTTTGTTTGTTTGTTTGTTCGTTTTTCTTTTTTCTTTTTTTCTTCTTCTTTTGTTTCTGGGACTATGCTGAGCGTTATATCTTCACCACCATTGATGTCTTGCTCTGCATCGAAAGACAGTGTTGCCAAGCACAGCATGGTTCCAATGGGCGTGTTCTCTACAATTCCAAGGATCACTTTCATTGTTCCGTGCTGTAACCCGTCTATAGTTTCATTTCAGCAAGCTGCAGTGTGTGTGTGTGGGGGGGGGGGGGGGCTTGTTTGAAGAAGGGAAAGTCATCTGACTCACGCCATCCCATATGCGCTCCACCAAAATCTGCCTCCATACTTTGTCAATGTGTTGGCAGTCTTGACATTGGGAATTGGGGGTGGGAGAGGGTGTAGGGGATGGGGGTCAGGATGTACAGGGACAACATTTCAGTCGATACCACCAGAATGATTGGAGCATAAAGTCATGGAATGAAGAGGTCAGTTATCAACTCTCATTCATCTCCATTCCTCCAACATGTTGGAACTAAGTCTTACTCTTTTCACCTATTACTTATGTTTGTAGTAACATGTAGGTCAGGTCGGATAGATGTATCCGCTACTGGTAACCTGGAACCCAGTACTACCTGTCACAGGGTCGAATTGCTGGCGATTAAACCAGCACCCCCACCAGTCCTCTCAGGAGGATGGTGAGGAGGGTGGCTAGAAACCCTGGTGGAAATAAATTAGATCCATCAAAGGGCGCCAGCTCTGAAGAGCTACCCGCGGCCATCTAGCTAAGGGAGTAAACCCTCACAATAAATCCGGTGTGGGACCCCTAAGGCGGTTGGATGGCAAACTTTGTCACTTTCCGGCAGCTCCTGCGGCCGCGTTGACACCAAAACGTAACAGCCCTGCTGTTCCTTTGGATCTGCCAGCGAGGTGGAGAGGGGGGACAAGTTGCACGGGCAACAGCCTGTCTTCCATATTACACTGCCCAGGCTTACATCCGTCCATTCATCCACAAACACTCTGCACCTACGACCTGGAGAGGACACTCCAGTCTCGCTACTAACACTAGTGTCGGCACAACACGGGAAGCAACAGATACCGGTGATAAGTCATTGCTCAACTGGCGTACAGCTGACGCCAGGGGTTGCTTTTGACGGTGGGAGAGATCTTCGCGTCTTACTGGACAGCTACCGCCCGCCTAAGCTGGGCAGCCCCCAGCCAATCAGGTGTTGGGCCTGCCACGACTTGCCTTCTTCCTTGGGTGCATGAAGATTAGGAGAAAATCTGACAAGCAGGTCGTTAACTACCGCACCAGGCAAAAAGAAAAATTCAAATTCAGGAAAGGGATCAGGAAAAGGATCAGTGGTGAAACTGGGCTGCTGGAATGTCCGAACAATGATGCCTGGGCTCTCCCAAGATTTGCAAGACATCAGCGACGCCAGAAAGACCGCCGTCATAAACAGCGAGCTAAAGAGGCTCAATGTGGACATTGCCACTCTGCAGGAAACACGGCTGGCTGACTTAGGAACACTAAAGGAAAGGGACTACACCTTCTTCTGGCAAGGAAAGAGTTCTGATGCCCCAAGAGAGTACGGAGTAGGCTTTGCAGTAAGGAACAGCCTGCTGAACATGATTGAACCAGGCAGTGGCGGTTCAGAACGACTCTTGACTCTCCGCCTCAACACCACCGAAGGCTATGTCACTCTCATCAGCGTTTATGCCCCAACTCTGTCCGCCTCTCCAGACGCCAAGGATGAGTTCTACGAAAATCTTGCATCAACCATAAGGAACATCCCCAGGACAGACCAACTTGTTCTCCTGGGTGACTTCAACGCCAGAGTGGGTGCAGACAATGACTTATGGCCCTCCTGCCTCGGTTCCTTTGGAGTGAGGAAAATGAATGAGAATGGACAGCGACTGCTTGAGTTTTGCGCCTGCCATGAACTGTGCATCGCCAACTCCTTCTTCAAGATGAAGCCTCAACACAAAGTCTCCTGGAGGCACCCGCGCTCAAAACATTGGCACCAACTGGATTTGATCCTAGTAAGACGTGCCCTATCAAAAACGTTCTCCACACTCGCTCTTATCACAGCGCAGACTGCGACACTGACCACTCTCTGGTATGTTGCAAGATCAGGCTGCAGCCAAAGAAGTTCCACTGCTCAAAGAAACAAGGGAACCCTCGCATTGACGTCAGCAAGATGTCTCAGCCAGATCTTATAGAACAGTTCGCAGAAGCCTTTCAGAGAGAATACGATGCATTGCAGCCCAGAGACTCTGCCACAGAGAGATGGGAAACGCTACGAGACACCATGCACCGCATTGCTATGGCCACCTTTGGGAAGAAAACTGTGAAGTCCCACGACTGGTTTGAGGCCAAATCATCAGAGATGACTCCCACTGTTGAGGCCAAGTGCGCCGCACTCACCCAGTGAGAAGAACCTGCAAATCCTCAGGGCTGCCAGGAGTAAGGTTCAGCTTAACGCCAGGCGCTGTGCAAACGAGTACTGGACAGAGCTCAGCGAAGAGATACAGAGTGCTGCTGAAAGAGGCAACATCCGAGGAATGTATGATGGCATCAAGAAGGCACTGGGACCAACACAGAGCAAGACCGCCCCCCTCAAATCCTCTACTGGGGAAGTAATCAGCGATCCTAGCCAACAGATGGAAAGATGGGAGGAACACTACTCCGACCTTTACTCCACACAGAACATGGTGTCCCCCTCAGCCCTCGATGCCATCAAGCGCATGCCGGTAATGGAAGAACTTGACGCAGAGCCAACTGTGGACGAACTCAGCAAGGCCATTGATAGCCTGGCATCAGGCAAGGCACCTGGCAACGACGGGATTCCCCCAGACCTCATCAAGCACTGCAAGAATTCTCTTCTGCACCCTTTGCACGCAGTCCTCTGTCGGTGTTGGAATGAGGGAGCTGTACCGCAGGACATGAGGGACGTCAAGATCGTCACCCTGTACAAAAACAAGGGCGAAAGGAACGACTGCAACAACTACAGAGGTATCTCGCTCCTCAGCATTGTTGGCAAAGTCTACGCTCAGGTCCTCCTAATCCGCCTGCAGAAACTGGCTGAACGTGTCTACCCGGAATCACAGTGTGGTTTTCGAGCAGAGAGATCCACGTTAGACATGGTCTTTTCCCTTCGCCAAATCCAGGAGAAGTGCAGAGAGCAGCGGATGCCCCTGTATGTGGCATTCATTGACCTCACCAAAGCCTTTGACCTAGTCAGCAGAGATGGCCTTTTCAGGGCTCTCCGAAAAATCGGCTGCCCCCCCAAACTGCACAGCTTAATTGAGTCCTTCCACTCCAACATGAAAGGGACGGTGCAGTTCAACGGAAACCTCTCCAAGCCCTTCAACGTACGCAGCGGTGTGAAACAAGGCTGCGTCCTGGCCCCAACCCTCTTTGGGATCTTCTTCGCTCTCCTCCTGAGGCATGCATTCAGCACAGCGCAAGAAGGGATCCACCTGCGGACCAGATCAGATGGCAGGCTCTTCAACCTCGCCCGCCTCAGAGCAAGGACAAAGGTCCGTGAAGCCCTCATCAGAGACATGCTATTTGCCGACGATGCCGCAGTTGTGACCCATACTCAGCAGGACTTGCAGTCACTAATGGACCGCTTCTCCCAGGCCTGCAAAGATTTTGGTCTGACCATCAGTCTTATGAAGACAAACGTCCTGGGCCAAGACACACCATCTCCACCAGCCATCACGATTGATGACTACGAGCTTGAAGCCATCCATCAATTCACATATCTTGGGTCCACCATCACCGATAACCTCCCCCTTGACACAGAGATCGACAAGAGGATCGGGAAGGCAGCCACAACACTAGCCCGCCTCACACAAAAGGTGTGGACAAATCCCAAGCTGACCAAGAAGACAAAGATGGCTGTATACAACGCCTGTGTCCTCAGCACCTTGCTGTATGGCAGCGAGGCGTGGACCACGCATGCTCATCAGGAGAAAAGGCTCAATACCTTCCACCTGAGAAGCCTACGGCGCATACTCAGCATTTCCTGGGAAGACAAGGTGACCAACACCGAAGTCCTGACCCGTGTTGGCCTCCCAACCATGCATACCATGCTGAGACAGCGTCGGCTGCGCTGGTTGGGCCACGTTCGCCGCATGGAAGATGGTCTCATCCCAAAAGACATCCTTTATGGTGAGCTTGCCACAGGGTAGAGAAACATTGGCTGCCCACAGCTGAGATACAAAGACGTTTGCAAACGTGACATGAAGGCGCTTGAGATCAACACTGAGTCCTGGGAGGACCTCGCAGACGACCGCAACAGCTGGAGAACCACTCTCAAGAAACAGCTACGGATTGGTGAGGACAAACTGTCAGCTGCTGCAGCAGAAAAGCGAGTTCGCAGAAAAGGGATGACAGCCAACAGGCCAGCATCGGCATACACATGCGACTGCTGCGACAGAGACTGCCTCTCTCGCATTGGTTTCTACAGTCACAGGCAACGCTGCTTGGACCAAGCAGACAGCCCATCTAGACATTAGAATGGATGTACTTTGTCCATGGTCAGTCATGACCGAGGGAGACCTACTACTAGTAACATGTGATATCAATTGTGGCTGTTTTTGCCTGCTTGGTTGGGTTTTTTTGATTTTTTTCATTTTATTTATCAATTTATATTTTTTTTATCTATTTATTTTTCCCCCTTTGTTTGCTTTGGTTTATTTTTGTTGTTATTGTTTTCTTCCACCTAATGTGTTAGCACGTGATAGTTGTGCTTTTAGCTTTTTTCCTCATTTCTTTCTCGTTTTTTGTTGGTTTAAAATTTCACAAGTTGCCCACGTTTGAGTCAATAGTGTGTCAACTGTTTTGGGGGAGGGCAACATAAGCCATTGCTTAATGCCCTGCCCATGCTTTGCTGTGTTTATAACTCTTCTTTTCTTGAATAAAATTCTGTTTAAACCAGGTCAAGGTTTATGTTGCAGGTTGATTCTGAACTTAAGACATGGCATTTTGAGTCTATGGCTCCTGTACAAAAAGTTTCTTCCAACTTGGCAGCGGGGGGAACCAATCCCCCAACCCAACTGGTGGTAGTGGTGAACAGCGGACGGCCTTCAAATACAGGGTAGGTGTGAAATAAACCAGGTCTTGCCTGGAGAAATAATCACTCCTAGACGGACTGGCAAGGGTTTCTCTCAGGACGGTGTGGGGGTGGGGGGTGGGCATTTGGCAAGGCCCCACCTAGAACATATAAATGCCTATCAATTAACGTCAGAAAGAGAGTTCTTAAATGTTCTATAGAACCGATTCTGTGGTACGATTGTGAGGCGAGGACAGTCAACGCGCAAAGTCAGAACAAGACAGAGACAATTGAAATGTGGTTTCTAATAAGGATGTCGAGAGTTCCATGGACAGCAAAGAAAACAAAAGAGTCTTGAAGGAGAGAGAGAGAGAGAGAGAGAGGAGAGAGGAGAGAGAGAGAGAGAGAGAGAGAGAGAGAGAGAGAGACTATGCTCAATCACTGAAATGAATGGTATTGATGATGATGATGGTGATGATGATGATGATGATGATGATGATGATTCTTGTTGTTATTGTTTTTTTTATCATTACAAGGCACCAATTTTTGATTCAAGAATCAAACCAAGGCCGCACTCTCATCATTCACCAAAGCAATCACCAAAACGACAAATCTCCAGAGCACAAAGCACATGAACCAGGGTCAAAAGGTGCTTTGTGGTGACTTTCCTAGTTCAAATCACTGCAACTTATTTCCTTGCCTTTGCACAGCCTGAACAATCCTAGATATTGAGCTTTACATGTCAAATCAAATCTCTATCTCTCTCTCCTCTTGCCTCTGTCTGCCTGTCTCTCTCTCTCTGTCTCTCTCTCTCTGTCTCTCTCTCTGTCTGGCAACAAGATGGCGGCTTGAGAGTGATGGTCGGTGTCTGCGTGGTTGGCCGAATTTCTGCATACTACGACGTTGTTGCACCATATTGGATCCCTAATTTTTGCGGACTGCAGTGTGGAGAGCCATGCCAGCGGAGGGCATCGATTTCAGGGCGAAATGTGGCAGTTTCTTGTCCGTATACATAAATTATACATGTATGTATCGGCGAATGAAAAATAAAGTGCTTGTACGGACATTGATACTTTGTAACATGCAAGCCGGTGTCACAGTAGGTTTGCTCCTCGTTCAATTTGTTTTTTGCGACCTATTGAACGAGCAGGAGACGTTCACCCCCATCCCGGCCATGTGGACAGTGATAAAAGCAGCAAAACCACCAATACAAGACAAACCAGGATGCAGAGCTACAGTCAGAGGAATAGTAGTACTTCTTCTCCGGCTCGATCACCCCAAGACTTCATGCCCCAAGGTCAGTCCCAAATTCCATCTTTGGTGGACATTATGACCACATTAACTTACATGAACGTTTCACTGAACCAGAAGATGGACGATATACGTGATGATATGTATAAGAAAATGGACGACGTGAAAGCTGAAGTGATCATGTTGCGTGATCAGTACACAAAGCTGCAGGGGGAGGTGGGGCAGCTGAAGGAGGAGGTGCAGAGCCTGAGGAGGGAGAACCAAGACCTGGCCAGGAAGGTAGACGACCTGCAGGGACGTTTCAGGAGAAACAACATCGTCATCCACGGTATGATAAGACAGGAAAATGAAACCAGTGATCAGTGTGAAGGCGTGCTGAAAGACATTATCACTGATAAGGTAGAGCTGTCTGATGATATTCAATTTGAGCACGTGCATCGCATTAACTCAAAACTGGACTCACCAGTCATAGCATGCTGCACATTCTATAAACAAAAACAAGCCATCCTGAAAGCCAGAAAGAAGCTGCAAGAAACAACCCTATTCATTAGTGAAGACTTTACTGTGAGAGTAAGAAATGTCAGGAAACTGTTAACACCATATCTTAAAAAGGCTCATGAAGAGGGCAAAAGGGCAATGCTTGTACATGATCATTTGATTGTTGATGGCAAGAAGTACTATTTAGATGATAAGAACAATCTGGTAGAATTAAGATAGGGGTGTGACCGGCCTGTGACAGTTTTTGCTGAGGGTAGACAAATTGCCCTAGCACCGGTTTTCCCGGTTCAGGTCGACAGTTATAGTGAACCGTCACCTTCACGTGCAAACTATGTTAACAGCGCATTCGATGTTGCTAACTTGGTGGTCGCTTCACCTGGTTATGTGTCAAGCCAAACATGCTTAGATAGGCCAAGTGTAGCAAATGTTGGGAGTGACACTGACAGTCAGAGTGTGGTTGATCATGGGGTTCAGTCCCTTGTACAAAGTATTATAAATTGCTCCTTTTCATTTCTTAGTTGGAATGTTGATGGCTTATTGTCAAAGTTACATAACAATGAATTTGTTAATTACATTCAATCATTTGATTTTGTTTGCATTTTTGAAACATTTCTTGATACTTTTCATAACAATTGCTTCACTGATTTTGAAATGTTCTATAAACCTGCTCAGAAGTTGTCTAAGTAGGGGAGACGATCTGGAGGTGTGTCTCATTAAAAGAAATCTATGTAAATATGTAAAGGAAATTGAAACCAATGTTCATAACACGTGTGTTTTTCTTATAAACAAATCTTTGTTTGGTACAGAGAAAGATGTGTTGTTTGTATGCACGTATCGTCCTCCAGAAGGTTCTCCTTATTATTCATTTTTTGAATGTGATAATGGCATTTCTTTGCTAGAAGATTTTCTGTGTGACTTTTTGATTGAGTCTGATGATGTTTTCATTTTGATATATGGAGACCTGAACAGTAGAATCGCAAATATTTCCCATGTATGTAAAGATCATGATAATGATTCTGTCTTGGGATTGAACAGTCAGCCAGTGTATACAAATTGGCACTCTGAGGATGACAAACTAAATAATTATGGCAAACTATTACTGAACATGTGCAGTGTTTTTGATCTACATGTTTTAAATGGTGAGTGCCATGGGGATTCTCATGGACGTTACATGTTTATTTCTGATTCTGGGTGCAGTGTTAATGATTATTTTATCATGTCTTGTGATTTAGATAGCAGGATAGCTGATTGTTGTCATCTTAAGGTTACAGATCGGATAGAGTCCACCCACATGCCTGTAGAGTTTAGGCTTCACATAAAAGGTAGCAACTGCGTATTGGAACAAAAAGAGGATTTTTCGCATTCATTAGATAAGTTTGTTTGGGATGAAGATTTTCAAAGAACATATACTCATAATTTAAGATCAGGGGAACTAAACCAAAGACTAGAGACAGCTAGAGACATGGTGTACTCTGATATAAATGTTGCTCTAGACTTGTTTAATTCTTGTATAAAAGACGCAGCTCAGTGTATGAAAAAACGTGTTATTATTGGTAGGCGTAAAAAAGCAAATCCCTGGTTTGACAAGGAATGTGTTACTCTAAAGAAGAAAGTTCGAAACTTATTGCAGATTTTTAGACGCACTTTACATGCAAATGATAGAGATAATTATTGCCGTGCAAGACGTGAATATAATAAGTTTAAGGAAGAGCAGTACAATATGGCTTTGATAGACAAGCTAGTAAACTCAATGAATGACCAGAAAGGCTTTTGGAGCACCATCAGTATGATTTCTTCGAAAAGAAAACAGCCTAGAAATACAGTATGTATTGAAACATGGTTTAGGCATTTCAAAGACTTGCTGCAGAAAAATACTTCGAATAATGTTGATAATTTAGAAGAAATAGAAAATGAAGCGAATGAAGAAATACAGCATTTAAATGAACCAATCTCCACACATGAGGTACTAGTAGCTCTAAGAAAATTTAAAAAATGGCAAATCAGCTGGTCTAGATGGAGTCATCGGTGAATTGTTGAAAAATGCTGTTGGATGCGATCATGTTGTTGGTTTTCTTGTGACATTCTATAACTTTTTGTTTGATAACAGCATTTTCCCAAAGAACTGGTCCGAATCCATTGTTATTCCTCTCTATAAAAAAGGTAATGTTAATGATCCTAATAACTATAGAGGCATATCTATTTGTGACATAACCAGTAAAGTGTATAGCACAATAATTAACAGTAGACTGCAAAAATGGGTCGAGGCAAATAATATAACTGAGGAATTTCAGCTGGTTTCAAGAGAGATTATTCTACTATAGATCATATGTTTACACTGATGGCACTTGTTCAGAAGCAATTTACATTAAATCGCAAACTTTATGTTGCCTTTATTGATTTTGAAAAAGCCTTTGATTCAACCAACAGAAGTTTATTATGGCCTATTTTGTTAAAAAATGGCGTTAATGGAAAACTGTTTAAATGTGTTATGAGTATGTATGAAAGTGTTAAAGCAAGAGTGAGATGTGGAAGTGCTTTGTCTGATTGTATCAACTGTACAACTGGTGTGAAGCAAGGGGATGTATGTAGTCCTATTTTATTTTATTTATTCATTATGAGGTTACTAGAGAAGTTACTGAAAACGGTCGTCATGGATCCTGTTTTTTGAATGATGCTTTAGAGTTATTTATTTTGCTTCTTGCAGATGACATTGTGCTATTAGCGGAAACAGTGATAGGTCTTCAACGACAGTTGGATAGCTTAGACAGGTCTACTTCTCGGCTTCAGTTAAAAGTTAATATGTCTAAAAGCAACATCATTGTCTTCAGAAAAGGTGGATATCTGGCTGCAAGGGAAAGATGGTTTTTCAATGGTGTTATGATGTCTGTTGTTAATGTGTACAAATATTTAGGTATTTATTTTTCGACTCGTCTAAGTTTCACTTTTGCCTGTAAAGATATTGCAGGTAAGGGTGAAAGAGGTTTATTATCTATTATGCAGAATTTGAGGAGGTTAAACAATAGCTCTTTCCACTTGTTTATTAAACTTTTTGATTCTCAAATCCAACCGATAATATTGTATGGTGCAGAAATATGGGGGCTAGATGCTGCAGTTACGCATTGTGAAAAAGTACATTTATTTGCGCTCAAAACATTTCTGGGAGTATCTTTAAGAACACCAAATAATCTTGTTTATGGTGAGACTAACAGATATCCCTTGCATATTCTTTCAGCAGTTACATGCATTCGCTACTGGATAAAACTAACTCAAATGAACCCATCTAGGTTACCCGAAAGGCTTATAACATGCTTTGCTTATTAGATGAAAGAGGAAAGGTAAACTGGGTATCAAAAGTCAGACGGATGTTATTTGAAAATGGATTTGGTTATGCTTGGATTAACCAGGGTGTTGGAAGTAAAGGTGTGTTTTTACGCTCTCTTCGTGATAGATTATTGACAACCAATGGCAAAACTGGCATTCAAATATGGAGGACAGTAATAGATACAATATGTACCGTTTGATTAATCCATTGCATTGCTTCCACTGTATTTGTCATTACCATTAGACAGGCATATTAAGAGGGTTATGACCAAGTTTAGATTTGGAATTTCTGATTTGAAGAAACATCACTTTTATCACAGGAAAGTTGCTGAAAATGATTTATTATGTCCCCTTTGTAGTATGGATGTTGATGATGAACGACATTTTACCTTGGTTTGTCAAAATTTGATTCAGTTCAGAGCGAAATTTATACCTCTTAATTTTTTTAGACGACCATGTTTGTTTAGATTGATAATGTTATTCTCATCCAAAAACGAAGCTGTAGTAAAGCAGTTTGCTATTTATTTATACAAGGCATTTAAACTTCGAGATACATTTGTAAATCAATAGAATTGAGCTTGTGTGTTGATATAATTATGATTATGTTTCCCCCTTCAAATGTGGCCAAGGCCTTTTGAATAAATTTTTCGTTCGTTCGTTCGTTCGTTCGTTCGTTCGTTCTCTCTCTGTCTGGCTCAGTCTGTCTCTCCGTCTCTGTCTGTCTCTCTCACTCACTGTTTCTCTCTCTCTCTCTCTGTCTCTATCCATCTGTCTGTCTCTCTCTTTCTCTCTCTCTTTCTCTCTCTCTCACTCTGTGTCTCTGTGTGTCTCTGTCTCTGTCTCTCACTCTCTCCATCTCTCTGTCTCTCTCTTTCATTTTCTCTCTGTGTCTCTGTCTCTCTGTTTCTCTCTGTCTATCTGTCTGTCTGTCTGTCTCTGTCTGTGACTCTCTGTCTCTGTCTATCTGTCTCTATCTCTGTCTGTCTCTGTCTGTCTGTCTGTCTCTCCCTGTCTGTCTCTCTCTGTCTCTCTCTCTGTCTCTCTATCTGTTTCTCTGTCTCTGTCTGTCTGTCTGTCTCTCCTTCTCTCTCTCTCTCTCGGTCTCTCTTTCTTTCCCTCTTGCGCTTTATCTTTCTCTAAACTTTGAAAAATGTCAGGTACCTACCCAGGGCTGGCGAAATCCACTCGCCCGATCGCCCGAGGCAAGTAAAAATCCTGTCAGGCGAGTCAAAATCAAAAACTACTAGCCCGTTGGGCGAGTGACAATTCTGACTCCTGCAGTTATGATCTATTTCGATTTTTAAAACTTTCCGATCTTCCGACTGATTTCTTCTGCAATGATCGAGCTACCAATGTTCGCGCGAAAACGAGACTATCTTGGGACAGTTAACTCTTGCTTCCCATAGACCTGTCAGTGAAGGGAGTTGGTGCGGTACAATCGAGTGTTGACAGATCTGCGGTCTTTCCTTCGTCAGTTTTGGTCGAACGGTTAGAAGCTTCTAATTAAGTACAGAAACCAGAAAAAAATAATGCAACATGCCTTATCAAGATCATGGATGGGGAGGGGAAGAGAATGTGTATGCTACTGGCAAGGAAAATCGAGAGACAAGAGCAAAAACTGATGTATCATTTGATAAGATGATTCCATCAAAGAAACTAGTTTAAAAGTATAGACGCTACTTGACGATTATTCTTGCACTGTCTTCATTTGTCTCTCAGAACATAAATTTTAGTTTGGGTGGATTAAATGTTTTCAAAGTGTTTTCCCTTCACTCTGAAATACTGAAGTCAAGAACACACACACACACACACACACACACACACACACACACACACACACACACACACACACACACACACACCACACACACACCACACACACACACACACACACTAAAGAGACATAATACTTATACAACAACTAGAAATTTTGAAGAAAAAAAAAACTAAATAAAGTTAAAAATACAACAAAACAAAACAAAACAAAACAACACACACACACATCAGCCAATCAACAAAAGCCAACAGAAACATAGTTCAGTATCACTACAGACGAAACCAACAGATAGATGTGGCTGGTGATCCAATGAAACAAAATGATTTTTTTAAAGCTGCACACTAACCATCTCTGCTGATTATTCTGTTAGACTTGCTTTTAATAAACATACTTACCAAGTCTCACCAGTGTCAATATTTCTCACTATTTGTGTTACGCGTGTGCTACACACACACACACACACACACACACACACACACACACACACACACACACACACACACACACATATATATATATATATATATATATATATATATATATATATCTGTCTTTCTCTCCTCTCTCTCTCTCTCTCTGTCGTTTAATGGTTTCATATTGTCTCTTTCTCTCCCTCACACACATTCACACTTTAAAAGTAAATGAGTAAAATTATGAAAGGGGAAAATATTGCAGGATGAGGATGAAGTAATTTGCAAAATATAACAAATGATCAGTTGAACTAAAATAAACTAAAGAACTCCCTCTAACTTACACAGAGAATCCATGTAAACCTTGAGATCAATCATCTGCTTTTTACATCTTCGTGTTATCACTAGATTTCCCACTGTTCACCTCCCCACCCACCCACCCCACTCTGATGAAAGTCTCCAGAAGAAAGTTTGACAACCTTTGTTGCAACAATGGCTTGTTCTGCTGAATATGTTTGGTCATCATCATAAAGAGAATTTCACTATTTTTCGGGGCAACATGTCGGGCCAGTGAAAATATATGCGGGCTAGTAGATCTTAAAATCCACTAGCCCAGCTGGCTAGTAGAAAATGTTAATCTTCTCCAGGCCTGCTACCCATTCACAGCTGGGTACACTGCAGGCACCACACATGTACGATGTAGTTCCACAGGGGCGTGTGTCACACCCATGCACACTTGTGCAGGCAGACTGAAAGGTGAGAGTGATCTCCATTTATGCCAACCTGGCTTTACATGATAAATCCACTGAAAAAACAAACAAGAAACGAAAACAAAAACAAACACAAAAAACAAAAACAAAAACTCTGAAAATGCAAAGACACAAAACAAAACAAACCAAAAAACAAAAAACCACCACTAACAGCAACAACAA
>JAPXFY010000034.1:17590880-17608380 GCA_030674185.1 Monoplex corrugatus
TTGACCTCTCTGTGATAGTTCTTAGGATGTATATGGCATTAATAGTTCCTATCCCTTCCACAAATCCACTCTGTTCATCTGCTATTTCTCCTTTGATTCTATTCCTTGACCTCATCATGATTATTCTTAATAGGATCTTGGTTACATGACTCAGCAAACTGATTGTGCGATGGAGTTCGCATTCTATAGCCCCTGTTTTCTTTGGAAGTGCAACGAAAATTGATTTTGACATATCTTCGGGGATTTTTCCAGTGTCGTAAATTTCATTTAGGAAGACTGTTATTTTTTCTATACCAAATTCGTCCAGGGCTTCAATCATCTCTGTAGTAATGTTGTCTGGTCCTGGGGCTTTTCCTGGTTTCACTCTTTTCAATGCTGCTCTAACTTCATCTTTCATTGTGGGTGGTCCTTCAAAGTTCTTTCTTATAATGTGTTCTTCATTTCTTTCATCTTCAAAAAGGTCTTTAATGTACTCTCCTCATCTGTCTAATATTTTGTCTTTTTCCATGATAATCGTGCCATCTTTCGATTTTAAGCAACCAGTTGATGTGCATGTAGTTTTCCTGTGGACAATTTCTTCAATTCGTGTGTACATACCCTGAGGATCCGTTTTGTGTCGATCTTCTATTTTTCTTTGCATTTTGTTCTCAGCCAAGATTCCTTAGCTTCATTGCACCTATACCTGATTTCTTTGTTTATCTTCCTGTATATCTCCTTGTTTCTCTTTACCTTCCTCCGTTCCTCCATCAAGCCTAAAATTTCATTTGTCATCCAGTTCTTTTTTGCTTTTCTATCTACTTTAGGGATTTCTTCACAAGCTTCATTTATCGAATTTCTCAACTTTGTCCATTGTTCTTCACTGTCACCAACGTCTTTCAGAGCACTGAATTTGTTTTCAACATGTACATTAAAATTTTTACGTATCACTTCACCTGTGTGTAAGAGTCCAAGAGTTAGTTTGATGTAGTTCTATATAACATTCAAAACTTCTTTCCTGGTAAGCTATCCAAAGTCCAACCAATCCAAAACAGCACAGCTTGATTTGTGCGGCAGGAGGGTAAACAGTACATGTATACTACAAAAACACTCTTGCAAAAGCCACACTGGCTTCCAAATAATGGGAGACAATCAGATTATCAACGGGAGATAGGGAGAAAAGTGGCAGAATGGTTAGACGTTCGCCTGCCAATAACTAAACCCCATTCCAGGGTTCGCTCCCCGTAGAGGCCCTACCCGGCTGATGGTTTGATGGCGAATCCTGATTGTATGGTTTGTGGCCGCTGTTGATGTTAATGATGTCGATCTGAACGTTCTGCAGATTCTTGCTGGGTCAGATGCTGGGCATCACGATGACCAAGTTGATCTTCAAGTCTAGGTCGAAGACAGGAACCAGAAAAAAAAACCATGAAAAAAGAATAAGAACGCATATTTAATGAACAAAACGAGACAGGCGAAAATTGGCCTTTGTCAAGCGTAAGATCACAAACAAACAAACACCAGGTACAAAAATTAGGAGAAAAAACAAACCAGAAGAACAAGAAAACCAATGTAAGCGCGTCTCCAACAAGACAAAACAAAACAAGCGCAAATTTTCGGCCAACTAGCCTTTGTCAAGCGCGAACGCACGGTCACAGACACCAAACAACGGATAATAAAAACGGGACTAAAAACTTCCCTGCCGCCTCGTCCAGTGGGTAAGAAATGGAAAGCCCATGTCGTCATGAGCAGTAGTAAGAAATGGGGAGAGGGGAGGCAACTATGATGTCTAAAGGGAAGTGAGATGAGTTCTGCAATTTTGAGAAGTGGCCATGCTATATCGGTATAGCCCTGTTCTGAAGAAGGCACAGGGCAAGAGCCAAGAGATAAGGGAGTAGATTGTGCCCGGTGCCAAGAATCTGGTAGGCGTGGGAACAGGAAGAGACATGAAACGGCATGTCTGAATTTTGTTACTTATGGTTTGTCATTAAGACCATGTGGTTTGCGTGTTCCAAGTTTATTTATGAGGTGGGATTCTCTGTCTTTCCTGTCTATGGTGCTGTTATTGTGTAGAAGCCACAGACCTTTCACTCGGATGTCATTGATTGAGTGGTCTGATTGGTTGAAGTGATTGGGGATAGTTTTATCCCTTTGGTGGCGGATATCAGCTAAGTGTTCTTTGAAACGTGTGTCAAGGGTGCGTCCAGTTTCACCAATATACAATTGGGAACATTTAGAGCAGCTGATCAAGTAGACAATGTTATAAGTTTGACAGTTGAAATGTTTTGTAATTCTCATATGAGATTTGGGGCCTTTGACTGTGGTGGCTGAGCACAAGAAAGGACAAGTCTTGCATTTAGGTTTGTTGCATGGAGAGGTTCCTGGAGGTTGGCTGACTGGTTTGCTGAGATTCGAATGCACCAGCAAGTCGCGGAGATTTGTGTCTCTCTTGTAGACGATCAAAGGGCACTTGTCAAAGGTTTCACCTGTAATGGGACTGGATCGCAAAATGTTCCAGTTGGAAAGATGATCCTTTTTATGAGGTGCACGGACGGGTGGTAAACTAGACTGAGGACTGGCTGATCCTCTGTGACAGCTTTGGGCTTCGAATGGAGGGCATTTGGCCGAGAGACAGAGTTGACTTTTTTCCGGGCTTCATTGATGACCTCGAGTGGGTAATGTCTGCGCAGGAAAAATCTAGTCATTTTAACTGCTTTGTCCAGAAAATTGTCTTCGTCTGAGCAGAGGCGTCGTAGTCTCAAGAACTGCGAGTAGGGAATGCTGTTTCTGGTGTTGGAAGTGTGAGATGATTGATAGTCCAGGTAGGAATGTGAGTCTGTAGGTTTGTAGTGGACTGTAGTGACTAGCTGTTCAGATTGAAGGGAAACTTCGATATCAAGAAAGCATATGGATGTGTTTGAAATTTCATATGTGAACTTGATGGATGGGTGAAACGTTTGGACGTAATGGATGAATTGTAAAAGTTGGTCATGATCGAATGATGTCATGCCAATGCAATCATCTATGTATCTTTTGTACAATTCAGGTTTGGGTTTCTTGTATTGTTGTAGGATTTGTTCCTCCAAATATCCCATGAATAAGCAGGCATAGCTGGGGCCTATCTTAGTACCCATGGCGACTCCGCTAACTTGCGAGAACGTCTCATCTCCGAACGAAAATGTGTTCATGGTGAGAACCAGCTCCGCAAGTCGGACAAGGGTTGAAGTAGACAATGTTTGGTCACGTCGTTTGTCCAGAAAATGCTGGAGAGCTTTTAACTCGTCGGAGTGGGGTATGCTGGTGTACAAAGAGGTCACATCCAAAGTGAACAGGTATTGCGGTTTGAAGGTGTGGTCTTCATTTAATATTTGAATCAGATTCAATGTATGGTTAGAGTCTTTGATGAAGGTAGGCAAAGCCTGGACTATAGGTTACAAAATGTGGTCAAGAAACTGAGAAATGTTTTCAGTGGGGCAGTTGCAAGCTGACACGATAGGACGGCCAGGATTGTTGGCTTTATGTATTTTGGGAAGTAAATAAAAAGTGATTGGACTGGAAGTTGTTTGATGAGTAGTCTGGCAGTGGGGCCGGGGCAGCTGCTTAGAGGTTATGAGATTGTTGATAAGTTTGGATATCTTGGCATGATTGGTCATGTGTGCAGGTTGGTCCAACTTTTTGTAGAAGGCGTGATGGTGGAGTTGTTTCTGGGCTTCCTTGATATACAGATGTCTGTCCCAGACTACAATTGCACCCCCCTTGTCTGCTGGTTTGATGACAATGTCGTCTCTGTTTTTGAGGGAGTGTAGTGCGTCCCTTTCTTCTTTGGAGATGTTGGAATATTTCTTGGGTCGCATGTTGAGACAGTCTATTTCTTGGTGGCATTTGTTGATGTAATGTTCAACTTCGGGAAAGGTGTTGCGGGGAGGTTCCCGATGAGCAGGCTTATGGAAAAGTTTTGTAAATAAGTCAGCATCAGGATTCAATTTTTGTTTGGGAGGATGTCCCAGTACTGCCATCCAACGTAGGGATCTAAAAAATCGTTGGCAGCTGTTCATAGTTTGGTATTTGCTGGCGGATGGTTTTAAAGGAACAAATTTGAGGCCCTTTGAAAGGGCTGACACTTCCGCCTCAGAGAGTGGTAAGTTTGAAAGAATACAATGTACAAGGGAGTGACGTGCAGAGCTAGAGGAAGGTGGAGAGGGGGCTGGGTTGCTGATAGGTGTCAGGAACGGTGCAGACGTGTTTGCAGTCTTGTTCAAGTTGGTTAATTTTTTGTCTTTTATGGTTTGCATGTGTTTTTGTAGTGACGCATTGAAATTGATGACGATGGTTTTAACGAAGAGACTGAGAGTTGGGTTTAGTGTTCTGCTCATTACAGAACTGAAGTATTTCTGAGATTTGTCGGCAATGGACAGTTTGCGTTCTAAGTGTACTATGTGGGTTTTCATGATCTGTTTGCTTGCTTTAAGAAGGATATTTTTAGTGGCCTGCAAAAGTTTTTTATTTTCACTGTCGGAAGGAGTGTGTTTGAGTTGAAACCCTTTCGGGATGAAGTTTCTGCGTAAGCAACAACGCAGAAAGTATAAATGACTGTTTATTTTTGTTTTGGTGAAACAGATTTTAGAATAGGATACAGCGAGTGAAAAAAGCGGAGGAGGAAGAGATCGGAAACCAGACAGAAGACGGGAATGTAAGTAGGTTGGAAAATGTGACATTCTGTAAGAATCTGAGATAAAAGCAAGAGGATAAAAAGAGGATAAAACAATTTTAAAATGCAGTAAATAAAAACAAGATGTAGTACAAGACACTTATACAGATAAAACGCAATCTTGGGGTATATTACAAGATCCAAAACAAGTTTGACTGCCCGCACCCAAGCAAACACAAACCAGAAGAACAAGAAAACCAATGTAAGCGCGTCTCCATCAAGACAAAACAAAACAAGCGCAAATTTTCGGCCAACTAGCCTTTGTCAAGCGCGAACGCACGGTCAAGGAGAAAAAGTTTAGTCCCTTTCTCACACTGGAAGGAGCAGCATGGAAGTTTTCAGTCTATTTCTCCTAATTTTTGTACCTGGAGTTTGTTTGTGTGTGATCTTACGCTTGACAAAGGCCAGTTGGCCGAAAATATGCGTCTGTCTTGTCTTGTTGTATCAAATACGCGTTCTTATTCTTTTTTCGTGTTTTTACTTGACTTGTGCAATGGTCTGCAGTAACAATATATGACCAGTTCCCTCCCTTTTTCATGGCACTGCAGTGTATAGTGACAATAGATGACGAGTTACCTCCCTTTTCATAGCACTGTAGTGTACAGTGACAATAGATGACGAGTTCCCTCCCTTTTCATGGCACAGTATATAGTGGCAATAGATGACGAGTTCCCTCCCTTTTCCTGGCACTGTAGTGTATACTGACACTAGATGACAAGCTACCTCCCTTTTCCTGGCACTGTGTAGAGTAACAATATATGACCAGTTCCCTCCCTTTGCATGACACTATGTATAGTGACGATAAACGACCAATTCCTTCCCTACACATGGCACACACGCTCGCGCGCGCGCAGATACACACTCACACACACACAGACAACAGACACACTCACACAGAGAGACATAAAGACACACACACACACACACACACACACACACACACACACACACACACACACACACACAGAACATGCAACACACACACACACACACATACACAGAGCGCGCAACACGCACACACACACACACACACACAACACAACAACACACAACACACACACACACACACACACACACACACACACACACACACACACACACACCACACACACACACACACACACACACACACACACACACACACACACACACACACACACACACACACACACACACACACACACACACACACACACACACACACATCAGGATGAAAGACAGCATTCCTGATATTATACCAAAATATAATTATACACGCGCTGATTGGTCCTTATTTCAGACTGTTCTTTCTAATCGAGATTTCACACATTATGAAAGTGAAAATGTAGACGTTATGTTTTCTAAATTCCAGGAGTCAGTTCTAGCTGCTGCAGACCTTTCCATCCCGAAACTCAAAACTTTTAAGTCTAATAACCGTTTGGGTAATGTTTGGTGGACGGAGGCATGTGAGCAAGCAGTTCAGTATAAAAAAGAGAAATACAAAATCTACATCAAAAGCAGGAAACCTGAAGATCATTTGGAAATGAAAAAAGCTAACACCCTGTGTAATAAAATCATCGCCCAAGCAAAGAAAAATTATTGGGCATCATACTGCACAAAAGAAATAACAGATTTCAAGGATTTCCATAAAGTCTGGACAAAAATGAATCAATGAAAAATGGAGCCAACTTACCTAGGTGTCCAATAATGATTGATACAAGTCACAAATTTCCTTCGGACATGGACAAAGCTGAAACTTTTGTGGAACTTTTTGCCCAAAATAGTAAAGTAGATGGTTTGACTCCTACCTGCAAACACTATAGGGAAATGGCAGCTAACAGCCCTATCTACGCTGATCCAGTAACTGGTTTAATGCTCCAATCACCTTAGAAGAGTTAAAAAACACCATCTTGTCTCTACACAACAAAAGGAGTTCGGTAGGTGTCGATGCAATTTCAACTGAAATGATTAAACATCTTCCAGAAAACTATATTATTTTTTTACACAAAATTTTTCAGAAATGCTGGGTTGGTGGAACTATACCACAATTATGGCAAAAGTCTGTTGTTATACCAGTATTAAAAGCAGGAAAGTCTAAAAACAATAAAAACAGTTACAGACCTATTGCTTTGACGTCCCATACGAGCAAACTATTGGAAAAATTGGTATTAAAAAGACTTGTACATTACTGTGATAAAAATAACGTTATTCCAGTAAATCAGGCAGGTTTTAGAAAAGGGAGATCTACAGTTGAGCACCTGGTTAAACTTACCACTCACATCAAGAAACAGTTTGCCCGCAGAAAAAGTCTTTTAGCTATTTTTTTTTATGTGAAAAAAGCTTACGATCAAGTTTGGCATACGCGTTTATTGTACAAGTTGAAATCTATTCAAGTCTTTTTTAGCCAATAGAACTATTCAGGCAAGAGTGGGAACTCGTTATTCTACTTCACGACATCTTGATATGGGAATTCCACAAGGTTCAGTGATAGCACCGCTTTTATTTAATATCCTTATACAGGATCTTCGTAAAGCACTCTCAAATCGTGTTGTTTTGGCACAGTACGCTGATGATATATGTATTTGATGAATATTACTTTAAAAAAGACAACTCCACAGAGAGCACAGAATTACATTAGGAAATTGTATCAATCTGATCTTGATAATCTTGGAAACTATATGTTAGAAAATTGTCTGTCGTTGTCAGCGGAAAAAACTAACATGATGCTATTTAATTCTGGTGGTACTTTAAGTAACTTGCCTACTTTCAGATTGCTTGGTGAAGTGTTGCATTACAAACAGGTTGTAAAATTTCTGGGAGTCTTTATGACATCGAAATTAAATTGGAATGTCCATTTTGATTATATTTCAACAAAAGCAAGAAAAGCCCTAAATTTTCTAAAGATAATAAGCCGACTACCTTGGGGAATGGATACGAACATACTAATTCATCTATCAACAGCACTTGTACGATCTAAGTTATCCTATGCGCAAGAAGTGTTCTTCAGTGCACCAAAATATTTATTAAAGAAGATACAAAGCTTAGACTGCAAAAGTATTAAAATTGCTCTAGGTGTCCCTACTCATGCCTCTAATCTGGAAACGTACAAAGTTGCTGGAATTCTGCCTCTGAACAACTATCGTGAGCTAGTGACAACAAAAATTTGCAGTTAGAACTACTTCACAAACGGACAATTTTGTGAGTAAGGAAATTAAAATCAGGTCTGATGTTGACTTTCCAAAGCGAGCAAAAAGCATTTCATCACAAATGACTGTTGCAACTTACATATCTGACTTGGTCAAACAGTCTAACATAAATATGGATGAAATAGCTGAGACACCATCAACAACGCCTATCCCTACATGGGAAATGCTAAAAGCCTCTTTTGATATTGATTATACAGACGCTAAGAAATCTGAAAACGTCAACATTTCGATATCCACAGCAAGAGAACACATCGATGAAAAATACCGTACCCACCTTCACATTTTTACCGATGGATCAGTCTTAGAAAATAAATGTGCTGGAGCAGCAGTTTATGTTCCAAAATTTAAAATAAAAAAGTGATTTTTCGTTGGGGCAAACATATCTATCTTTACAGCGGAATTAGTCGCTATTAATCAAGCATTGCATTATCTAGTAAATCTTAAACCCATGTCTTTCAAAGTAGTTCTCTTTGTTGACTCAAAATCTGTACTATATGCCTTACGGTCTTTTGA
The DNA here is from genome assembly GCA_030674185.1 of Monoplex corrugatus. Taxonomy (NCBI): domain Eukaryota; kingdom Metazoa; phylum Mollusca; class Gastropoda; order Littorinimorpha; family Ranellidae; genus Monoplex; species Monoplex corrugatus. Next base: position 17,599,263 of record JAPXFY010000034.1, read on the forward strand.
TGCCGACACAAGACCTGATTTAATTACTGAGGCAAATCATCTTATACATCGTTTAAGGGTCAAAGGTACAGATATCAGTTTATGCTGGGTGCCTTCTCACGTTGGTCTTCACGGCAACGAAATAGTTGACAGAGCAGCTAAGCAAGGCGCCCAGAATTCTGATAATGCTATAGAATTACATGTTCATACCTCCGTAAAAGAAGCTTGCAACTTGCTCGAAACAGCCTCATGGACTTGATTTCATGAACATTCAAATGAACAGTTTGTGTCACAACAAATGATAAAACTTACCGTTCAAAATGTATGTAAAAAATTGCAGTATTCTTCCATGTATCATTTGAGATCGATTGTTGCTGTTTGTTTTCGTATTCAGCTAAACGCATTGAAAACAAAATATTGTAAAAATGTCAAGTGTATTTGCGGTGAACAGTTCACACTGTTTCACTGTTTATTCTACTGCAAAATGCTACGTTCTTTTTTTTTACCGAAAATGTTTACTCAAGAAAAGTATTCTGAAAATCATTTCCAAAACATTACATCAGATCAAACTTTGTTAGTTAGAATTTCAGAATCATTAGTTCACAGTCCTGTTAATGCATTACTTTAACTTTATTCGGTTTGTGTTTTAGTGTTACAATTTCCCTTCACGTTGTTGAAGTTAATTGTTAGTGTTAAGTTCTCGTTCCATTTTACTGTTCCCCTACCTACTAATGTCTTTTTCCTCTGTCTTCCCTCTGCCCAAATCCAACCCGTCCAACTATCGTTCTACATTTTATTTTGTTCACTTTTATTGTTTTTTTTTATATTTTATTTCCCCCTCCCCCCTCCCCCGTCTAATATCACTTATAGTGAAAAGACGTTAAATCAAAGAACGAACGAACACACACACACAACACAACACAACACAAACACACACACACAACACACAACACAAACACACACACAACACACACCACACATGGACACAACACACACCCACCCACCCCACACACATACACCCCAACAGATCGTAGACCCCAGAATGTACACATGTCATCACTTTTGTCAGTTTCAATATGGCGACCATCCAGGTCATGATCATCTGTCTGGTCATCAGTTTGAACCATTCAGCTCCTACACATTCACCAACCGATAATAACACATCTCCTGCTGCTACTACTACTGTACCCTCTGAACACGATTCTGATGTAATGCACGACATGAAACTCGACGTAGCAAGCGTTACTGATGTACTCTCAAAGCAGAAATTTGGTGGAACCAAGGACAATGTAACCAACATAACCAGTGTTACTGTAACACCCTCTGGCTTTGACTCTGAGGTAATAAAGAACAATGTAACCAACATATCCAGTGTTACTGTAACACTTATGACTTTTATTCTGACGTAACAAAGGACAGTGTAACCAACAGATCCAGTGTTACTGTAACACCCTATGACTTTTATTCTGACGTAAAAAAGGACAGTGTAACCAACATATCCAGTGTTACTGTAACACCCTATGACTTTTATTCTGACGTAACAAAGGACAGTGTAACCAACATATCTAGTGTTACTGTAACACCTTATGACTTTTATTCTGACGTAATAAAGGACAGTGTAACAACATATCCAGTGTTACTGTAACACCCTATGACTTTTATTCTGACGTAATAAAGGACAGTGTAACCAACATAACCAGTGTTACTGTAACACCCTCTGACTTTTATTCTGACAGAACGATAGACACAGAAACCAACATTTCCAAAGTGACTACAACACCATCTAATCTTTATACTGATTCGTTTATAACGAAAACTGAAAATGCTAAGAACAGAAACAACATAAGACCCTACCTCAGCAAACTCTGAAGCTGCGTTCATATCACGTATCTCCATTTCAGCTCAAGTCATTGGCGCTGATGACTGGTAAAAAGGAAGACAATCAACAGAAAACCAAGAACACATCTGTAAGACTGTCAGCCATTGGGAACTCTTCCAGCAGATCAAAGCTGAACACAAAATTCAAGATGGCAGAAGACAATAAGCTATGGAATTATCAGTCAGAAAAGAATGTCGCAACTGCTCCAAGTGATGCAAATGGCCCACTAAAAGATAACAGCGTTACAACCAGACAATTTATCCAGTCTTCTAGAGAAATAAAAACTGACAACAACACCACAGTAGAACTGAAAAGCTTAAAAGACGACAGTGATGACAAAGATGATAATGTTACTACCACACCATATGTCCACTCATCTAGAGAAATAAAAGCTGATAATGACACTACCATAGAAACGAGAGGCATAAACGACAACAGTGTTGTTAGTGAAGATGATGATATTACTATCCCACCATTTGTTCAGTCAGTTGAAGAAATAGAAAATGATAATGACACAACAACAGAACTAGCGCTGGCCCCCAGTAAAAGTACTTTGAACAAGACCACTCCATCACTGAATGCTAATATTTCACGAAAGACTGTCTCGCCATTCGTGATACATTCTATCACAGGTTATTTTCTCACTACCAGTTATCAGCCTTGGTCAACAAGCAGCAATACAGACGATGTGTGTCCGCCAGAAACCATGACCTTCACGAACGTTACAGCAGGACAAGTGACATGGGCCTTCAGCTACAGCAGCTGTGTACCGGAATACAACTGGCTTGTCCACATCCCCAAGGGGTACGGCTGTGTTGTGGAGTTTCACCACGTTGACATGCTGGACACTAACACTTTGCACATCATCCGGCAAGCTTATTCCAAAGAGTACGTCATGAAAAACTTCACAGCGCTTGCTGACGAGTCGTTGACACCGTTACCGTTGTACGAGGGAAATTTGAAAATCAAAGTTTCTCTAGCATTCGACAGCTTTGACGTTCAGAGAGGATCTAACTTTAATGTTAGTTTTACCATAGTTCCGCTTAAAACATTGCCAAAAGTTACGATCAATTTAGACCGGGAACAACGAGAAAGTTATTTCACGTATCTCTGTGCTGGAATCAGCTCTCTTCCATCAGCCATTACGTGCGATGGTATACGCCACTGTGAACATGGACAAGATGAGGAAGGCTGTGCTTACAGTGAAACTGGATGTGGGGACTGGTTTCCTTATAACAATCACTGCCTTAAGGCAAAATTTATCAGTAAACAAGACTTGTATTGTGGACAGTCCATTTACACAAGTCCTCTTCACGCTGAACGAATCTGTCAGTCAGAGTATGGGGCAACGCTAGCAATACTTCCAGACACAACAGGAATCCAGGTGGCAGCAGGCATGATCCACAAGAGTGGGTTTCTCAACGCCGTTGTGGGAATAAGGAAAATGAAGCCCGTATCCATGAAGACCAAACATCTCTACCGCTTTCTGTGGCAGTGGGGAGACCCGGGAGTGCCGTAGCTTACGAACAACAGAATATCCAACGATCTGGGACAAAGGATGGCTGTGCTGTGCTAATCACTTCACCAAACCCTTCCCTTCAATCCCTGTCGTGTGACCGGCCTAGAAGTCTCCCTAAAGGTTTCATCTGTATGAGACCCAACCCGAGTCGCCCTGTACACGTCCAGAAACCGCGCGGCGCTAGTTTCCACAGAGCATCAGCATCACCTGACCAGTTCCCTACCAAAGAATGTCCTGATGGCTCAGTGGTACAAACATTTCATCGTTGTCAGTGGGGTGAACATGATGCAGACCCCAGCATGGGATGGTCTCCCAGCAACCTTCCACTGTTCCAGTGTCGCTTTGGTCCACCCATTCACTACGCACTGCTGTGTGATGGAAAATATGATTGTGCTGATGGCAGTGACGAAACAGTTTGTCAAAAACCACGGTATTCTTTCCTGTTGAGTTCTTCTTTCTTCTGTACAAGCCTTCAAGCAGTTGGAGCTGAACAACAATGCAATGGAGTTCCAGACTGTTTTGACAACAGCGATGAAGAATATTGCATCTCCTGTCATGCAACGATGTTCTGTGCAGGCATAGGGTGCATGCCACACCATTTTTACCAAATCATCGACACCTGTCCTAGTATTGCTCCTTCCTGGCGGTTCCAGCCAACAAGTTACAGCACTGGAGTGGTGAGACTTGACGGCTATGGGTTGTCCACCCTGGACACTCCTACAGACAAGTGTCCTGAAGGCTTTTATCGATGTATCAATGGTCTGTGCATTCCATCATTTCTCATGAACAATAGAGAGAAGGACTGCTTCCATGGAGAAGATGAGGACATACCTGCACACAACATGACGTGCCCAGGATACTACAGGTGTCAGGGGGTGGGTAGTTGTGTCCACAAGGACTATGTGTGTGATGGGATTTATCACTGTCCTGACAAAGATGATGAAATGTTCTGTCACATGACATGTCCACAGGGCTGTGTCTGTGAAGGCCAGGTTTTCACGTGTTCCAACATGACTGATCCTGTGCAGCATCTTCATGTACGTTTTCTGGACCTAAGCCAAGCGACTGATGTGTCCTTGGAAAACATTCATGCCATGGAGTACCTCTTCTTTCTCAACCTCTCCTTCTGTCATCTGGGTAACATCACCCTCACAGATATGCCTCAGCTCCAAACTCTGGATCTCAGCTTCAACTCACTGACCGAGTTAGGTTCTCCTCATCTCCACAAACTGTCTGGACTCTTGTTTCTGGATCTGTCTAACAACCCTCTTGGAAGAACAGTGACCAGTGACTTCAGCATATTGTTCAAGACAGCTGAACTGCAGAACTTAAGGACTCTGATCCTGGTCAATATCAGTGTGGAGGTCATTGCTAACAGAGCGTTCAGCCCTCTGGTCAAGCTACAACATCTGAACCTACGTAATAACCCACTGCACACCTATGACCAGGAATCACTTTGGGGTTTGCAGGCACTGGAAGTCTTGTACACGGATCAGTCCAAGCTGTGTTGTAATTACTTCCACCCGTCTCTACGCCAGTGTTATGCTCCAGTTGATGAACTGTCGTCCTGTGATGATCTACTGGCTCAGAACTTCTTTAGAGTGTTTCTCTGGATTGTTTCTTGTCTGGCTATAGCTGGAAACTGTGGAGTGTTTACATACAGACTCTTCACTGATAAACGTGAGTCAAATCCTTCATCACCCATTCTGTTGAAGAACTTGTGTGCCTCAGACTTTTTGATGGGAGTCTACATGGTAATTATTGGTGTGGCTGACGCTCAGTTTCAAGGAAATTACGTGGCCAAGGAAGCTGAGTGGACTACGAGTGTGACATGTACAATCGCAGGATTTTTGTCTTTTATATCCAGTGAGGTGTCTGCCTTCCTGATTTGTGTGATCACTGTGGACCGTGTGTTGGTCGTCTGCTTTCCTTTCCATTACCAGTATCACCTGGGTTCTCGTGTACCATCTTTGTCTGCTGCATGCTTTGGATCATTGGCATAACCCTGGCTGCACTACCTGTCTTAGCTGGCATGGAGTTCTATGGACTGAATGGCATCTGTCTGCCCCTGCCCATCACCCGTAAGCAGTATTCAGGACAGACGTATGCCTTCCATATCTTCATTGTTCTCAACTTTGTAGTCTTCCTTTTCATTGGAATTGGCCAAGCGTTGATCTACCATGCCATTCACAACGCCAGGACAGCGTCTGGAAATCAACGACGACGTAAAGACATGACCATCGCCCGCCGTCTGTTCATCATTGGTTTTACCGATTTCTGCTGTTGGTTCCCTATGTGTGTGATGGGACTGTTGGCTTTCCATGGAACTCCCATCCCTGGCCAGCTCAACGTGTGGACAGCCATCTTTGTTCTGCCACTCAACTCAGCACTGAACCCTTTCCTGTACACACTGAACGGCCTGTTGGAGGAGTGGAAGAAACGCCGGATGGAGAAGAGGGCACAGATCATGCTGGGCAAACTTCAGACAGATATTGCTAAATGGCAGCCATCCAGCGTGGAGCAGCTGATCAAAGTGTGTGTCCAGTCCAAGAAAGTGGACAATGACAAAGTGATCAGATATCTTGGAGTCAGTGTACAGCCCACATCCCCCAGCTCTTTGGCGCAGTGCACATCATGCAGTGAACCTGACGCCGTGGGGAGCTCAGCATGTTTGAACAAGGCGTGCAGTGGTTCAGAGCTCAGTCGAAGGGAAGTTCAGACCACGGGTCATGACACAACGTGAGAACAGTAACTCATCATCATCATCATCATCATCATCATCATCATCATCATCACTGTGTGCCCTGCCACATGGCGTTGGCGATCATGGCCCTCTACACGAATCTATCCTTTGTCACTCTAAGTATATCCCCCACCCTCTCTGTCTTCATCCACTGTGCAAGTCTGTCCAATATTTTCTCCATGGGTCTACCTGGTGCTCTTTTCCCTCCAGCTTTCCTTTTGTGACAAGGTGCTCTAATTTCTCTTGCCTCATGAAATATCCTATAAATGTTGCTGTTTGTCTTTTCCTAATCTTCTTCATTAATGTTCTTCTCGTTCTGCCTCTTTCAGGATTGTCTAGTTTGTTTTCTTTGCTGTTCATAGAACTCTTGACGTTCTTCTGAGAAATCACATTCCAGCTGCCTCAATTTTGTTCTGACTTTGCTTGTTGACTGTCCATGCTACACATCCGTACAATAATATAGATTCTGTAAAACACTGGAAAAACTCTCTTCCTGATGTTAACTGATGGGCATTTGTTGGTAAGAACGCTTTCAATTTGTTTAAATGTTGTTTTAGCTTGGCCGATTCTGCAACATGAGGTACGGTTATATCCACTCACACTGAACCATTATCCAACACGCTTCCAGATTCTACCAAACTGAAATCACCATGACAACAGGGCACAATGGGCACAGTGTCTAGCACAATGTATCACAATGCTATAGTGGTGCCTGACAATGGGAACTATATGATGGGTCAACATCTTAACCCTTTAACTCCCGCACTCCGTCCACCAGCATCCTGCATCACCATCCATGCTAGCAAATAAGAAACATAATCCTTTGTCTCCTTCACCCTATCCACCGGCTTTCTTCAGGAGTGTGGGAGTCAAAGGGTTAAGATTTTTGTAGTTGGTGGATAGGGTGCTGGAGTCAAAGGGTTACTATAATCCGTGTAGAAAACATGTTCAAAGTTTGGAGTTTATTCAAACCCTATCCACCAACTTTCTTCAGGAAGCCAGTGGGTAGGGTGCGGGAGTCAGACGGTTAATTTTTTTGCAGTTGGTGGATAGGGTGCGGGAGTCAAAGGGTTAACACAACCCATGTAGAAAACATATTCAAAGTTTGGAGTTTATTCAACATGGATTCATCGCACTCGGTGAATTCCATATGCCCTCCACCCCATCTGCCATCCGATAAAATCTTGAAAAGTAAGGGGGTGGGTGGAGGGAAATGGTAGCTATGAAACAGTAAGCTGACACCACCAGAATGACTGGAGCATTGAGGTGGGCGGTAGACAGGATAGTGGCGGCTACGTTCTAGGCTAGAATTGAACTCGAGGTATTTGATCTTTAACCTGCGGCTCTGTAACATGATCGAGCCGATTTGTGAGTGCACATTGAAATGGTAATCCATACACACACACACACACACACACACACACACACACACACACACACACACACACACACACACACACACACACACACACACACACACACACACTCACATGCTCATGCACACACACACGGCACATACACTCAACACAAATACTTACACAACACAAACACTAACACAAAGAGAGAGAGAGAAGAGAGAGAGAGAGAGAGAGGGAGAGAGAGAGAGAGATGCTTGACCCTTGACGTGCTAAGCGTGCCATATATTGACAAAAGCTTTTTACAGCTATGTTGCCAAGGGGTATTCACCATTACTTATACAATGGCGTTGTTGAATAAGTCACATGAAAAAACAAGAACGGAATGAAGAAAAATGATTCTGGTTACGTACAAAAACAAAAAGAAAATCAATGAAATAATTCTAAGACACTTTACCTTAGTGTCACACAAAAAATGTAATTGAAATAAAGCAAATAAACAGTCAAGTATTTTGACCATCCAACATTTCCCTTTTTTTCCAAGGTGTTCTTTTCACACAGATAGCTATGTATTTTGCTAAGCATGTGAGTATTTGCTCATTTTCAGATGAGAGTACTGTTTTGAGATCCCTGCTTACTACACAGTGGGATGTAAATAACTAGGAGTTTTCTCTGAATGAATTTAGAGCTGTACAATGAAAAATAAAATGAGTTTCGTCTTCTGGGGTCAGCTGGCACAGTTTGCATAAGTCATTGTTTCCTTCGTTTCTAATAAACCATTTCTTACTTGCTTCTAATGCCAGCGTTTTACATCGAAAGCACGCAAGCAGAGATCTGTGCCATCTATTTTGTATTACTGTTACATATTTTTCCGGTTGAAAGATGTTTTTGAAGGAAAAATACCAATTGTATTTCGTGTTTTCTTCAGTATCTGAATGCCAGTTTTGTTCATGAGTTTATAAGACGATCTTTGAATTCTGAAATGAAAGCAGTATCACTCCCTACTTCTTGTGCTAGCCAAACAATACCAGATCCGTTCTGCATTTTTGACATTATCGACCCAATTTCTTTCACCTCTTTCGTGTTGCTGTAGTAATATTTCATATGCCTGTGTACATAATCGTGATGGCGGTCGTTTAAGTATTTTTAGCCAGTACTTTATACATTTAATAGTTGTTCGTAATTTAAGTGGATATCTACCAGTTTCACCGTAAGCCATTTTGTTGGAGGAGTGAAGAGGAATGTTTAAAAAACGTTTTATTGCAAATATGTGGACAATCTCCATCTGTTTATAGTCATATAAGCCCCAAATTTCTGCTGCATATGTAATCATAGGTTCTATCTGTGCATTAAACAGTTTCCAGTAAAGTATTGGGTCTATAGTATTCAATTGTCTCATAACTCTAAAGATTTCAATCACCGCTCTTTTCCCTTTTCTGCACATCTCTGTCCATGCTGTGGTTAAGCTTAGTTTTGTGGTAAATGTTAACCCTAATATTTGTAAGAGTTAGTTACTTTAACTTCAGAATCTCCATATTTCCACTTTTCATTAATGGAAAGATGTCCACCTTTACAGAATACAATAATATTTGTTTTGTCGAGATTAACATTGAGAGATAGTCTGTCTGCTTCTTGCTTTAGAA